>CM075742.1:52568762-52933762 GCA_037974335.1 Prionace glauca
GTATCAGAGAGCAGGAGCTGTGTATCAGAGAGCAGGAGCTGTGTATCAGAGGGCAGGAGCTGTGTATCAGAGAGCAGGAGCTGTGTATCAGAGAGCAGGAGCTGTGTATCAGGGGGCAGGAGCTGTGTATCAGAGGGCAGGAGCTGTGTATCAGAGAGCAGGAGCTGTGTATCAGGGGGCAGGAGCTGTGTATCAGAGGGCAGGAGCTGTGTATCAGAGGGCAGGAGCTGTGTATCAGAGAGCAGGAGCTGTGTATCAGAGGGCAGGAGCTGTGTATCAGAGGGCAGGAGCTGTGTATCAGAGAGCAGGAGCTGTGTATCAGAGAGCAGGAGCTGTGTATCAGAGAGCAGGAGCTGTGTATCAGAGGGCAGGAGCTGTGTATCAGAGGGCAGGAGCTGTGTATCAGAGGGCAGGAGCTGTGTATCAGAGGGCAGGAGCTGTGTATCAGAGAGCAGGAGCTGTGTATCAGAGGGCAGGAGCTGTGTATCAGAGGGCAGGAGCTGTGTATCAGAGGGCAGGAGCTGTGTATCAGCAGCGCCACTGGAGAGGCTGTCAGAAGGATGGGTGTGGGAGTCGCAGGTTTGGGGAGCAACCCAGGTCTCAGGTAAGTGACAGGAGGGTTTGGTGGGGTGGGGAGGGGGAGGGGGAGGGTCACATGGAAGAGGGGTGCAGGGGAGTGGCTGTCAGCATCATTGTCCCCTTCCTTATGTCCAGCTTCTCAATCAGTGCCTTTGATCAAGAGATCCCCACCCCACCCGCTGAGGTGACAAACAGTCGGACAGGTTTGCCCCTAGTGAACATCACATGGCGACAAGCCCACTAGCAGTTGGTTTAAGAGCGGCATTGACCTTTACCTGGTCACTAACTGGCCTCTTAAGGGCCTCAGTTGGTGGAGGGGTAGGAATGTCGACCATGGGTCTTCCAGAACTGCCTCTGGGTGGATATGAGTTGTTTTGCTCTCCCACCAAAGTACATACCCTTCCTGCCCCCTCACTCACCTTCGGTAAGAGCAAAAGATTCCATCCACCAAATAAAGTGTTAAATGTTCTGGGGAAAGGAATGAAGCATCTTGGCTTTTTGTCAGAACACTACTGGCCTCTTCTTCAATCTTCTTCCTGACTTGAAGGAGTTGAGTTGGTGGGGAGACGGTGGCCTAGTGGTATTATCACTAGACTATTAATTCAGCTAATGTTCTGGGGCCCTGGGTTTGAATCCCACCATGACTTAGGGTAGAGTTTGAATTCAATAAAAAAAACCTGGAATTAGGAATCCACTGATGATTATGAAACCATTGTCGATTGTCGGAAAAATGCATCTGGTTTCTTTAGGGAAGGAAATCTGCCGTCCTTACCTGGTCTGGTCTACATGTGACTCCAAAACCACAGCACAGTGTTCGACTTTCAACTGCCCTCCAAGGGATGGGCAATAAATGCTGGCCAGCCAGTGACACCCATGTCCCATGGATGAATAAAAGAGATCTTGAGCAGACAGGGTCATAAATTCTGGATGGAAGTATTCCTGGGTGATTGTAACCACCTAGACACCACTTGCCTGCAATGAGAATGTGCGCATTCTTATCACTCACCATTCCAGACCAATCAGTAAACAAAGAGACTAATCATTTGTGACCATCAGCACCTTTTGGGGACAATTAATAAACAGAGATGTTCAAAGAACCATTTATTAAATAAAAACAACACTTTCTTACTGTCCCTCTGATTTTACTCAAAGCAGTATCTTGGGAATTAATCATAATTCCCGGGGCTGGTGGGGAAAATGGCAGGTTTTTAACTAGTTACTGGGTTTGCAGATTGTCAGTCTGTTAACAGAAACCTGGTTTTCTTTCTTTAACGTCCATTCAAAGCAATGGCCATTCCCTCAAAACCGGCAGTGTGATCATAAAAAAAAAACTACCTGAGGAACAATACATACGGTAAGAAAAATAATGTGACTATTGTGTGGCATTCCTGATTCAGTTAGGGAGATACAAAGGAATTATTTCCTCTGGTGTGGGAATTGGGCACCAGAGGAAGTAATAAAATGAGAACTGGGCCACTTAAAACAATCAGAAAACATGTCTCCACACTATATTTAATCTCTCCACACAATACTTAATAGGTGACAGGATCACAGGATATGGAGCTAGAATGAGTGAATGGACTGGGATACAAGTGGGGTTACAACAATAGGCTCTAGGTGGGATTGTTGTTGACGCAGGCTTGATGGGCTGAATGGCCTCCTCCTGCATTGTAAGGATCCTATTATTTATATATTATCCTATTGTATAATAGAATTAGAATTTGAAGCCAATTAACCTTCTACATTCAAGGGAATGTTAGATCAGTCTGTACAAACAATCTTTATTACTTAATACCTTAGTGAATCTAGTCTGCACTCACTCCAAGGACGATGTATCCTTCCTGAGAACTGAATGCATCTCAAGTGAAGTCTGAGGAAAGCTCTGGGCAGACGAATGCTGAATGAATACCAGTAATATAGCAGAGAGTGGATTTTGATAAAAATAAATTCTTAAGCTGCGGCAAGTGTCCCTGCCTCTGATTCTACATCTGATAGAGGCAATCTTTGGGGTTTCTCTGACTCTCCTCTCCAGCTAATCCATTGGCTGTTGCGCTGACACACTCCGCCTGAGACATCACTGATTACTGTTGATTAGACTGGAAAAGAGAACCGTGACCTAAGCAATGTGAACTGAGAGAATGCATTCAAATCAACAATAAAACAACTGCGGTGATATTTAGGGTTGGTTCTGGTTTGACAGTTAGAAATTGGTATATATAACAATGAGAAGTATTTATATGAAAGAACTCTGAAATGTCAAGCTCTCACACCCAAAGGCACCTCTTTCTGTTCCAGTTGAGCCGCTGGGAGTTGTTCTGGATGGGAAGACCAATTATAATTGTTCTTTAGGCTTGTCAATGTGCTGATGGTTATCTCAGTCCCAGTTGATCCTGATGGTGACAATAACCACAATATGGATCTCTTTCCATGGCTGCCTAAAGGGTCACAATTACAGAGGCTCACAGCTGAAGAGGTGGCCATCCTGCCCATTGTGTCCATGCTAGCCCTTTGATAGAGTAGTATAATTTGCCCCACTCCCTGGTCCTTCCCCATTTTCCCTGCCAATAGCTGCTCGAGTATTTATATGATTCCTGTTTGAAAATTGCTAAGTGCTGAGTCTGCCTTCACTATACTTTCAGGCAGATGTGAAAAAGGCTACTCACTGCTTAATTCAATTCTCCTTATATTCCCCCTAGTTTTTTTGCCTCTTATGTCCTCTGGTTAGAAACCTTTCTATCAGTGGAAATACCTTCTCTGTATCTACTGGATGCATTCTTTACTTGGTGCCAAATCTTTAATTATTTGACTTGATTTATTATTGTCACATATGTTAACATACAGTGAAACATATTGTTTCTTGTGCATTATACAGACAAACATACTGTTCATAGAGAAGGAAACAAGAGAGTGCAGAATGTAATGTTACAGCCGTAGCAAAGCTGTAGAAAAAGATCAACTTAATGCAAGATAAGTTCATTCAAAAGTCTGACAGCAGCAGGGAAGGAGCTGTTTTTGAGTTGGTTGGTATGTGATCTCAGATTTCTGTATCTTTTTCCCGAAGGAAGAGGGTGGAAGTGAGAATGTCTGGGATGCGTGGGGTGCTTAATTATGCTGGCAGCAGGAAGTGTAGAGAGAGTCAGTGGATGGGAGGCTGGTTTGAGTGATGGACTGGGCTACATTCACAACATTTTATAGTTCCTTGTGGTCTTGGGCAGAGCAGGAGCCCAGACCGAGCTGTGATACAACCAGAAAGAATGCTTTCTATGGTGCATCTGTAAAAGCTGGTGAGAGGCATACTGAGATGTCAAATTTCCTTAGTCTCCTGAGAAAGTAGAGTTGGCCTTTTTTAACTATAGTGTCGGGATGGATGTACCAGGACAGGTTGATGGCGCAAGGTAAAAATGGGCAACTGGACATCTAAAAACTTGAAGCTCTCGACACTTTCTACTTTGTCCCCGTTGATGTTGATGGGAACATGTTCTTCTTTATGCTTCCTGAAGTCGATGACAATCTCCTCCCAATTCACAGCTCTCTCCATCAGCATTAAGACTAACACTTTCAGAAAGATCAACTTTGCTATGCAGAGCTGTAAGTGCCAGCTTGGATTCCCATTCTGCATTGAGGGGCCTGATTGTTGCTATCAAAATCCGGATGGTGCCCCAATCCCACTTTCAGTTCCGTGAATCATAGAATCCCTACAGTGCAGAGGAGGCCATTTGGCCCATCGAGTCTGCACAGGCAACTATCCAACTAAGCCCTATCCCCACAAGCCCATGCGTTTACCCTAGTCATGATGTGGGTATGCCGGCGTTGGACTGGCGTAAACACAGTAAAAAGTCTGACAACACCAGGTTTTAGTCCAACTGATTTATTTGATAATATTTGATAATATAAACCCTAGTTAGCCAATGGGGAGAACGTGCAGACCCCACACAGGCAGTCACCCAAGCCGGGAATCGAACCTGGGTCCCTGGTGCTGACAATTGCTTTAGTCAGCTTGGTTAAGAAATAAATTTTACCCAGGATGTTGGGATAATGTCCTTCTTTAATAACAGCATGGATTTTAAACATCTGACTGAGTATCTCAGTTCCACAGATGGCAAACAACATTGCTGCAGTTATTTTCTTTATTCTTTCAGGATTTGTGGATATCATCTGGTTGACTAACATTCCGCACACATGAGGACGGTCTCAACAGGGATCTTGGGTTCATGTCGCACTATCTGTAACCCCCGTGACTTGCCTGGGTTTGCAAAACCTCACTTACTGTACTGTCTGGAGACAATACACATCTCTTTAAACTGTGATCAGTGCTCCTTCCACTCACATTATCAGCCACTTTAAGACTTGAACAGCAGGTTAGGTGTAAGGATTCGCATTCT
This sequence comes from Prionace glauca, assembly GCA_037974335.1. Classification (NCBI taxonomy): domain Eukaryota; kingdom Metazoa; phylum Chordata; class Chondrichthyes; order Carcharhiniformes; family Carcharhinidae; genus Prionace; species Prionace glauca. The sequence continues at coordinate 52,573,724 of CM075742.1, forward strand.
AATCAGCAACTGTCTGTGCTTTATATGCTCTGTCTGAGGCCAGAACTCTCCATTCACCTGACGAAGGGGCTAACCCCGAAAGCTTGTGAGAATATTATCAAATAAATCGGTTGGACTAAAACCTGGTGTTGTCAGACTTTTTACTGTGTTTACGCCAGTCCAACGCCGGCATACCCACATCATGATATTTACTATCCATCCCTAATTTCTCTTGAACTGAGTCAGAGGGCATTTAAGAGTCAACCACATTGCTGTGAGGGTAAGGCGAGGTGTTGGTGAAGCAGACACATTTTTTACCGCAATCGATGATTGCGGTAAAAAATTACCAACCCCAGCTTTCAAATCCCAGATTTTATTTGTTGAATTTAAATCCCACCAGCTGGTGCTGGGATTCAATCCCAGGTCCTCCCTGAGTCATTAGCCCGGTACCCTGGACTCTTAGTGCAATATCATCACAGCTCACATCATTGTTTTCCCTCCATATTGAGGTGTTTGTCCGTAGGTTTAATCTGTGATGGGGCTTGAACCCACAACACAGAGACAGAGTGCAGTGCACTCAGCTGACACTCTATTAAATCAGAGCCGAGAAATCATCTGGTCTTCTCACTAAACACTCTCCCTCGCTGACGAGCACCAAAATCTCATTGCCTGCTGCGTGCGGTGCTTTGCAATCTGCAAATCAGTCACTGCCTGAAATCTGTGAATGTTGAGAACAGAGTCATCACAAGGACTGGGCTTCACCTGTCAGAGTGTGAGAAGGGATGGGCAATGAGAACTCTCAGAATTACCCATTATCACACCACGTAGAACAATACAGGCCCTTTGGCCCTTGATGTTGTGCTGAGCTATCCCACTCCCTATCATATCCCGTGACCAGATATCTTAAAGAGCTGGATTTACATCATCATAACAAGAGAGTGCCTTTAAGTGTTCAGTCAAGGTGCCCGAGGCTATTAACTAATGAAAGGTGTTGCTGCTCCAACAATCCTGTTCTGCAAGTGATTGTCGCAGGTTCCATTCACAGTGGGCAGTAAACACTTCAGTGTTATCAGGGAGCGGCTCAGTAAATCATCAAACTGTCACCACACCTTTGAAACTCATATTTCCTCAATGACTTTACAGTTCATCAGATAGAGAATCATCTCCCCACCCCTTTCAAGCTCCAAGGTTCTCACAATAGACCTCCTATTTGATCTGAAACTTGTTTAGATGTTTAGGGTGGCACAGTGGGTTAGCACCACTGCATCACAGCTCCAGGGTCCTGTGTTCGATTCCCGGCTCGGGTCACTGTCTGTGTGGAGTTTGCACATTCTCCCCATGTCTGTGTGGGGTTTCCTCCAAAGATGTGCAAATTAGGTTGATTGGCCATGCTAAAATTGCCCTTAGTGTCCTGAGATGCATAAATTAGAGGGATTAGCGGGTAAATAGGTAGGGATATGGGGGTAGGCCCTGGGTGGGATTGCAGACTCAAAGGGCTGAATGGCCTCTTTCTGCACGTAGGGTTTCTATGGTTAAGGCTGCCTGACCATACATTATACACTAAGCTCGGGGCACACATGACAAACCATGGCATATTACCAGATACTGGTAACTGACTCCATATTGCCTCCCTCTGTTAATACAGCACCATAGGATCGAATGCTCCATAACACTCCAACAAGCAATAATTTATCAGGGGCAGGATTTTCACCCTCAATCGGGAAGAATTCCCACCTTGGAGAGTTGCCAGAGTTGGGGACAGTGTGGTAGCACAGTGGGTTAGCACGGCTGCTTCACAGCCCCAGGGACCTGGGTTTGATTCCTGGCTCGGGTCACTGCCTGTGTGGAGACTGCACATTCTCCCCATGTCTATGTGGGTTTCCTCCAGGGGGCTCCAGTTTCCTCCCACAGTCCAAAGATGTGCCAGTTACGTTGAATGGTCATGCTAAACTGACCCTTAGTGTCCTGGATGTGCAGGTTAGAGGGACGCATGGGTAAATGTATGGGGTTACAGGGACTGAGCCTGGGTGACACTGCTGTCAGTGCAGACCTGATGGGCCGAATGGCCTCCTTCTGGACTGTAGGGTTTCTAATCTGATTGGCTGACAGGTCAATCAGCACCAGAAGGGGCAGTGGGACTGCCAGCTGTCACTGGAGTCTAAACCCTGGGTCTCCAGGATTTGGGAGTCCCAGGGTGAGGAGGGTAGTTAAAGCACCGAGGGGGGGAGGCAGAGGGGCTTAGGGCTGTGGGTGGAGTGGCTGAGGGGCGAGGACCTGCAGGAACCCAAACATCTGCAGAGGTGAGGCCCTCAAGAGGCAAGCTCCCATTTCCCACCCGGGGCCTGAACCCAGTTTGCTTTCGGCCTTCCCCGAGCCTCGTAACTCCTCCCCCCAGCCTGGAAATTGAGGCCAGGTGGGAAACAGCCCTTACACGATCAATAATAGTCCACTCAAGGTTTTCAGTTGGAGAGACTGGAAGGGCTGAGGTAAGGGCTTTCTGTCCAAGTATAAACATGTGGAGAGCCCAGGGCAAAAGGGAGCTTGGTGACTAACACCGTCTGAGAAAGTTTACACTCAACCCCCTCCTCTCCCCACCCACAAACTCACTGACAGAGAAATGTCAAATTCTGTCCATAAAATAGGAGGTAGATCAATAGTCTTTTCCAGATCATTGAGTGTCTTTCAGACAGAGATGGATAGGTTCCTGATCAATATGAGGGTCTAGGTTATGGGGAGAAGGCAGGAGAATAGGGATGAGAATCATATCGGCCATGATCGAATGGTGGAGCAGGTCTGATGGGCTGAATGGCCTGATTCTGCTCCAATATCTTATGGTCTTGTGGTTTGTGACACGGGTTCAGTGAATCAAATTACATTAAGTTAAAATCCAACTGCTGATGCTGGATATTTGAGACAATCATCGAGTGTTGGTCGTACGGAGCAGGTCCAACAGTATCTCTAAAGCGAGGTTAATGCTCCCGATTCTAACTTTACATTAAACTCAACAAGCTCCTTCATGAGGTGCAGAGGTGACAGACACTCCAATCGTGGAAGAAGCTAATTAGCTACAATCTGCAGTTGGAGCTGCTAGTTATGGTAAATTAGACCATTTATTCAGGTTTCAAAAATGGTTTGAAATCTTTAGGAACTTTCAGGAGTAAAGGAGGTGGAGTAGAGATACAGTTGGGATGGAGGGAATGACCCAGTTTTGCTACTAGAACGACAGTGGAGAGAGAAGTGGGGGAGACCATTGAGATTCCACAGCGCTCCCTACAGGATGGAGGCCTGAATCATTGTTATCAATTGTCCATAGAGGAAGTTACAAGTTCCTGATATGATATTTCGTTCCTTGCAAACTACCGCCACTTTCCTAACCTTACTTTCCAGCACTGGTCTGTAGTCTTGTACACTATGTGAATCAAGTACTTATCAAGTGCTTACTTATTCCGAGAAACTCCTGCAGTGCCTTCACTTCCCATCATTACCCCACAAGGATTTCTCCTTGACTTCCTTCCTTTCCTCATCTCCATGTATTGTTTCATCCAATGACACAATGTCACTCGTATGCTAATGATACACAGCTCGGCCTCACCACATTGCTGAGATACAACTTGTGCCAGTTAAACATTAAAGCAAAGCAAATCATTCCCTTTTGTCCCAGTGGGGGTTGGTTCGGGACATCAGGGAAGGTGGGGTGGTGGGGAGTCAGGACAGGATATGGGTGGGTGGGGGGGGGTCAGGAAAGGGGGGAAGTGTCATTAAGCCCTAGGAAGGTCAGGTCAGTGAGGTTTGGTGTCCTTATCTGACCTCCCCAAGCCCTTATCCTCCAACTAAGTGCCCCAGCCTCCATGGAATTCCCCACAATCCCTCGAGCCAAGCACCCTGGACCAAATATTCCAATATTCCAATCTAACACCCCCCCAATATCCTGATTGGACACCCCCGTATCCCGATCTGACTCCCCCATATATTGATCCAGCTCTCCCTTTATATCCCAATTTCCCCACCCTGTCCTGATCTGACCCCATCCCCACCCCCCCCCCTCACTGATGTCCAAGCTCCCACATCCCATTCACTCACCTTCTCCCTTGCAATGGTCCCTTTAAACCCACCTGCTTTACGACAGCTAGTGCTGTTACTCTGTTCCTTTCACAATCCACTGCAGGAACTATTGCTTCTTCAATCTCAGCCGACCTGAGTTAGGAAGCTTGGGCGAGGCAGGTGCTTTGGATGGTAAGTGTGGGTAAGTAGCTGTGAGATACCAATCCAAATAAACCTGTTAGACTTTAACCTGGTGTGTGAGACTTCTTACTGTGAGTACCAATCCACTGATTGCCACTCAGAGGAAGTTACTGGTTTTTGACCCTATGGGCTTATCAATTGCTCAGCAACTTATCCAGGCTTATCTATTCTGAAGCTCCCTTTACCGGTCTCCCAGTGTCCACCCTCAAGCTTCCCTGGCTGTTCTCCTCCAATCCCTGTAAACAGCTCTGCACTTCTGCAGGAACTAGTGCTCCTGAGCTCTGGTCTCCTTCGTAGCATCTATTCTCCTCGCACTAAGTGAGGTAGTTGTGTCTTCAGTTGTCTAGAGCCAAAGCCCTGAACTGCTCTCCCTTAAAACTCACTATGTATCTCTCTGTCTCCTCCCTGAAAACCCATCTCCTTGATCAAGTTTTTAATTGTGAGTCTGAATATCTCCTTTGCTTTGTCATTCCTCTGCACTGCCTTTGTGAGTCTTCTTATCTTCAAGGCATTACATAAATACAACTGTGATGTCTCCTTTATTATATATTTTTTAAAATGTTCCGATGAGTTCAGGAAAATTTGCTCTATAATGGGCAGAATGATGGCACAGCGGTTAGCACTGCTGTCTCACAGCGCCAGGGACCTGGGTTCGATTCCCGGGGGCACGGTGACACAGCGGTTAGCACTGCTGTCTCACAGCGCCAGGGACCCGGGTTCAATTCCGGCCTCGGGTCACCACCTGTATGGAGTTTGCATGTTCTCCCCATGTCTGCATGGGTGTCCTCCGGGTGCTCCGGTTTCCTCCCACAGTCCAAAGATGTGTGGGTTAAGTGGATTGGCCGTGCTAAATTGCCCCTTAGTGTCAGGGGGGCTAACTAGGGTAAATGCATGGGGTAATGGGGATAGGGTCTGGGTGGGATTGTGATTGTGCAGATGGACTGAATGGCCTCCCTCTGCACCGTAGGAATCTATAATGTGATTAGTATATAACCTGATGTTTGGCCATAAATTGAGTGGCGTTTGGATCAACTTTCTCTCTGAACTGAAGCAATAATAACAGCTTGGCTTTGATCCTGTTGAAACCCGCTCCTTATCTCACTGGAGGATGCAGTAGGTTGGTTCTATTCAAAGCTGCTGCTTTAATGAGTTGACTGTCTCTGTCACCAGGGCAGCAGCATCAATGCCCCAGAATTATCGCTACACACAAACCCCTGAACCAAGAGCCTTTTGCTATTGATGAAGATGATGATACCGTTGTTGATTGGATGGATCATTGTACTGGAACAAAACACTGATTGCGTTTGCTGAAAATGTATGAATTGCAATGTGATTTAGTGCAGCATAAAACATTATTTAGCTTTCTTGGTGAATGGGCTAATGAGCCACTAGACAGCGGTGATGTGTAAGGGTGGTTGTTCTAACAGAGGCGTGGGGGCGTTCATGGAAGCTGAACAACCCATGATAAGAGACACGTGTATCTAGAGCCAGACCAATAAGAATTTGAACTTATATCAGGCAGCCAGCAAACTTGTCAGATTGAGGAAAAAAGTCTGAGGTCACGTACCAGCCGACGCAAGAACAGTTTCTTCCCTGCTGTCATCAGACTTTTGAATGGACCTAACTTATATTAAGCTGATCTTTCTCTACACCCTAGCTATGTCAGTAACACTACATTCTGCACTCTCTCCTTTCCTCTATCCTGCTCCCATGCCCACATGTCTGTCCTTAACCTGCTGCAATGTTCCACTGAAGCTCAATGGAAACTGGAGCATCTCATCTTCCAACTGGGCACTTTACAAATCTTACAAAGACTTTACAAGTCTTCACATTGAATTCAACAAATTCAGATGATTAGCTCTACCCAATCTTGGCCCCTTTGTTTTCATTTTATTTTTAACTGTTCTCTGTTGTCTTCTTTTCCCCCTATTTTATCCCCCTTTCCTCATGCACAAGGACCCCGAGGTCCCTCTGCACCTTCGCCTGCTGCAGTTTTTCGCCCCGTAAGTAATAGTCCTTCCTACCATTCCTCCTACCAAAGTGGACCACCTCACACTTGCCAACATTAAATTCCATTTGCCAGTTCCTGGCCCATTCGCCCAGCCTATCTAGATCCTTCTGCAGACTCTCCACACCCTCCGCACAATTTGCCGTTCCCCCAATCTTCCACCATTCAATTCAGGATGGTATTCAATGCAAACCTCAGCTACACCTCCCAACAAAATGTGGCCAATCAAACCCAATCAAATAACTTTGTGAAACACAGAGGGTCACCGGGATTGAGGCACCAGCAATCGCCAACAAACTGACCCCCAGGTATTTTACTGAAATAGAGAGAGAGCATCAGACAAAATGCTGTTACCCAGCCCTGATAATCCCCCACTGCGTTCAAATCACTCCTCAACGGGGACTAAGGAGAGACAACAGGCTTACTTGCAATGATGTCAAAGCAGATCCATGGCAAATGATGCAAAACCCATTCATTAAAGCCTCGTAAACAGAATGGGCGACTTTATTGATGAGATGTTTATAAATCAGAGCCCTGGGATCCTGCTTGAACCAGACTGAAGGAAACATCGTGAGAGAGGAGGCTACCAAACCCTTCCAAACTGAGCCTCCCAGGAGCTGTAAGGCTTTGTAACTTCACTACGTTTTGTTAATCTGACACAGGCAATAGTTTAAATTAATTTAATTCAAGGTAATTAAGTAGAGGATATTCAGCGGTGAAGTGCTGGGAGGAGCTCAGAATAATTCCTGACTGAGGAAAATGTTAGCTGATATGGGTGCTTTAATTTCTGTTTTCACGATTGTGAGAATTGGGAGATTTATCCTGCTCCCCATATTTGAATGGAGTGTTTAAATAGTAAGCACTGATTCCACGATGCAGAGGGGCAGGCTTTCGGCTGGAAAATCTCTAGGGAAATGAGTTCCCGTCTATCAAAATTAATGATTTCTCAAAAAACTTGTTGAGAAATACTGGCAATGATGGTCTGCTCTGTAGGGTTTAGTTTGACTCTAGGATGCATATTGTATTGAAAATGTTTTTAAGAAGTGTGGCTGGAAGTTTGATGGAACATGTCTTTAGGAGTCTGTAAGCGAGGTTGAAATTGAATGTCGTTTCGTCTCCTACATCGGTAAAAAAATCAATTTTCTCTCTGATGTCCCATTGACTTGGGGAAGATACAAAGGGTTTGTTCTCAGAATGGATGCAGGCAAAACTGGTTCAAAGTTAAACTCCTTTTATTGGTCATCGTTTAAAATTAAGAACTACAGAAATGAAGGACTGATTTACTGGAGAGAGAGAGAGAGACAGGGTCCAGAAAGCTGATCCAATTCGACTTGAACTTGAACAGGATTCAACTGAAAAACAGATAGTTGTATCGAGCATCATAACTTTTTGCTTATCTGTGTAATGAAATTACTAGGCACACATAATCTGTTACTTTCAAAAATAATTTGCGGTTGTGACCATGAACGTGTGTTTATGATGAAAACCATTTTTGCTAACATTGCATTATCAAATTTATTCAATTTCTAAGTTCATCCCAGAATTTCCAGTTAAGTCTTAATATGTGGTCAAGTTAGCTTTAAAGGTTAGCATAATTAGTTATATAGGCAGAAATATCTTAGAATGAAGCTGTTTCACAAAAGCAAATTGTACAAAGGATCCTCACTGGGTAAAACATTGGATACATTGTGCATTTTAATACTTCTGCTGATTTTTCTGCCTTGTTTTGAAAGCAGTGTCTTGGGAGTTGGGTGCAGTAACATGAGTGTCAGCAGTTCTCAGGGAGCTCGGTCCATGTGTGTGCCTGGTGTCGGGTTTATGGGTAGCATCGACCAGCTCCCAGAATGCCCCCGGGAGGGGGTGTCAGGGATGATAGGTGGGTTCTAGCCCTAGCGCAGAGCCCAGCGGGGAGTCTGGCCTCACATGCTCGGCCTTCTTTTAACTGTGGCAGGAACTGTTTTCAAGAAGGAGTTAGATACAGTTCTTGGGGTGAAGAGGATCAAAGGATATGGGGGGGGGGGAAAGGCGGGATCAGGTTATTGAGTTGGATGATCAGCCATGATCATAGTGAATGGCGAGGCAACCTGGAAGAGCTGAATGGCCTCCTCCTGCTCCTATTGTCTACGTCTCTATGAATTGGGCAGTGCGCCTGGCTGGTGATAAGGCACTGGAGCTGTGGGCAATGGGAAAACGAGCAGGCCAGTGCGAGTTAGTCAGGGATTTACTCGGGAGGTTCAGAGGAAGCCTGCTGTCTCCTTGCTGCTGGATATCTGGAGCCTGGAAGATCCCTGGAATATTTATCAGCTCAGTGCAGCTGAAGAGAAGCAGTTTGCTAGCGGGTAGCAGTGACAGGGAGGGGGGGTGTTGGGGGGAGGGTTGGATGTAGGATGGTGAGCAGTAATTGAACCAGTCTAAGTTGTTGTGGCTCTTGGGGGAACCCGGAAGCTGTAGGAAAGGAGGTAAAATTTCTCAGGAGGAACACAGGGCTTTGAATAATCTTTGTGGCCACAACGATGACTGAGGTCTGGGTGCATTGCTAAGTTTATGCCTTGGTTTAGTCTGCCATTTAATGTGGATTTTGTGGTGTGCCAGATCACATTTGTCTGTTAATTCAGGTTTACTTAATGTCAATTCTGGTTGTTAGATAATAAGATAGATAACGGGTATGATCTTTGTGGCCAGTTACTCCAGGTGGTTGGCACAGTGAGCTGAGAAGATGGCATGTCAAGTGTTCACACCAGCGAGTCTTGTACTGAAAGCTATCCTCTTGGCTATGTTTTGCCCCTGGGATTGGCGTTGCACCCCAAAAAGAGCATGAAACCGATTTAAATATTAGAATAGATCATAGAACCCTACAGTACAGAAAGAGGCCCTTCAGCCCATCGAGTCTGCACCGACCACACTCCCACCCAGGCCCTACCCCCAATCTGTACATATTTTACCCACTAATCCTCTTGAGCCTATGTGCCTACGGTCAATTTTAGCAAGGCCAATCAACCTAACCTGCACATCTTTGGACTGTGGGAGGAAACCAGAGCACCCGGAGAAAACCCACACAGACACGAGGAGAATGTGCAGCTTCCACACAGACAGCGACCTGAGCCGGGAATCGAACCCAGGTCCCTGGAGCTGTGAAGCAGCAGTGCTAACCACTGTGTTACCGTGCCGCCATAACCAATGCTGCCATTGATGTCATAATTTGCATTCTCATTGGTGCGAGGCCTCATCGCTGGGAATCACTGCTGGTGGGTAGCGCAGTAAGAATTCTCACAACACCAGGTTAAAGTCCAACAGGTTTATTTGGACTCTAACCTGGTGTTGAGAGACTTCTTACTGTGTTTACCCCAGTCCATCACCGGCATCTCCACGTGGTGGGGAGCACGGCAGGGGTGGAGCTCTGCAGATGGGGGAATGATTGATCAGCAGATGGAGGGGGGAGACTGGCAAAGAGGGTGGTGCAGGGTGGGCTGCTGAGCAGGTGGGCCGTAGAGGGGGATACGATGGTGAACCCATCGGAGGGATTCTGATGCCGATGACCGGTGCTGCCATGGCGGGTGGGGGTGTGGTTACTCTGCCACTGATGATGGTGGGGTGGGAGGGGGAATAGGAACGATACCTGTGGGGAGGGAGGGGCAGGTAGAGCATGACAGGAGGTCTCCCAGTTCACTGGAAGATTGTGGCACCTGCGCAATGGCACCCTGAGCAATCTTCAGCCGGCTTCACTGTTGATCTTAGCTTCTTCTCCCACCCCCCCACCCTCGCCAGTGTGAAATTCGTGACTGCCAAAAAATATGACAGATTGTGGGAAAATTGCACAGGGTAGCTTGCTGATAAATCTGTAGCGAAACACTCCAGTTTTCAGCCTTTTTTGACACAGAATTTTTTTGGGAAGGTCTCACCCAGTGTTAATGTTTGTTTTGCTGATCTCCACACAATCAAAGCTCTTCTGTTTGTTTAAAATCATGGAATATTGAGGGCTTGTTCTCTTAGTGAGTATCTCGGATTTCAAATTTTGTCGACTTTAAAGAAAACAGATCATAACAAAATTTGGGGGTCTAGTTTGGAGTCATAAAAATTTGGGGCTTCTCTGGGGTCTCAAATCCTCTGATGGGCACGGGTGCAATCTAAAATTACAGCTAACGGGATCTGATGATAAATTTTGTTAAACTAATGGAAAAGGAGAATGCTGTATCACTTGCTGCAATTTTCTTGGAGAGAGAAGGTTTATCCCTGAGTGATTTGCACCAATTAACCAAGGTTGATGGTATTGGCAAAAAAATGTTTAAAGCAGGGTTGAACAAAAAGGGCAGGAAAAGCAGTTCTAATTGCAGTAACCGCACAGTATCTGGTATTGGAAGAAGAAACACTGGTCCAGATAGAATGTAGCTTAAGTTGGCTAGAATTCAGTTGCAGATAAAGGAGATTGAGATAGATGGAGATCTAGAAAAGCAAAAGGTTGAGATTGAAAAAGAAAGAGCAGAAGAACTGGAGAAGTGAGAACTTGAACTTGAACTCCAGAGAAGGAAGTTAACAAAGAATTAGGAATGTGACAGAACTTCAAAGAGAAAGGAAAGAGGCAGTTTACCCTGAAAAAAGAAAAGTTTAGGTTACAGGGTGCGAGACAGGGAGATTAATAGTAATGCACTAAGACCTACTCTGAGATGCAATGTGACCAAAAATTTAATGTTTATTTATTGGTCACAGGTAGGCTTGAACACTGCAATGAAGTTACTGTGAAAATCCCCATGTGCACCGCATTCTGGTGCCTGTTCGGGTAACACTGAGGGAGAATTTAGCACGGCCAATTCACCTAACCAGCACATCTTTCAGACTGTGAGAGGAAACTGGAGCACCCGGAGGAAACCCACACAGACACGAGAGAATGTGCAGACACCACACAGGCAGTGGACCCAAGCTGGAAATTGAACCCAGGACCTTGGCACTGTGAGGCAAACTGAACAGAACTTGAAAATGTGAGGGAGCTAAAAGTAATGAAAGAATTTTGAAACCCAATAGCTATTGGGTCATACTGGAAGACAATAAGGTTTCTAAAGTAAGGGAAGCATCTGTCCTGGCATATATAACATAAGCCACTAGAGGGCAGGAGATCTCTATTTGTGAACTCAGAGAAGCTGGAAGAATGGAACAGAATTTGGTTTTATCCTTTAGAGGCTTATAATGCCAAGGAGAGTAGCAAATGTAAGAATTGAAGGAACTTTAGAAACTAGTAAAAGGAGGACCTCAAAAAGTTCAGGGATAGAGAAGATAGAAGGAGAGCAAACTAGCAAAGAATATAAAAAAGTTTGTAAGAGATTTTACAAGTCTGGAAATAGGAAGTGAGTTGTTAAACTAGAGACTGAGACAGCAGAAACTCTAATGGGGAATAATCAAATGGCAAAGACATTGAACCAATATTTTGGAAGTGTTGTCACAGTTCATTTCATTTCTTTCATTAATGTGTGTTCTGTAGAAACAGTAAAAAGTCTGACAACACCAGGTTTTAGTCCAACCGATTTATTTGATAATATTGGAGAACTCTCCATTCACCTGACGGCGCGGGCTCGTTGGGCCGAAGGGCCTGTTTCCCGTGTTGGATTGTTCTTTGTTCTGACGAAGAGGCAGTCCCCTCGAAAGCTTGTGAGAATATTATCAAATAAATCGGTTGGACTAAAACCTGGTGTTGTCAGACTTTTTACTGTGTTTACGTCAGTCCAACACCGGCATACCCACATCATGTTCTGTAGAAAGGCAGCTCCTGATAATGTTTCATCCTGAGTCCTTTCCTCTACAGGTTAGATCAGTGATGTTTGCCAATATCTTCCTGTCCCGGGGCCAGGGTGAGGAGACATGTCCCCTCGGCCAGAGAGAGAATTGATCCTGCACAGTTGCCATTATTCTGAACCAGTGCGAGCCAACTAGGCTCCTATTATCGCAGTGCTGTCGTGCTGATGGTTGCCAGATGTGATTAAATATATTCCTGGAGGTTTCAGCGTGTGGCTCCTTTAAAAGGGGAGGGGCAATCCCTGAGGGTCACATGATTGAGCTGACTGGAAGTTGAGCCAATCAGGAGCAAGGACGCGAGCCCTGGATTGGAGGGGAACCTGAGCAGAAAGTGTCATTTAGTTCTGTCTGACCATTGCTCGTTTATGACGTGGAAATGCTGGCGTTGGACTGGGATAAACACAGTAAGAAGTTTCACAACTCCAGGTTAGAGTCCAACAGGTTATTGGACTTTATTGAATATATTATTGCTTGTATATACAGATTTCTATTGATGGCAGAAAAAAACCCTGCTTAACTTGAAGTCACAACCAGTCACCCTCAAATTATTACACATCACACAAACAGCCCCCACCCTCAACCAACACACCCACCCCTGGGACGCACTGCCTTCCTTCACCAACTGGGAAGCAGGAAGACTCATTAGCCAATTGGAAGCCTTTATCCCTGTTTTCAATGTTTTTTTATCTGGCAAAGAAAAACTGTTCAAAAAAAGTGACAAAAACAATCCTTTTTTAAATGTCCCGATGGTTTTTCTCAATCCATTGATCTTTCACTAAGGTTAAAGTTTATTTGCTAATGTTGAGAGGTTGGATATTGGAGAGAAACTTTTTGCCTGTTGTTACCAGTACTGCACTGTCACGATGTGGGTATGCCGGCGTTGGACTGGCGTAAACACAGCTTGTGAGGATATTATCAAATAAATCGGTTGGACTAAAACCTGGTGTTGTCAGACTTTTTACTGTGTTCTGTATTTAGGCAGCGTTAGGATTTGTGACAATCTGCATCGCAGGATGTTACAATGCGCAGGATTGAGATTAAATTAATCTCTGTTTGTATCCTCCAATACAATCATGTGAAGAAAAAAAATCAAAAGGGCAGGAGCTGAATAATCTCAAAGCTTTTATTTAGTCATCCTTATCTTTAACTTTTATCTATCCAGCTCCTGGTGTCTGTGGGCAAAGTGTAACATGTGGGTGACCGGTACCCAAACTACCATCAAAATCACTACCCAGCAGTTACTGGGAGGTCAGAGACTTCAATTATTGGGAATAATGGGAGAATCTAGTGGGATTCCATGGTTTTTTAAAAACTTATTTGTTCCCAGGATGTGGGCGTCACTGGCTCAGTCTGCATTTATTGTCCATCCCTAGTTGCCCTTGAGAAGGTACATAAGAACATGAGAACATAAGATATAGGAGCAGGAGTAGGCCATCTAGCCCCTCGAGCCTGCCCCGCCATTCAATAAGATCATGGCTGATCTGTCGTGACTCAGCTCCACTTTCCCACCCTCTCCCCATAACCCTTAATCCCTTCTCTTATCAAAAACCCATCAACCCGTTTCTTAAAAATATTTAGCGAGGCAGCCTCCACCACTTCAACGGGCAGAGAATTCCAGAGATTCACCACCCTTTGAGTGAAGAAGTTCCTCCTCAACTCCGTTCTAAACCGCCCCCCCTTTATCTTGAGGCTGTGCTCCCTAGTCCTACTGTCTTTTTTGAGCGGGAAGAGTCTCTCCACCTCTATCCTATCCATCCCATTCATCATCTTATACGTCTCAATGAGATCTCCCCTCATTCTTCTAAACTCTAACAAGTACAAGCCTAGTTTATTCAGCCTCTCCTCATAGCTCAATCCCCTCAACTCCGGTATCAGCCGAGTAAACCTCCTCTGCACTCCCTCCAGGGCCAAAATATCCTTGCGCAGGTGCGGCGCCCAAAACTGCACACAGTACTCCAGCTGCGGCCTCACCAATGCCCTATACAGCTGCAGCAAGACCTCCCTACTTTTATATTCAATCCCCCTCGCTATGAAGGCCAGCATCCCATTCACCTTCCTGACCACCTGCTGCACCTGCAAGCTGGGTTTTTGCGACTCATGCACAAGGACCCTGAGGTCCCTCTGCACCGTCGCCTGCTGCAGTTTTTCGCCCCGTAAGTAATAGTCCTTCCTACCATTCCTCCTACCAAAGTGGACCACCTCACACTTGCCAACATTAAATTCCATTTGCCATTTCCTGGCCCATTCGCCCAGCCTATCTAGATCCTTCAGCAGACTCTCCACACCCTCCACACACTTTGCCTTTCCCCCAATCTTGGTGTCATCAGCAAATTTCGACACCCTGCACTCGGTTCCCTCCTCCAGATCATCTATATAAATGGTAAATAGCTGAGGCCCCAGCACCGACCCCTGGGGCACCCCACTAGTCACCAACCGCCAATCCGAATAGCATCCATTGACCCCCACTCTCTGCCTCCTATTTGACAACCAATCCTCTATCCACGCTAACACCCTACCCCCAACTCCATGTCCCCTGACCTTCTGCAATAACCTCTTGTGAGGTACCTTGTCAAACACCTTCTGAAAATCCAGAAAGACCACATCCACCGGCTCTCCTCTATCCACTGCCCTAGACACATCCTCATAGAACTCCAGTAAATTTGTCAGACACGACTTCCCTTTAATGAAACCGTGTTGCGTCCGCCCTATCAAGCAATTCCCCTCAAGATGCCTCGCTATTTCCTCCTTAATGACGGTTTCTAACATTTTACCTACCACAGACGTTAAACTAACCGGCCTATAATTCCCCGCCTTTTGCCTGGCACCCTTCTTAAACAACGGCGTAACATTAGCCGTTTTCCAATCTTCCGGCAGTTCCCCGGAATCCAGCGACGTCTGGAAAATAACCACCAAGGCATCCACTATCACCTCCGCCATTTCTGTCAGAACCCTCGGATGCATTCCATCCGGTCCTGGGGACTTGTCCACAATCAGCCCCTCCAGTCTGTCGAGCACCACCTCTCTAGTAACAGTAATGTCATTAAGACCCTCCATTCCTACCACCTTTCCATCGCTAACACCCGGCAAATTATTCACGGCCTCCTCCGTGAAGACAGAAACAAAGAAGTTATTCAAGACCTTAGTCATATCCCTATCCCCTACCACTAGCTCCCCTTTCTCATCCTCTAAAGGACCAACGTTTACCCTAGCCAGCCTCTTCCTTTTTATATATTTATAAAAACTCTTGCTATCCTTTTTTATATTAAGTGCTAGCCCAGCCTCATAGCTTCTCCTACCCTCCTTTATCAATTTCTTTGTCAATCTTTGTTGACATTTAAACCTTTCCCAATCCTCTTCTCGCCCACTGCTCTTAGCTACTCTAAACTCCTCCGCTTTTAATTTAACACTTTCCTTCACCTCCTTCGTTATCCACGGCTTATTACCTCTCCTCCTACTGTCCTTTTTAACCATCGGAATAAATTTCTGCTGAGCACCAAGAAAGATCTCCTTAAAGATCCTCCACTGCTCCTCAGCAGACCTACCTTCCAACGCGTTCCCCCAGTCCACATTCACCAATTCTTCTCTCATCCTACCATACTCCCCTCTATTCAAACAAAGGACGCGTGTCTGAGAACCCACTTTCTCCTCCTCCATCTGCACCAGAAACTCCACCATACAATGATCACTCTCTCCAAGAGGATCCTTCACCGCAAGGTCCCTAATTCTACCCGCCTCATTACATAGCACCAGATCCAAGATAGCTCGCTCCCTCGTCGGCTCCAACACACACTGTTCAAGGAAATTATCCCGGCAGCATTCCAAGAACTCCTCCTCGAGCCCACCTCGTCCAACATGGGTCGACCAATCAATATGCAGATTGAAATCTCCCATAACTACTGCCGTCCCATTCCTGCACGCCGCACTTATTTGCGCGTTAACAGCCCGCCCCACCTCCAGATCATTATTTGGGGGCCTATAGACGACACCCACTAGCGTCTTCCTCCCTTTTCTGTTCCTAATCTCCACCCACAACGATTCCACTTTCTGCTCCTTGGCTCCGATATCATCCCTTGCTACCACCTTGATCCTATCCTTAATCAGCAGAGCTACGCCACCCCCTCTTTCCTCCTGCCTATCCTTCCTAAACACTTGATAACCCTGTACATTCATCTCCCAGTCCCTGTCACCTTGCAGCCACGTCTCTGTAATGGCCACCAGATCGTATCCATTTGTGTCGATCTGCGCCATCAGCTCATCCACTTTATTCCGAATGCTTCGTGCATTCAGATAAAGCGCTTTCATCCCAGCCTTCCCCTGGACCCTACTTGCCGTAACGCCACCAATTGGGACATCCTTTGCCTCTTCCCTTACCTGTACCCTATCCTTAACTTTAGACCTCATAGCGTCACCTACCCTCGCACCCTCCCCCCCCCTAATTAGTTTAAAGCCTTGTCTACAGTCCTCTTTACTCGATTCGCCAGCACTCTGGTCCCAGCATGATTCAGACCAACCCCATCCTGCCCGAACAGGTCCCACCTACCCCAATACTGGTGCCAATGCCCCATAAATTCGAACCCATTCCTCCCACACCAATCCCTGAGCCACCCATTTACTTCCTTTATCCTATCAACCCTACGCCCGTCTGCCCTCGGTTCAGGCAGTAGCCCAGAGATAACCACCTTGTCGGTTCTACTTTTTAATTCCATTCCCAGCTTCTCATACTCCCTTCCCAGATCCTCAGTCCGCATTTTGCCTACATCGCCGGCACCCACATGTACCACAACGACTGGGTTCTCACCCTCCCACTCCAGATTCCTCTGCAGCCCAGCTGCGACATCCTGTACCCGAGCACCAGGCAGACAACACACCCTTCTGTGCACTTTGTCATTATGACAAAGGACAGTGTCAATACCCTTCACCCCACTATCCCCAATCACTACTACGTTCCTTTTCCCCTTCTCTTTGCCTATGTCCTGCTGCATCACTGTACTGTGTGCAGTTTGCTCACCAACCTCTCTTGCCTCGTCCTCTTCCAGACTGGAAGCAAGAACCTCAAACCTGTTATGTAGGTTAAGAGGCTGAGGCCTCCGCTCCTCACCCCCCTTCCTCCTCCCAGCAGCCCCCTTTTGTCCCTGACCCTTAGATTTAGCCAGTCTAGGGGCACCCTCTCTCCCCCTGATGAGCCTCAGTGTCTGTAGCTCAGAGGCCAGCTCATCCACCTTGAGCTGGAGCTCCTCCAGCAACCTGCACTTACTGCAGACATGGTCACTGGGAAGGACCCTGGGGTCCACCAGTTCCCACATCATACAGAAACCACACATCACATGCCCCTCCATTATTCACTGTAATTTTTTATGGGAAAAAATTTTTTTCCTTGTTTCTTGCTGTAGTAGTATTGAAAAAAAATTTTTTTTTTTTCCTTGTTTTTTTCAAACGAACTCACCTGTCCTTTTTTCCCTCCAGCCCTTTTTGATATTAAGCCCTATTAGCTCACTCTGCTTCCCTCTCACTCCGCTGCCCGCTCAGACGCTGCCTGCTGTCTACACCAGGCCTCCTTTTAAACCTGGCGCTGATTAGAAGCAGGCTCGTCCACAACTCTGTTCTAAACTAGCAGTAAATACAATAAAATAAATGCTTTAAACAGTTCTACAAAGAACAAAGTGCTTTAAACTTATTTTATACAGGTTTTTAACAGGTAAATTCTTAGCTCCTGCAGTCCCCGAGGTGTGGACACACCCACAGCGCTGTTAGGAGGGAGCTCCAGGATTCTGGCCCAGCCACAGTGAAGGAACGACAATATATTCCCAAGTCAGGGAAATGTGTGGCTTGGAGGGGAACTTCTGGGTGTTCCCAGGTATCTGCTGCCCTTGTCCTTCTAGATGGTTGAGATTGCAGTGAGTTGCTGCAGTGCAAGTTAACTGGGACACATGGCTGCCACTGTTCACCGGGGGTGGAGGGAGTGAATGTCTAAGATGCCAATCAAGCAGGGCTCATATATCCTGGGTGGCGTTGGGGTTCTCCAGTGCTATTTGCTGTTCTCTGGTGTCTGGAGGAAGGAAGGACGTTAGCTATCATTAACACATGCAAGCTTGGAGCCCGATAGCTGAGGAGGTGATAATATTTCATTAGCATACACAAAGCAGCAGCAATTCCAAACGGGGACGGGGACTAGGGTTGAGGGGGGAAGGGAGGGGGTGAGGTGAGGCGGTGGGGGGGGTGCTGGACATTGGGTAGATTACAATAGTGGAGGCGGTAGCAATGCTGGGACCAATTACTCCAGGTTCTGCCTTCACCAGCTCTCTCCCTCCTGCTGGACAGACTTTACCAGGTGTCCATGGGGGGGGTCACCCACCAATTGCCTTGAAAATTGCACAAGACTACACTGTACATCATTAATTTCCAATTAGCACAGATTAGTGAGGCTTCTTCCTGGCTCAGGTGGACACTTGGGCACCCAGCAGAAGGCCCAAGGTAAAATGGCGATAGAGCAGGAGCGAAGTGGTGGGTTTACTATTGTAATTTTCTCCAAGCAAGAAGTACAGTAATTAATTATCAGCATGGATTTCAACAGGGAAAATTTGCTTCACCCATTTTATTGATTTTGTTTTGAGGAGGTAATTAAACTAAGCATTACGTTCCCAGACTTTATTTAGGACACAGTTTAAATACAACTGGAACAAAATGAGGCAGCTTAACTATTAACAAGTGATAAATATTTAAAATTGTAAGGAAACTTTGCCCGTTGAAGTGGTGGAGGCTGCCTCGCTAAATATTTTTAAGACGCGGGTTGATGGGTTTTTGATAAGAGAGGGGATTAAGGGTTATGGGGAGAGGGCGGGAAGGTGGAACTGAGCCACGACAGATCAGCCATGATCTTATTGAATGGCGGGGCAGGCTCGAAGGGCCAGATGGCCTACTCCTGCTCCTATTTCTTATGTTCTTATTTAAACTATATTACTTTCTAGCTTATGACTGTTTCAATTCCAAATAAGCAACATTTCTCTCACGGATTTAAAAACTACTTTAAATACAGCTGACAACCATAAATATACTTGCTATAAATTGTGTTAAGCCTTGAAGATTTCAAAGAGACTTTGGGGAAAGAGAGTTCTCAGGAGCAACCTGCACATGTCTCTGACTTTTGCGGGGTTGTGAGTCAAAACTCCAAAAACATCTTTCTGTCTGCACAGTTCCTGTTCTTTACATAATCACACGACCCTATCAATCAACCTCCCAAGATAATTCTTGGTATAAGAAAAAGTCCATCTGTTCTATAAAAGTAACAGCTACCTTGCTGAAATGAGTAACTAACTTTTACATCCTGGAGCTAAATGTAATCCAGACATACTAGCTTCCTGCAAAAAAAACATGTAATTTTAAACGTTTCTCTTAAAACAAGAAATAACAATATATAATTATATTGATCGCACAAAAGGTAATGCAATAGATTAATATATCCAGGTTTTCAAAAGACCGTTGATTAGGTGCCCCATGGGGTGACACAGTGGTACAGTGATTAGCACTGCTACCTCACAACTCCACCTGGGTTCAACTCCAGCCTTGGGTCACTGTCTGTGTGGAATCTGCACATTCTCCCTGTGTCTGTATGGGTTTCCTCCGGGCGCTCTGGTTTCTTTCTGCATCCAAAAGACATGCTGGTTAGGTGTAGTGTCCATGCTAAGTTCTCCCTCAGTGAACCCAAACAGGTGCCAGAGTGTGGCGACTAGGGGATTTTCACAGTAACTTCATTGCAGTGTTAATGTAAGCCTGCTTGTGACAAATAAATAAACTCTCACTCCCACCTTTAACAGCACTGAGTGTTTGCCTTCACCACATGGACTGCAGTAGTTCAACTTGGTCGCTCACCACCACCTTCTCGAGGGCAATTAGGGACAAGTGATAAATGTTGGTCTATCCAGTGACACCCACATCCCATAAAAGGAAATAACAAGAACGGACAAAATAAGAGCAGAGGTAGGTGGTGAATCTCTGGAATTCTCTGCCTGTTGAAGTGGTGGAGGCTGCCTCGCTAAATATTTTTAAGACGCGGGTTGATGGGTTTTTGATAAGAGAGTGGATTAAGGGTTATGGGGAGAGGGCGGGAAGGTGGAACTGAGCCACGACAGATCAGCCATGATCTTATTGAATGGCGGGGCAGGCTCGAAGGGCCAGATGGCCTACTCCTGCTCCTATTTCTTATGTTCTTATGTTCTTATGTAGGCCATATGGCCCCTCAAGGCTGCAGTTCCATACAACAGGTTTATGGCTGATTTGTTAAGGTCCAATCTTACGACCTCATCCCACCTGACTTCCTGTGGAGTGAGGTGATAAAATTGGGTGAGAGGCAATAAAAGAGAAACACACCTGGTTTTTTGCCTCCCCCAGTCATTCTGGCTCGATTTTGCCGGTGAAATCAGCTTGAGGCTAATTTTAATATTTATGATATAATTTAAATGTCATTAGTGAGTCCTAGACACTATCACCTGAGCTCACTTATACTCACCTCTCGCCCCTTACCGACAAGAATCACAGGTGGAGACCAGATGTGATGGCCTCACCAGGGGGATCGGGGGCATTGAATCCCCTGGGGGATCGGGGGCAGTGCCCATGAAGTAATGATCAGCCTGGCAGTGCCCACCTGGAACCCTGGCACTGCCCACTAGACACTTCAACTGTGCCATGGTAGTGCAGAGGGGATGGGGCCTGAGTGGGGGCAGAGCCTGTGTGGGGAGCAATGACAGGCAGGAATCAAGGGGAGCCCCGTAGGGGTGGTGATCGGGAGGAAGGGAAATCTGCAGCTCAGGGGGTGGGAGGCGGGAAGGATATCTGTGGGGGCGGGTGATCGACAGGGGGGAATGGGGGAACTCTGCAGATACAAAGAACAAAGAACAAAGAACAATCCAGCACGGGAAACAGGCCCTTCGGCCCAACGAGCCCGCGCCGCCACATCACCCTACACCTATTCTACCCTGCATGGCTACGAATGGAACCCTACTCAGTCAGATTCAGGGAAGAAATAGTGTCGATTTGGTAAAAACCGATTAGCCTGAGAGCACATTTTTGGGGTGTGGGAGGAAACCGGAGCGCCCGGAGGAAACCCACGCAACCACAGGGAGAATGCGCAAACTCCCACAGACACAGGCCCAAATCCATGTGCCTGCACAACCAGCAGTGCTAGTCACTGAGCTGTTGCGGCGCCCATCTACCGGTCCAGGATCAAGCACACACACCGACACGAAGTTCTAGGCCACTCCTGGAACTTCCAAGAGCAGCCCAGGCACGACCCGCCGTGTGAATGCCCCTCGTTTGACACGAGGTGGACCTCCACCTGTGGAATAAAGTCAAAATATTAATCTTACAGCCTGCCTTTCCGGTGTCTCCCGAGGTTTAACCCTATTTAATATCCCCTACCATATCCCTCCATTCTCGTTTCACTCATGTGCCTATCTAACTGCATCTTAAAAGAGTCCAATGTTCCTGCCTCCACCACCCTACTCGGTAGCGCGTTCCAGACCCCTACAACTCTCTGCGTAAAGAACCTTCCTCTCACCTCCAAATTATACCTCTCCCCCCTCACCCTTAAATGATGACCTCTCGTGTTTGTATCCAGTCTAGGGAGCAGTCTCTCACTATTAACTCTATCCATTCCCTTCATTATCTTATATACTTCTATCATGTCCCCTCTCAATCTCCGCCTTTCCAAGGAGAATAGTCCCAGTTTCTTCAACCTCTCCTCGTAACCCAGTCCCCCCATGCCAGGCAACATCCTGGTAAACCTCCTCTGCACCCTTTCCAGAGACTCCACGTCCTTCCGGTAGTAAGGTGACCAGAACTGGACGCAGTACTCCAAATGCGGTCTAACCAACGTTCTGTACAACTGAAGCATTAGACAGCAGCTTTTATACTCTATGCCCCTTCCTATAAAGGCCAACATCCCATAAGCCTTCCTAACGACCTTCTCCACTTGTGATGCAACCTTCATGGATTTGTGAACCTGCACTCCCAGGTCCCTCTGTATGTCAATACTCCTAATCGGCCTCCCTTTAATCTCATAGCTCCTCTCTGCATTATTCCGTCCAAAATGCATCACCTCGCATTTGTCAGGATTAAATGCCATCTGCCACCTATCTGCCCACTGCACCAACCTATCTATATCCTGTTGTATCACCTGACAATCCAGTTCCGTACCCGCCAACCCTGCCATCTTGGTGTCATCAGCAAACTTGCTAATCACACCACCTACGCCCTCTTCCAAGTCATTTATGTAGACTACAAAGAGGAGAGGTCCCAGTACTGAGCCCTGCGGCACACCACTGGTCACTGACCTCCAGCCCGACAAGGTCCCTTCCACAACTACCCTCTGTCTCCTATTTCCCAGCCAGTTCTCAATCCACCTAGCTACCTTGCCTCGTATCCCATGCGCCTTAACCTTTTCTACCAGCCTACCGTGAGGGACTTTGTCAAACGCCTTACTGAAATCCATATAGATGACATCAACGGTTCTCCCATCGTCAACCGTTTTTGTCACCTCCTCAAAGAATTCCACCAGATTCGTAAGGCAAGACCTCCCTCTAACAAAGCCATGTTGCGTATCCCTAATCAGATCGCAACGCTCCAAATGCTCATACATCCTACCCCTAAGTATTTTTTCCATTAACTTCCCTACCACCGACGTCAAACTCACCGGTCTATAATTCCCAGGGTTATCCCTACTGCCTTTTTTGAACAACGGGACCACATTTGCTACCCTCCAGTCTTCTGGGACCTCACCTGTGTCCAAAGAAGAGACAAAGATTTGCGCCAGAGGCCCAGCAATTTCATGTTTCGCCTCCCTAAGCAGCCTGGGATAAATACCATCAGGCCCCGGAGCTTTATCCGTCTTTACGCTACCTAAAAGCCCTAGCACTTCCTCTCTCGTAATAACTATATCCTGCAAATAAACCTCCACTCCCTCCAAGAGACCACACGATTCCGAACCCCTCTCCTTTGTGAATACCGACGCAAAGTATTCATTCAGGAGCTCCCCCATCCCCTCCGACTCAATACACAACTCACCACTCTTGTCTAGATGGGGGTGATCAGTGGCTAGAGGGGGGATACTGTGGGGGTGGGAGGGAATGAGGAACTCTACAGACTAGGGGTGATCGGGGGATGTCTCTGCAAATGAGGGCAAATCGATTGTGGTGTGGTAATGTCCATGAGATCTCCCAGTGCACCCCCCCCCCCCCCCCAAGAATAGCATCCTGGTACATCTCGTTACACTAAGTGCACTACAGCTACACTCGCCCAAAAACTGGAAAATCCCACCCAAAATCACTGGATCTTTACATGGTCTGTTCCCCCACCCCACCCCACCCTACCTCTCCCCACTACACCTCACTCCACCCCACCACACCGCTCCCCTCCCTACCCCACCCCCTCTCTCCCACTACATCCTACCCCACCCAACACACCCCACCACACCCCATCCCACCCCACCACACCCTATGCCTCCCCACCCTTCCCCACCCCACCCCATCTCTCCCACTACACCCCACCCCACACACCCCACCCCTTCCCACCACTCCCCACCCCAGCCCTTCCCACCACTCCCCACCCCACCCCTTCCCAGCTCACTCCACCCCACTACATGCCTCCCCACCCCAGCCCACCCCTCCCCACCCCAGCCCACCCCACCTGCTCCAATTCCCCTGGTGGGAGGGATGGGGAGTTTGCAGTGCTTGTCTCTGTCCTAAAAGGGTGACTCTTACATTTAAAGCAGTGCCCCCCACCTCACCCACTAGAGGAAGCATCCTTTCACACCCCCTTGTCAAGAGTAATTCTATAAACTTTCACTGAATCTCCGCTCACTCTACTGAACTCCAGTGGAAACAAGCCCCAGAAACGTATTCAATGTTGTGTTTGACAGAAGAGGTGATATTGAGCCTGAGATCTGGGACTTGTGTTTTATGTGAATCACATCATCCCTGATTGAAGTGAGAGAAATGTTGATATTTGGAGTGTGTGGGCACTTTAAGCTCATCAGGGAGTTATTGTAAGTTACAGGTCAAGCACCAATCCCTTTAGCAAACCTAAATCGTGTTACAAAGGTCGATTATTTTGTATCAGTGAAAGGAGAACAAATTTAAATTTCTGCCGCATCTTTCACAATCTCAGGAGAGCCCAGAGTATTTCCCAGTCAATGAAATACTTCTGAAGTGTTAGAATGTGGAGGCTGCATATTTAACACAGACAATCCAGCAAAAGACGATTAACCACTTTTCGGGGTGTTGGTTGAGGAATAAATATTGACCTGAGGGGTAACTCCTTTGTTCTGATCCAAAATAATGCCGCGGGTTTTATAGGCCCACCTGAGGGGGGCCTGGAGTTAGCGTCTCATCTGAAAGACGGCACCTTTGACAATGTAGCACTCTCTTGTACTGGATTGGAGTGCCAGCCTGCACTTTGTGCTAAAGTGTCTGGAGTGGTATTTGACACACAGCCTCCTGACGCAGGACTATAGCCCCTGAGCCTTGGCTCACAACACACGTAACTTCAAATATTTTCACTTCCTCAAAAAAAAAGAATAAATTAATTGTTTAAGATGAAATAAATACACTTGTGTGTGTATATTTTCATAGAATCCTACAGAAGGAGGTCATTCAGCCCATTGAGTCTGCACCGGTCATAATCCCCACCCAGGCCCTATCCCCGTAACCCCATGGAATTACCCTAGCTGGTCCCCCTGACACTGAGGGGCAATTTAACATGGCCAATCCACCTAATCCACTCATCCCTGGACTTTGGGAGGAAACTGGAGCACCCGGAGGAAACCCACGCAGACAATGTACAAACTCCACACAGACAGTCAACAAAGCCAGGAATCGAACGCAGGTCCCTGGCATTGTGAGGCAGCAGAGCTAACTACTGTGCCACCGTGCTGTCCTTATGAAGATACTATACACCTTCAGTGCATGGTTTGGGTTTGTTGAGTGTTGCAGTTTGCATGCTGGATCATTGTTTGTGAGTTTGGTTGCACAGAACTTGAGTATTGTTGAAAAAAGAGACACACTGTTGCAGATTTATATCCTGTACTCATGAGGATCATAGAATCCCTATAGTGCAAAAGGAGGCCATTCGGTCCATTGAGCCTGCACTGACAACAATCTCACTCAAGCCCTATTCCCATAACCCCATTTATTTACCCTGCTAGCCCCATTGACACTAAGGGGCAATTTAGCACAGCCAATCCACCTAACCCGCACATCTTTGGAGTATGGGAGGAAGCTGCAGCACCCGGAGGAAACCCGCACTGGGATAGGGAGAACGTGTAGTCTCCACACAGTCAATGACCCAAAGCTGGAACTGGGCCATGTCCTTGGTGCTGTGAGGCAGCATCGCTAACCACTGTGCCACCATGCCAGCCTTAGTATGAAGAGTTCACATGAATGTAGACAGTTTAGGGAAGAATGACTTACATTGCATGAGAAGAGATTGACTTGCAAGTGGAGTCTGACTAGTGGCATCATTGACATAGAGAATGCAGCAAGGAATAGTTAACTGCCAAGCTTTTGTTCAAATCAAGTCAGGTATGTTGTCTCTGATTAGTCAAGGCAGTGTCATGGGGAATGAACCAGGAATGGCTGTCTCTCAAGCTTCAGTTTAGTTGAAAAAGGTACAATGCATAGAACATAAGAAATAAGAATATAAGAAATAGGAGCAGGAGTAGGCCATCTAGCCCTTCGAGCCTGCCCCGCCATTCAATAAGATCATGGCTGATCTGAAGTGGATCAGTTCCACATTCCCGCCCTCTCCCCATAACCCTTAATCCCCTCTCTTATCAAAAACCCATCAACCCGCGTCTTAAAAATATTTAGCGAGGCAGCCTCCACCACTTCAACGGGCACAGAATTCCAGAGATTCACCACCCTTTGAGTGAAGAAGTTCCTCCTCAACTCCATTCTAAACCGCCCCCATTTTATCTTGAGGCTGTGCCCCCTAGTCCTACTGTCCTTTCTGAGCGGGAAGAGTCTCTCCACCTCTATCCTATCCATCCCATTCATCATCTTATACGTCTCAATAAGATCTCCCCTCATTCTTCTAAACTCTAACGAGTACAAGCCTAGTTTATTCAGCCTCTCCTCATAGCTCAACCCCCTCAACTCCGGTATCAGCCTAGTAAACCTCCTCTGCACTCCCTCCAAGGCCAAAATATCTTTGTGCAGGTGCGGCGCCCAAAACTGCACACAGTACTCCAGCTGCAGCCTCACCAATGCCCTATACAGCTGCAGCAAGACCTCCCTACTTTTATATTCAATCTTATATAGACAGGGTCCTGTGTGTGAATATGTATAGCTTTTGGCACACAGAAGTGAGCCACTACGAGTCAACTGAAAGCAGACATAGCAAAATCATAGAATCCCTACAGAACAGAAGGAGGCCATTTGGCCCATTGAGCCTGCAACAATCCCACCCAAGTCCCATCCCTGTAACCCTGTGTTAATCCCCCTGATACGAGGGCCAATCAACCTAACCTGCACATCTGGTGAATGTGTGGAATTCATTACCACAGAATGTAGTTGAGGTCAACTCCTGTGGAGCAGAATTGAGAGGCAGCGATTTTTGGGCGAGTGAGGAGGCAGCAAAAAGGGAGCAAAAAGTTTATACTGGGTAACTTTTTATTTTAGTTTTAAAGTCGCGAGTTTCGGCGGTTTTTAAAAAAAATTAAGTTAGAAACCGGAAGTCGTCACTAGGGCGCTTGCCGGTACTTGTAGTTTTTTTTTCGGGCCCCCAGCCCTATAAATTAGTGCAGAGAGGATACCCGATTCTCTACACTGGTAGAGAATCCCACCCTTCCACCTCCTCTAACCTAATTATAAGTGTGTGGGAAGGTTTTTTTTAAAAATATTTTTATTTTTCTGCTGGGAACTGATTCAGGGATGGCAGTTCAGGCTGTAAGCTGCATCTCCTGTGGGATGTATGTAGTGAGGGAGTCCAGCAGTGTTTCAGGTAATTTTACTTGTCGGAAGTGTGTAAAAGTGCAGTTTCTGGAGGAGCGTGTAAAGGAGCTGGAGGTGGAATTAGAGGAGCTCCGCATAATCCGGAAAGTGGAGGAGGACATAGAAAGGAGTTATAAGGAGATAGTCACTCCTAGTAATAAGTCTTGGGTCACTGCCAGGAAAAGGGGAAAGAAGCAGTTGGGGGGTCAATCCCCTGGGGCTGTTCCCCTCCAAAATAGGTTTTCGGTCCTGGAGGCTACAGTTGAGGAGGAATCAACTGGGGATAGCCAAAGGGAGCAGGTCTCTGGGGGTGAGCCTATTGGGAAATCTCAGGTGATTAAGGGTAAGAGATTGGGCCTCGTGATTGGGGACTCCACAGTCAAGGGGACGGATAGGAGAGTTGGAGGTAAGGGTAGGGACTCGGGGCTGGTGTGTTGCCTACCTGGGGCTGGGGTCCGGGATGTATCGGACAGGGTATTCAGGACTCTTAGGGGAGAGGGAGATCAACCCCAAGTTATAGTTCATGTGGGGACACATGACATAGGGAGATTAAGGGAAGGGGATATTAAACAAAGATTTATGGAGTTGGGGTGGAAACTAAAGGCCAAGTCTGGAAGAATAGTTATATCCGGACTCTTGCCTGTGCCACGGGATAGTTTAGAGAGGAATGGAGAGAGGGAAAGTTTGAACTCGTGGCTGAGGGGATGGTGCAGGAGGGAGGGGTTCAGGTACTTAAGCAATTGGGGCTCATTCTGGGGAAGGCGGGACCTCTATATGAGTGATGGTTTACACCTGAACCAGAGGGGAATCAATATCCTGGGGGGTAAATTTGCAAAGGCTATGCGGGGAGGTTTAAACTGATTTGGGGGGGGGGGTGGGATATTGAGTAGAGGGGGTGAAAGGGAGGGGGGCATAGATGGGGAATGCAAGGCACGGCGTAGTGGGGGTGGGGCGGAGCAGGGTTTGAAATGCATGTACTTTAATACTTTAAAGGTAGGGGAGGACCGCAGGAAACATGGGAGGGAGGTTAGACAGGGGGTGGAGAAGGGAAATGCCCAGACTGAGGGGCTGAAGTGTGTATATTTTAATGCAAGGAGTATAGTAAATAAGGTAGATGAGCTTAGGGCGTGGATAGCTGCTTGGGATTGTGATGTGGTGGCCATTACGGAGACTTGGATGTCTCAGGGACAGGACTGGGTACTTCAGGTGCCAGGTTTCAGATGTTTCAGGAAGGACAGGGAGGCTGGCGGAAGAGGTGGTGGAGTGGCACTGTTAATAAGGGACAGTGTCATGGCTGCAGAGAAAGAGGATGCCATGGAGGGACTTTCTACAGAGTCTCTGTGGGTGGAAGTTACGAACAGCAAAGGGTCGAAAACTTTGCTGGGTGTATTCTATAGGCCGCCCAATAGTGACAGGGAAGTTGAAGTGCAGATAGGGAACCAGATTCTGGAGAAATGTATTAAAAACAGAGTTGTCGTGATGGGAGACTTCAATTTCCCAAACATCGACTGGAATATCCCTAGAGTAAGGG
This sequence comes from Prionace glauca, assembly GCA_037974335.1. Classification (NCBI taxonomy): domain Eukaryota; kingdom Metazoa; phylum Chordata; class Chondrichthyes; order Carcharhiniformes; family Carcharhinidae; genus Prionace; species Prionace glauca. The sequence goes on from CM075742.1 coordinate 52,602,243, forward strand.
GTTTGGCTGGAGAGGAGTTTGTTAGGTGTGTTCAGGAAGGTTTCCTGACACAGTATGTGGACAAGCCTACGAGTGGAGAGGCTGTACTTGACCTGGTACTGGCGAATGAACCAGAGCAGGTGATGGATCTCTCGGTAGGAGAGCATCTTGGGAATGGTGACCATAATTCTATCTCCTTCACAATTGCATTGGAACGAGATAGGATCAGACAGGCTAGGAAGGTGCTTGTCTGGAGTAAGGGGAGATACGAAGAAGTCAGGAAGTTACTTGGACAAATAAACTGGAAGGAGGCATTCTTAGGGAAGAGTACCGAAGGAAGGTGGCGGATATTCAAGGAATGCTTGTCTGGCGCTCTGCATGACAATGTTCCGATAAGGCAAGGGGGTTTTGGTAGGTCGCGGGAACCGTGGTGCACGAAGGCTGTGTTGAACCTAGTCAGGAGGAAAAGGAAGGTGTACAAAAGGTTCAGGGAACTAGGAGAGGTTAAGGATCTTGAAGAATATAAGGACTGTAGAAAGGAGGTTAAAAGGGAAATTAGGAGAGCCAGAAGGGGTCATGAGAAGACCTTGGCGGGTAAGATTAAGGAAAATCCCAAGGCCTTCTATAAATATGTGAAAGGTAAAAGGGTGAGAAGGGAAAGGATAGGACCTATAAAAGATGAAGGGGGAAAGGTCTGTGTGGAACCAGAAGAAATGACGGAGGTGCTTAATGAGTACTTTGCATCAGTATTCACAGTGGAAGCTGATTTGGGAGATCTTGCTATGGACTTGCAGCAGGTGGAAAAGATTGAGTACGTGGACATTAAGGAGGAGGATGTGTTAGAACTTTTGAATTCTATCAAGGTAGATAAGTCGCCGGGACCAGATGGGATGTACCCCAGGATACTGTGGGAGGCCAGGGAAGTGATTGCAGAGCCCTTGGCGATGATCTTTGCGTCGTCAATGGAGACGGGAGAGGTTCCGGAAGATTGGAGGATTGCGGATGTAGTCCCTATTTTCAAGAAAGGGAACAGAGATAGCCCGGGAAATTACCGCCCGGTGAGTCTGACCTCAGTGGTTGGTAAGCTGATGGAGAGGCTTCTGAGGGACAAGATTTACGAGCATTTGGAGAGGTTTGACATGATCAGGAATAGTCAGCATGGATTTGTCAAGGGCAGGTCGTGCCTTACGAGCCTAGTTGAGTTCTTCGATAATGTGACTGAACACATTGACGAAGGAAGTGCCGTGGACGTAGTGTACATGGACTTCAGCAAGGCTTTTGATAAGGTCCCCCATGCAAGACTTCTTGAGAAGGTGAGAGGGCATGGGATCCAAGGGCCTTTGGCCTTGTGGATCCAGAACTGGCTTGCCTGCAGAAGGCAGAGAGTGGTTGTGGATGGGTCTTTTTCGGAATGGAGGTCAGTCACCAGTGGGGTGCCCCAGGGATCTGTTCTGGGACCCTTGTTGTTTGTCATTTTCATAAATGACCTGGATGAGGAAGTGGAGGGATGGGTTAGCAAGTTCGCTGATGACACGAAGGTCGGCGGTGTTGTGGATGGTCTGGAAGGATGTCAAAAGTTGCAGCAGGACATAGATAGGATGCAGGAATGGGCGGAGAAGTGGCAGATGGACTTCAACGCGGATAAATGTGTAGTGGTCCATTTCGGCAGAACCAACGGGATGAACGAGTACACTATTAAGGGCAGGGGTCTTAGTAGCGTTGAAGAGCAGAAGGATCTCGGGGTCCGGGTTCACAGGACTCTTAAATCGACCTCGCAGGTGGAGGAGGTGGTCAAGAAGGCGTATGGTGTACTGACCTTCATTAATCGAGGGATTGAGTTTAGGAATCGGGAGGTAATGCTGCAACTTTACAGGACCCTCGTCAGGCCTCATTTGGAGTACTGTGCGCAGTTCTGGTCGCCTCACTATAGGAAAGACGTGAAGGCTATTGAAAGGGTGCAGAGGAGATTTACAAGGATGTTGCCTGGACTGGGAGGCATGCCTTATGAAGATAGGTTGAGGGAGCTGGGACTCTTTTCCCTGGAGAGGCGAAGGTTGAGAGGCGACCTGATAGAAGTTTATAAAATGTTGAGAGGAATAGATAGGGTGGACTCTCAGAGGCTATTTCCCCGGGTTGAAATGGTCGCTACGAGAGGACACAGATTTAAGGTGCAGGGAGGGAAGTACAGAGGTGATGTTAGGGGTAAGTTTTTCACTCAGAGGGTGGTGAGTGAATGGAATCGGCTGCCGTCGTCGGTGGTGGAGGCGAACTCGCTGGGGTCTTTTAAAAGACTTCTGGATGAGTATATGGGGTTTAATGGGATTGGGGGTTATAGATAGGTCTATAGATTGGTGGGGTTGATGCGATCGGCGCAACTCGAGGGCCGAAGGGCCTCGTTCTATGTTCTATGTTCTAAAACATCTGATTTTAAGAAGACATTAGATATAGTCTTGGGGTTAAAGGGATCAAGGGAAGTGGGAGGAAGAGGGGGGTTCAGGATATTGAATTTGATGATCAGCCATAATCAAGATGAATGGCGGAGAGGCTCAAAGGGTCAAATGACCTACTCCTGCTTCTGGTTTCCATGTTTCTATCTTTGGACTGTGGGAGGAAACCGCAGCAACTGGAGGAAACCCACATAGACACGGGGAGAATGTGCAAACTCCACACAGACAGTCCGAGGCTGGAATTGAAGCCAGGTCCCTGGCGCTGTGAGATGGCAGTGCAAACCACTGTGCTACCGTGCCACCCATAATAGTGGATTGGGCTTGGAGAGACTCTGGTCAAGGTTAACTCCTACTCCAGGTTATTCTTTGCACATCTATATATAGTTAAGTGTTACCAATAGACATTCATGTTCAACCTTACCAACCTCTGAACCTCTTTGTAAGACTTACTGAATAAACCCTCACAACATTTACTCTGCAGCCATTTCGGCAAAACAGAAATGGAGGCCCAAAGACTGAAGTGAAGTTGGATTTTTTAAATGTAATTGATACTGCGGCCTATTGTTTCCAGGTTCACAAAGACCTTTCACCAATCAATTATTCCCCATTACAGTTAATATATATACGCATAGTTGCTTAATGATCCAATGTGTGCCTGAGAATAAATGAGGAAATCACATTTCCTGTCATTATAGCACAATATTTCCAGCTGTTATACAACAGGAACAAGAAGACGCTCGGAGAGCCACAAGACTGCCCAGTGTTTGGGCCAATGAGTTTCCCTGTCTGATACGCGCCCAGAATATGTTTAATAACACTCGACACCCACAAAGCAGCTGGTGCTGTGACCTTACCCAGTTCAACTGCAGCGCTCCAATGCTGGACTGGACCTTGTTTCAGGATTTGCATCGTTACGATTAGGCCTCACCCCTGCGGGAGTTCTCAAAGCCAGATTTCCTGCACAGATTTCAGAGATGAAGAGCATTTGCTATTCACCCTAAACAGCGCTTTATGATTTAAATCAGCATCACCCTGATGCAAATATCATTGTGACGTATACTCTGTGGGCGAAAGGATCATCAAGTGTTTTAAAGCACATTTTCAAAGCCTCTCGCTTTCCTCCGTGTTAACCCAGACTTGGTGGAAGTACCATCACCTCAGAGCGCAAACTTTCGGGTGACCCCAGCCCTGAGGGAACACATTTCAGGATCCATAATTATCCCCTTGTCCGAGTTAATGAAGACATTCACCTTTTCCTCCGGCTTTGCAGACAGTGGGTGTGACCTTAATACCTCGTCCTGCCCGACTACTGGCGAGGCGAAGCGGGCGGGAGACACGAAACGACAAACGTACTCAGTTTCTCCCTCCCCACAATGGCCTGGCCCTGCTTTGCCGGTGAAATGCAGCGTGAACCGATTTAATTATTAATGACGTGCTGAGCATCTCATTAATGAGTCCCAGACGCCATTGTCCAGGCTCGCTTACCCTAAGCACATCACCAGTTGAAGTTCTCCCGCGAGAATCGCGGTTGGGCTCCACCGACAGATCGGAGGCCATTGAAGCCCCCCCGAGTGATAGGAGGCATGGCCAGATAGTGCCCATAGGCACCCTGGCAGTGCCCACCGGGCACCCTGGCACTGTCCACTGTGCCTAAGAGGAGGAGGAGCCTGTCAGGGTGGAGTTATAACAGTGTGGGAGGGAAGCAGGGACTACATAGGGGCGGAACAGAAGAGGTGGCACATTGGGGTGGGAGGGAGGGAACTCTACAGACGGGGAGAATTAGTGGAGGTGTGTAGGCAGTGCTGATGTTTGTGGGGTGGGTTAGGTGGGGAGGTTGCTGTTAGGGAGGGAGTTCCAGGATTTTGACCCTGATTTTGATAACCAAACTAGATAAAATACTCCAGCTGCGGCCAAACCAGTGAGCCATTCAAGTTTAACATAGCCTTTGTATTGTGTGGATAAATCCCAACGTGCCATATACTTTATGCACTGTGCTCCCAACCTGTCCTATCGCTGTCAGTGATTTATGCACAGATACACTCAGATCCCTCTGTTCCTGCACTCCCTTTGGAATTGTGTCCTATATCCATTGCCATGTTCAGATGCAGTTTGTTCTTCATTTTACCTTCACATTTACACAGGAATAGAGAACATCTAATCAGAGAAGCGATGAAAGTAGGTGACTTACCCTCATGGCCTCCAGACCTCTGTACGACTAGTTAAAGAGCTTGTGAATAAAAAGAAATGGCTGATGCTACGCTGACAATTGTGTTAGCAAGTGTGAGGTGGTCCACTTTGGAAGGAATAATGGTAGGAAGGACTATTACTTACGGGGCGAAAAACTGCAGCAGGCGACGGTGCAGAGGGACCTCGGGGTCCTTGTGCATGAGTCGCAAAAACCCAGCTTGCAGGTGCAGCAGGTGGTCAGGAAGGTGAATGGGATGCTGGTCTTCATAGCGAGGGGGATTGAATATAAAAGTAGGGAGGTCTTGCTGCAGCTGTATAGGGCATTGGTGAGGCCGCAGCTGGAGTACTGTGTGCAGTTTTGGTCGCCGCACTTACGCAAGGATATTTTGGCCTTGGAGGGAGTGCAGAGGAGGTTTACTAGGCTGATACCGGAGTTGAGGGTGTTGAGCTATGAGGAGAGGTTGAATAAACTAGGCTTGTATTCGTTGGAGTTTAGAAGAATGAGGGGAGATCTCATTGAGACGTATAAGATGATGAATGGGATGGATAGGATAGAGGTGGAGAGACTCTTCCCGCTCAGAAAGGACAGTTGGACTAGGGGGCACAGCCTCAAGATAAAGGGGGGGCGGTTTAGAACGGAGTTGAGGAGGAACTTCTTCACTCAAAGGGTGGTGAATCTCTGGAATTCTCTGCCCGTTGAAGTGGTGGAGGCTACCTCGCTAAATATTTTTAAGAAGCGGGTTGATGGGTTTTTGATAAGAGAGGGGATTAAGGGTTATGGGGAGAGGGCGGGAATGTGGAACTGAGCCACGGCAGATCAGCCATGATCTTATTGAATGGCGGGGCAGGCTCGAAGGGCCAGATGGCCTACTCCTGCTCCTATTTCTTATGTTCTTATGTTTGCATTCAACAATGGAAAAGAGCATTAATACTGCCAGGGTGCACCTAGGGAACAATACCTACTTACCTTGGCATTAGTATCTCCGTAAATTGACTAAACCTCTAGGATTCATTTTTCTGGGAGAGGGTTAGTGCTTTGGATGCTTCCAATTTGACTTTTAAAAGCCAGACTTTAAGGAGGAAGAGACCTGATCCCATGTTGTGCCTCTGACACCTGCATGCGTGAAGCACGCTTTACATGGAGTCTGTAAGGGTTTAGCCTTACCCAGCTATGCCCGACATCTTACAATGGTCGAGCTCCTTGTGACTCTAGAAATGGTTCCGTCACTCACTTCGTGGCAAGGATCAGCAGGAGAACGGTCTCTCGCCCTCAGGGAGATCTCAAAGTCAGAAGGCGAACTCTTGACAAGATTCCTGAAGGAGCGTAACACATCCAGTTAATGAGGTGGGCAACATTGCTTTCCCCCTCACCCCTCCCCACCACCCTCCATCCCCGGGGCAAGTCAGCAGAGTCAGGAACAGGGGTGGCAGACAAGCTGGGACGGGAAACTTTGTCACTAGTCTCTCTCTGGTACTGATCTACATATCTCATTGCCATCAGTGAGCCCAGAACCCAAGTTGTATGAAACCTTTGTACAGTAGAGTATACACTTCTCAAACAGCGGACACAAATCAGGAAAAATTTCTCACACCAAACCTTTTAGAGAGACTATATTGTAAATGTATTAAGGGAAGGTGGTCGCTTCATTGTTTTGGTCACTGGATCTTGCCATAGTGATTTGATCTGACTTATTATTGTCACATGTATTAGTACACAGTGAAAAGTATTATATCTTGCACGCTATACAGAATACTGTTCATAGCGAAGGAGAGTGTGGAATGTAGTGTTACAGTCATAGTAGGGAAAGATCAACTTAATGCGAGGTAGATCCATTCGAAAGTTCGATGGGAGCAGGGAAGAAGCTATTCTTGAGTCAGTTGCTACGTGACCTCAGACTTTTGTATGTTTTTCCCAACAGAAGAAGGTGGAAGAGAGAAGGTCTGGGGGAGGTAGGGTCCTTAGTTATGCTTCCTGTTTTCTGAGGCAGCAGTAAGTGTGGACAGAATCAGTGGGAAGCTGGTTGTAGTGATGCAATGGAAGTGCTGTTTCTGGACTGCATTCACGATTAGATTCTCTACATTCTTTTGTCTTGATGCTCAAATTAACACAATTTTTGCTCTCTCCTTTGAAAAGACATCTATCTTTTTTTTTCCAGTCGCGAATTTTGCCTCAGATCTTCCGACTCCTCCCCCAATATGGTCAAGACAGCATTTGAACTGACAATGGCTACAGTTCTCCGAGTGGTCCAGGAAATCCTTGGCTTCCTACTGGTGGCCTACACATTGCTCCTGTTTGGGTTGCTGTCTGCAGGGTGGATCATGCAATATCTCACCATGAACTGACCACCTGTGATGAATCTCTCGGTACCTTACTGCTCAGCCTTCTCCCTCAGCATTCCTGTTGGCACGATGTGTAAGAAGAATTCTTCCCATAAACCTGTCTGTTAGGTGATGATTGGCCTTTGAGGCTTGATGTATAAAATTACATTCATTCAATTTCAAATGCTAATCATTTCCTTTCTGCAAAAGAACCAAATGTGATTTTGTAGATGACCCGGTTTTTACAAATATGCTGTACAAATTGGTCAACATTGTTACTGAAATGCAACACTTCAAGCTGTACTTGTGTCTTATGATAAACATCAATTCTTGCACTATTTATTCAGAAAGTATTCCTACTGGCCAAGTGTTTATCCATTGGCAAGGGAGAGTGGAGGAAAACACATCACCTTATCCTCTCTGTGGAGTGATCCACAATACATTAGCCACAGTCCATTAGTGTTGTTACAAAAGTATTGGAAATTCATTACATTAAATTGTGGAGCTATTCATCATTTGATTGGAATCCTTGGGGGGGGGGGGCGGCTTTTCACCCTTGCTCCATGGTGATTGGAGATGAGAATTTTACTGACACTTCAACACAAGTGGGTGTAAACTGCAGATAAAGTATCATCAGGTTAGACCTCATGGGCCTGTCTTTCACTGTAACAAACCCAACTACTGCTCAAAAACTACATAAGTTTCCATCAGATTTGTCACCAGCTCTTTGGCCTCAGATTGCCCAGCAGAGATTCTTAGTAGAACGAATAAAAGAAAAGTTTTCAAGTTTCTTTGTCCTCCCATGGAGACTGTATGAAGGAAAGTAGATTAAAGAGGCTGAGAGAATCATAGAATCCCACAGTGCAGAAGGAGGCCATATGTATAAAAGGAATGGGTGCTATATCCATAAAAGAACCATTTCACTCATTCAATTATTGCAAAGAGTATTACTGCTGAGTGCAGCCAAAGAGCAACACTCAATATAACAACGGTGATTTATTGTGAAAGTTCTATCTCCATAGTTACATTAGTAGGTTTGTTTGCACTTGGGGAAGGCGCAACATTCAGTGAAGGAAGGTAATAGGACAAAATTAGGTGTTTGTGGAATGACTGCTGTTAAAGACAAGTAATCTCTTATCTCTGTTTAAAGAACTACTAAAGTTAAGGTGCAAATGAAGACCACTGCCTGTGAGACAATCCTACTGATCCACCTGGAGCCATAATCCCACTTCCCTTCTCCTTTCTCTGCAACCTTAGTTTTCAAGCAATTCCATTTTATAATCCCTGGCCAAGTGTAATAAAAATTCCCCCATTCCAATATTAGGAATAATTGTGGGAACACATTCGGCACATTCACTGCCACGGCTAAAGAAAGATGACCTTCTCAGAGAAAGCTGGGCTGGACAATGAATGCTGGTCTTGTCAGGAGTGCAAGAACGAGTGAATATAATAACGCTCCGTTTAAAAACATCTCTTTGTGAGATGTGCTGTAGGGATGATATAGGCAGTGGTTTTCAAACTCACCTGGGGTGGTGTGAATGGAATAGTCTCAGAGATGGGGCATTGATACATTTCTCTCCACCAACAGCCTCTAACCAAGCTGGAAATCTGTGTTGGTTTGTATAACTCAGTGGAATTTTAAAAAGATAATCAAATCAATGATTGTGGCAAGCTCCGATTCCTGTATTACACTGAGTGATGATGATCCATTATTGTGAAGGTTCCATGATCTCCCCTGGGTAGGGGGATGGTTTCTCCCTTTTGTCAATAAATCACTGTATTGGATTGGTTACACTGGACAGAAAGCAAACTGATTCTCCGTTTACTTATTCAGGTTTTTGTACAAATTCATGGCATGAGAATCTGACAGTAGGAAACATGGCTTCGTTACAGGGAGGTCGTGCCTTACGAATCTATTGGAATTTTTTGAAGAGGTGACAAAAACGGTTGACAAAGGACAAGCCGTTGATGTTGTCTATATGGATTTCAGTAAGGCGTTTGACAAAGTCCCTCACGGTAGGCTGATAGAAAAGGTGAAGGCTCATGGGATACAAGGCCAGGTATGTAGATGGGTGAAGAACTGGCTTGGGAGGAGAAGACAGCGGGTAGTAGTGGAGGGCTCCTTTTCCAATTGGAGGTCTGTCACCAGTGGGGTGCCACAGGGCTCGGTACTAGGACCTCTACTATTTGTAGTATATATTAATGACTTGGAAGAGGGGGTAGGTGGTGTGATCAGCAAATTTGCTGATGACACTAAGATGGTTGGATTGGCGGGTACTGAGGAGCAGTGCCTGGCAATGCAACAGGACATAGACAGGCTGGTAGATTGGGCAGATAGATGGCAAATGGAATTTAATCCGGAGAAATGCGAGGTGATGCACTTTGGCCGGAATAATGTGGAAGGGAGTTATATGATAAAAGGTAGAACTATCCGGAGTATAGATACGCAGAGAGACCTGGGGGTGCAGGTACACAAGTCCCTGAAGGTGTCGGTGCAGGTGCAGAATGTGATGAGGAAAGCGTATGGCATGTTAGCCTTCATAGGAAGGGGTACAGAATATAAGAGTAGGAGTCTGATGTTGCAGTTGTATAGAACGTTGGTTAGGCCTCACCTGGAGTACTGCGTCCAGTTCTGGTCGCCGTACTACCGGAAGGATGTAGAGATCCTGGAGAGAGTGCGGAGGAGATTTACCAGGATGTTGCCTGGTATGGAAGGGCTGTCTTACGAGGAAAGATTGAACGCACTTGGGCTGTTTTCCCTTGAGAGACGTCGGCTGAGGGGGGATTTGATAGAGGTTTATAAGATTATGAAGGGGACAGATAGAGTAGATGGTGATAAGCTTTTTCCGCTATTAGAAATGGATAGAACGAGGGGTCACGGGCTTAGGGTGAGGGGGGCTAGATATAAGACTAATGTTAGAGGGCAGTTTTTCACACAAAGGGTAGTGGGGATGTGGAATGCACTGCCGAGTAAGGTGGTGGAAGCAGGCACGCTAGGGTTGTTCAAGAGTCACTTGGACAGCCACATGAGCAGTTTACATATAGGGGGATATAGCAGGCCTTATTAAGCATTGTAGGCTTGGGGTCAGTTTTAGTCTCAGGGATATAGAGTCTTTAATAATGAAATTTTTATCCACAGGCACTTACCATCTCGAGGGCATCATGGCAGCACAGAGGCTATCTCTGTTGCTGTGCGGACACATGGAGTTGGGCCTGTGTCCGTGGGAGTTTGCGCATTCTCCCCGTGGGTTTCCTCCGGGTGCTCCGGTTTCCTCCCACATCCCAAAAATGTGCTTTTAGGCTGATTGATTGGATTGTCCCTATATTGGAACTCCCTGATCCTCACACATTAGGCATAGACTAGAGTCATGAATAGGTCACTGACCATGGGACGGCGGCGCGGGCTCGTTGGGCCGAAGGGCCTGTTTCCCGTGCTGTTTTGTTCTTTGTTCTTTTTGTCTCCTAAAATTCCTTTCCCACTTCCCAAATAGCTAAAAAAGCAGGAAAAAGAGAGCTGCTAATCTAAAACACAAACTCCTGAGAGGGATATGAACTCTCAGTTCATATTAGTTCAGGAGGTCTTGTAGTGCAATGCGCAATGGCCCTACCTCTGAGCCAGCAGCTCCGGGTTCAAGTCCCAAGCCAATGGTCAAGGAAGGTGCATTCATAATGTGGCCAAACAGATTAATTATCAACCCTGTACACCTAGCCTCCCATGTTAAAATACTTTTTTTATTCATTCGTGGGATGTGGGCATCATTGATTGGCCAGCGTTTATTGCCCATTCCTGGTTGGTCAAAGGGCAGCTGAGAGTCCGCCATGTTGCTGTGGCTCTGGAGTTAGATGTAAGTCAGGCCAGGTAAGAACAACAGATTTCCTTCCCTAAAGGGCATTAGTGAACCAGATGGGTTTTTCCAACAACGGTTTCATGGTCATCAGTAGATTGTTAATTCCAGTTTTTATTTATATTGAATTCTCCACCAAGTACCGTGGTGGGATTCGAATCCAGGTCCCCAGAACATTAGCTGAATTTCCGGATGAATAGTTTAGCGATAATACAGGCTATCGCCTAATACTAGGCCACCTCCTCCCCTAAACTTTATGCACAAGCTCTTATCACACACACTGTCCTTCTTGGCAAACATTCTCCTCACTTTTAGGGACTGCGAGAAAGGGAGATTTGAACGGTAGGATTTACCTTTGCGAGGCAATCAATTCTTTTAAACATTAAACTGTTACTCTTCCTAAGTCAACTGGCTGGACAGAAAGACAAATGTGTTGGTTAGATTAAGAATAGAAGTTCAGGAACCAAAATGGTTGTTAAGTCCAATTAGAGACAGCAAGTACGGAATTGGAAACAAAGACATGAGAGCCTCATCCTGGCAACAGTTGAAGGAGAAACTTTGGGTAAAATTAGAAGGGGAAGAAGGAAAATGGCACAGGTGGGTAACATTGAGATATGGACTTCAGAAAGTTTGAAGAAACCAGAGAAGAAGTGAGACCAATGTCCCCACCATGGTGAGAACAAGCAACAACCAAATGTTCATGGAACGTTCAGAATCACAAATTCTGCTTCTTGGGTTATCAGCGTAAAACGTTGGTCTATTATTCATGTTGACCCCTGTCATGTTGGTTTATTACAAAACAATTTGCTTTTATATGGCCCCTTTAATTTTGTAAAACATCCCAAGGCTTTTCATAGGGATGTTATGAAATGAAATTTTACACAGATTCACATGAGGAAATTATGGATTGAATTGGTCCAATGGGTAGATCTTAAGGATTATCTTTGGGCAGCATGGGTGACACAATGGTTAGCACCGCTTTCTCATAGCATCAGGAGCCCGGGTTCGATTCCCGGCTTGGGAGAGCATCCATGAGAAGTTTGCTAGTTCTCTCTGTGTCTGGGTGCTCCAATTTCCTCCCACAGTCCAAAAGTGAGTAGGTTAGGTTGATTGTCTATGCTAAATTGCCCCTTAGTGTCAGGGGGTTAGCAGGGTAAATATGTGTGGATATGGCCTGGGAGGAATTGTGATCAGTATAGACTTGATGGGCCAAATCTCCTCATTTTGCACTGTAAGGATTCTATGATTATATGATTCCATGAGGTTAAAGGATTAGAGTGAGGTATCGAGGCAGAGAAGCTTAAGGAAGAGCTTAGGCCTGAGGCAGCTAAAAGCATGGCCACCAATAATATTGGATATGAGTAAGAAGGCAGAATTGGAAATGCACGGAGATCTCAGAGGGTTAGAGGAGGTTGTACGGATAGGGAGGGATCAGGCCATGCAATAATTTGAAAGTGATTTCAAAATTGTGATGTGTCTAGAACCTAAACTGCAGCGTGCAACATCTGAATATGTCAAATGGTAAGAATCATTAGGGTGCACAGAAAGCAACATATAGCATTCAGAACTGAGAGAGAGCCTATGCTACAAAGAGCTAATCAACAACGAGCCTGCCCCCCTGGCCTCACAATGATCTATCCCAACACTTAATCCTTTCAACGGCACAAGATTTTATCAGGAGGGGGTTTATAATGGTACCAAATTTACCAGGACAGGCACATCCCTTCAACAATACTAGTTTACAAGATAACAGCGATAAACTCCATCCAGACTGGAAATGTTGGCTCTATTGTCTCTCTACAGATGCTGTCAAACCTGCTGAGATTTTCCAGCGTTTACTGGTTCTGTTCCAGGTGACAAGAAACTGGGTTTCTTTAACTGGGGTGGATTACATCTGGGCAGCCAAAACCCGCTAATGGGGTATGATTATTTCCACTGGGAACCATTAAGCATGGATTAACGTGAATATCAAGCATGTTAATGTTGCTTGCTACCTACTGCTGGCTCTTGGCCTGTTCAACTGATCAGTTGTTTGTTTGGAGCATTGTCAGTGAACATATCAGATGGTTTGTGCCCACTGCTGCATAATTGAGTTGTTTCCCGTGACGAACGAGAATCAGTGGGTTTAATATGTCTTGAGATATTTATAACTGAACAACAGCGGGTTGTCTCTGAAGAGTCTGGGTATTTATGTTAATATTTTCCACATTGTGTTCCAGCATTATATATCATCTGCTCTCTACACAAACCACTCATGTAATAACATTCACAGTGCATCAGCATGCCCTCAGGACATTGAACAGCAACTTAATATTGTGAAATTACCCACAGTGGAATCCCACAAAACAAAAATCAATGAACTAATGAGCAGATAAATGGTTCTTGATGGGATAGATTGAGGAGGGAATGTTGGCTAGGACACCAAGACAACTCCCTGTACTCCAACAGCACCCTGGCTTCTGGAGGAAGTGTCTGAAAAGACAGATTGGACCTGCACTGAACATCTTATCAGGAAAACAACAAAAGCCCAAAGATGCATTGGCCATGTTAAGTTGCACCTTTGTGTCCAAAGATGTGTAGGTTAGGTGGACTGGTTGTGTTAAATTGCCCCTTTATGTCCAAAGACGCAAAGGTTAGGGGGATTAGAGGGGTAGCTACATGTGTTTATGGGGATAGGGTCTGGGTGAAATGCTCTTTCGGACAGTTGGTGCAGACTTGAGGGGCCAGATGGCCTGCTTCCTCACTGTGGGGACCCAATGCAGTGTTTCAGTGTGTGGCTGAGTTGTAATCGACACAGGCAAGCCAGCAATCAAATTGGTCGAATAACGCAAAAGGCAGAGACTAGGGACTGGAGTAGGAATCTACTGACACGCACTGCATCTGCTCCCAGGTATTCACCTATCAAGGACACCAGCTCCAACCAAAACCATCCCCCAAACCACCCACAATATTCAACCCCCACTTCGTAACCACCCCCCCCACCGTGTGCTCCCATCCCCCGCACCACCACCCTACCCGTGCCACAAACCACCCCCTCCACCCACCTCGCCAGCACTTGATTGTTTACAACTTGTCTTTGTTTAAATTCCCACCATTGTAGCTTCTTCCATCGTTAACAGCCTGGAGTGGACACACTGGAGTGGATTTTCCAGTCCCCCTATATTATTTACAGATTGGAGTGGACACACTGGAGTGGATTTTCCAGTCCCCCTATATTATTTACAGATTGGAGTGGACACACTGGAGTGGATTTTCCAGTCCCCCTATATTATTTACAGATTGGAGTGGACACACTGGAGTAGATTTTCCAGTCCCCCTATATTATTTACAGATTGGAGTGGACACACTGGAGTAGATTTTCCAGTCCCCCTATATTATTTACAGATTGGAGTGGACACACTGGAGTGGATTTTCCAGTCCCCCTATATTATTTACAGATTGGAGTGGACATATTGAAGTAGATTTTCCAGTTCCTGCATCATTAACATCTGGAGTGGACACACTGGGGTAGATTTTCCAGTCCCCCTATATTATTTACAGCCTGGAGTGGACACACTGGAGTAGATTTTCCAGTTTCTGTGTATGTATTGCCTCTGGAAAGCACATGCAATGAAACTTTGATCCGATTTCTCTTTCTTGCGTAATATTTGGACAGTTTTATTTCCAATATTGGAACACTTTTGTAAAAAGTCTCAATGTCCATGATGTAAAGTACTTGCTGAGTACTTAAAGTAATGGCTGTTTTACACAATGTTGATAAAATGAAGCCTGGATTACTGTCCCTGTCAGTATTGTACATGGATTGCTGTCACCAATACACTGCGAGGGCCACTAATTGTGTAAGGGATGGTAGTGTAATTTTTGAGTCAAACCATCTGGGGCGGAAACCATGACAGAACCGTTATTGTAACCTAAGGGGTTAAACGCTAAGACCAGCAGATGATGAAACACACAGAAAAAGAAGAAAAAAACATGAGACTGGCAGGCGCCCGGGGTCTTCAGCATAGCTTAAAAGAGATAGGAAAACAAACTAATTTACACCATATAAAATAAATGTGTTAGTAATTTACAGGACAATGAAAAAGAGTTAGCTGAATTAATGAGAGGTAAAATGATTCAAGCCTTAAAGGGGGTGATTGGATTAGAGTTAATGGGATGTCACTTGGTAAAGAGATTAGGAAGTGGTAACCAATGAAGAAAAGGGGGCTGTCCTTATCTAGAAAAATGTATATAAACTATGATTGTGTAAAGCAAGGTGTGTGTACCCACGGGACGGCACCCTTTCTTGCAAGATCGAATAAACCGACAGTTAGCTGATCTCATCCGTGTCTTTGATTCAAGGGGGGGATCATAAAAGTGAGTTTCTGACCGTTTCTCACAATTGGGGGCTCGTCCGGGATCCGGAATTATAACGGGGGTTTCCCTCGACTAGACCAAATCGACGGAATAAGACGCGTCTGGTGTATATTTACACGTAAAAACGTCGTTTTGGTCTGGAAGGAGGGGAATCTGAAACCACTCAATTGAGATAATTCTGGACCCTGGGAGAATCACACGGATGACTTCTATACACTAGGACTGCTAGGACTGTGACTGAAATTTGTGAGGGGGTATACACATCATTGGAAGAAGTCAGACAACTCCGTGCACGGATCAAGGTAAGAAATTTCTCTCCCGGGAATTCGGTTGTTTAAGGGTGAGAGTCATTTTCTTCCTTGTTGACTTTATGGTTATGACAGTTTGATCTGAGGGCGCAAATAAATTAACTTGTGTCCAAGACGACAACTGAAGACTAACCATGGGAGGTAAACCATCCAAGAGTAAGGATGGGAAACCGGGAAAAATAATGATGAAAAGGGAATACCCCCCGACAGTCCTCTGGGAATACAGTTAGAAAATTGGGATTGGGACAGTTAGAAAATTGGGATTGGGACCAAAAGACTAAGGACTTAAAAAAGGTTATGATAAAATATTGTTGTTTTGTGTGGACGAAGGAACCAATCCGGAAACCATCTGTATTTTGGCCAAAATATGGATCGGACGAGGATTGGGTCTGTCAGATACTAAATTTATATGTTAATAGTAAACAACCCTTTAACCCCGAGGAAAGTAAGTACGCTGCCTGTTGGGTGGGCGCGATGAGTAGATCGCCACAACCAGTCTCCCTGTATCCAATGATCCCACAGAGCAGACCGGGGCAATGGGACCCTCTTGACAACCTCCCGCTGCCACCCCCTCCTGTACCAAATGTACCCCCTGCATATCAACCAAATAATAATGGGCCCCAAGGGGAAGATCTCATAAATCTTGAGAACGGCGCAGGAGGCGGACCCCCAGTTGAGGGTCTGCGAAGGTCCGAGAGGTTAGTAACAAAACAGTCCCTGGAACAACAGCAGAATAATGGGGCTTCAATGCCCGAGGTGGAAATGCACCCTCTCAGGGAGATTCCCTTCGGACAAAGAGAGACAGGGTTCGTGGTGGTGCCTCTTAACTCGGCAGACATCCGACAACTTAGGAAGGAGTTGCCCCCTCTCCTAGAAGACCCTGTCGCGATAGCGACACAACTTGACCAATTCCTGGGTCCAAACATGTATACTTAGGGGGAACTCCGGGCCATGATGAGCATATTATTCGACTATGATGAAGGAGTTATGATCCGAAATAGGGCCATGGAAATTTGGGATAGGGATCACCAACATCAAGAACAACTCAGGGGAGATCAAAAATACCCTCTTGAGGATCCAAATTGGAATCATAATACCCAGGAAGGGCGGACAAACATGTCGGATCTCCGAAATCTTATAATTCGGGGGATCCAGACATGTGTCCCCAAGCAGCAGAATGTGGCAAAAGCATTTGATATTAGGCAAGGAAAAGATGAATCACCCAGCACGTACTTAGACAGACTGAGAGAGTCTGTCCGCAAATATTCAGGAATCGATCCTGATGGTGAAATTGGAAAGGGAATGCTAAAAATTAATTTTGTAACGAAATCCTGGCCAGATATTCAGAGAAAACTACAAAAGATTGAGGATTGGAGTGGAAGGACATGGCGGAATTATTGCGGGAGGCGCAGAAGGTCTTTGTTCAGAGAGAGGTTGTAAAGGAAAAGCAGAAGGCAAAGATGATGGTGGCAGCCGTTAGGGAAGTATGTAAGTCCACCGGGATAACGGATGAAGGATATACAGTAGGTAGAGGAAGGTCAAGGGGAGGTTGGAAGGAAAGGGGGGGCCAGGAGGGGCCGAGGTAGAGGACGAGGAGAATTTTACGGTGGTGACCGGCCCCGGGCGGCCGAGTGTTATCACTGTGGGAAACCGGGACACTTCAAAAGAGAGTGTCCTGAATTTAAGAAGGAACGAGAAGGGATTTATGAAATGGAATGTGAGGTTGATTAGAGGGGTCAGGGGAGAATCGGAAAAAGGACCTACCAAGAACCCCTGGTAAATTTAAAGGTGGGTCCACAAAAGGAGGATGTTACATTTTTAGTCGACACAGGAGCAGGCAGATCCTCAATCCCAATCTATCCTACAGGAGCCAATTACCAAACTACAATGTTGAACATATCAGGAGTAAAGGGAGGGGTATTTAGGGCGAAACTATTTGAACCACAGGTACTACAATGGGAGGAAGAGGAGCTTTTAGCAGAGCTCCTCCACCTCCCTCATCTCCCCTATGGTCTGTTGGGGCGGGACCTGATAATCCGCTTCGGGCTCCGAATAAATGTAGGGGACGACGAGGACCTGGTGGTAACTATGTCATACCTTAGCGAGGACCGACTCACGGGTATAGACCCTAGAGTATGGACGGCCAAGGGAAACAGAGGGCGACTCTCGATTCAGCCTGTAAAAATTGATCTTAAGCCCCAGAGCCCCTCTGTCAAGATAGGTCAGTATCCTATCTCCTGGGAAGGGAGACAGGGCCTGAAAGAAGGGATGAAAGATCTGATAAGTGATGGGCTGGTGGAACCATGTATGTCGAGATATAACTCTCCCATTTTGCCAGTCCGAAAGTCCGACGGCAGTTACAGAATGGTCCAAGATTTGAGAGAAATCAATAAGATTGTACAGGTACGACACCCGGTGGTGCCGAACCCATACACGATACTAGGGCGGATACTCCCAGAACATAAATGGTTCAGTGTAGTGGATTTAAAGGACGCCCGTTGGACGAGGCCAGTAGAGACTTATTTGCCTTCGAGTGGGAGGACCCTGACACGGGCAGGAAGCAGCAATACCGCTGGACAGTGCTTCCCCAGGGATTCACCGAATCGCCAAATTTGTTTGGTCAGATTTTAGAACAGGTATTAGAGGGACTGATCCTTTCCCCAGCCCTCAAACTCATACAGTATGTGGATGACCTCCTGTTGTCCGGACCCACAGAAGCGGAGGTCGTAGCGGGAACAAATACCCTTCTGAATTATTTGGCAGGACAGGGACTAAGGGTGAGCCAGAAGAAGCTCCAATATGCAGAAAGAGAGGTTAAGTATCTGGGACACTTGATAAGCCAGGGACAGAAGAAAATAAGTCTGGAAAGGGTGAGGGGAATAGTTGAACTGGGACTCCCGGGAACTAAGAGAGAGTTACGAATGTTTTTGGGACTCTTAGGTTATTGCCAATTATGGATAGACGACAATGCCCCCCTCACCTAGGTGGGCAAATTTCTCTCCATCCAAGACCCGAATACTATGGCTGTCCCAGTCAATGTTGGTAAACTTAAAGTCCCCTACTATTAACACCCTTTTTTTCCTCGGCGCGATCTGTAGTTTTCTTATATATTTGTTCCTTGTTTCCCCACTGACTACTTGGGGGCCTTTAGTACAATTCTATCAAAGCAATTCCAATTATTTCTCAGTTCTACCCAGATAGACTAAGTGATATTCTCCTTAATCAAAAAATGCAATCCCCCCCATTCCCCTCTTACCACCTGTTTTTTTTTTGAGCAGCACACATTTATTTTGCAGATATAGTGCACAAAATTTTCCAAGCTTTCCTATAGCATCTGTATCCTAGAACATTCAGCTACCAATCATGTATCTCTTAGCAATGTTTCAGAAACAGTTATAATTTCCCAGTCCCATGTTCACATCCATGCCCTGAGTTCATCTGCCTTGCCCATCACGCCTCTTGCATTGAAATAAAGAGTTTAACCTGGACTTCCCTTGCTCTCTATCCTGCTCTTGTTGTACCAGGATTACTAACACTGCTGTTACTGTTTAACATGCTGTCTTTAACTTCTGTGCTGTCCTCAACCTTCTCTTCTGTCTTCCTACTGCTTTGAGTCCCAACCCCACACCAAATTAATTTAAACTCTCCCAAGTGGCTCGAGCAAATCTCCCCACCAGGATATTTGTCCCCTTCCAGTTCAGGTGTAATCCGTCCCTCTTGAAAAGGTCACCCCACCCCAGAAAAGATCGCAATGATCCATAAATTTAAATCCATGACCTTTGCACCAGCTTTCAAGCCTCGCATTCATCTAATCTTCCTATTCCTACTCTCACTAGCATGTGGCATCGGCAGTAGTCCAGAAATTACTAACCTTAAGGCCGGCTGCCTAACTGTCTATATTCACACTTTAGGACATCATCCCATTTCCTATTTATGTCGTTGGTACCAATATTTACATCAACCTTTGGCTGCTCACCCCCATCCTTAAGGATGTCCTGCAACTGCTTAGAGACGTCCTTGACCCTGACACCTGGGAATCTTGACCACAACCACGGAACACCTGTCTGTGTCTCTCACTAGCGAGTCCCCGATTACAATGACTGGCTTGCTCTTTGCCCAACCCTGCTCTACAGCAGAACCAGGTGTGGTGCCATAGGCTTGGCCGCTGCTGGTATATTCCTCCTCAACAGTTCCAAAACGGTATATCCGTTTGAAAGGGGAATAACCACAGGTGACTCCTACATGACCTGCCTGCCTCTCCTGGTATCACCCATTTACCTGACTGAACATGTTGTGTGACAACCTCCCTGTAATTCCTGTCTATCACATTCTGTATTTTGCATTTCCTGTAATGTGTCAATGCCACTATAAACTCCTGGCTTCACTTAGGAACTTCCCCATTCACGTTTAACTGAGATTTAGATCTTGACTGTGACCCCACTTCTAATACCACTTGTAAGATTTCGCTTCGCGAGTCAAAGATTACCCAAAATGTGGGTTGAGCAGCGCAGAAGCGATTTTAAATTAGTTTGAGAAACAACAGTTCAAATATGTTGTAGAAGCTAAATTGAAAACGAAAAAAACAAGACCCATGACACAGGAGAACGATTATCCGGTCCCAGAGGACAAATGGATGGATGATGCAGAGCGAGTGCTGGTCTCTGTACCTGGTGGCGGCAGTCTCCTCTGAAAAGTGAACTGGTGTGAACCAGAGTGTGGCTGCTGTGCTGTGCTGATTTATTTGACATTTACTCAATATTAATCTCTGTAACTGGGCTGGAGTTTATCAGCAGAAACAAGTACCAACTGTCAAAATGAACATTTCAAAGCTGGGTGTGATTAATAGCAGCAAGAACAGCAGAATTCAATCCTTGCAGTCATTTGTGAATAATCTGGAGTCTCAGTAGACAGGCTGGCTGAACGAATCCTTCCCCAAACACAAAGCAGGTAAGCAGCATATGTCTGGTGTGAATTCACTTCTATTTCAGCACCACAGTGAATCCAGCGAATCCTTTCCCACATTCAGGGCAGATGAATGGTTGCTCTCCAGTGTGAAATCACTGATGCGTCGGCTGGTAAGCTCACTGAATCCCTTCCCACACTTGGAGCAGGTAATCCTCCTCTCTTCATGTGAACTCGCTGGTGTGTCAGCAGATTGGATGACTGAGTAAATCCCTTCCCACACTCAGAGCAGGCGAATGGTCTCTCCCCAGTGTGAACTCGCTGGTGTGTCAGCAAGTGAGATAACCGAGTGAATCCTTTCCAACACTTGGGGCAGGTGAATGGTCTCTCCCTAGAGTGTACATTCTGGTGTGTTAGTAGGTGAGATAACTGAGTGAATTTTTTCCCACACTTGGAGCAGCTGAATGGTCTTTCCCCACTGTGAATTCGCTGGTGTACAGAAAGGTTGAATGTGGACCTGAATCTTTTTCCACAGGTAGGACAGCTGAATGGCCTCTCTCCAGTGTGAACTCGCTGATGGGTCAACAGGCCAGAGCATGCAGTGAATCCTTTCCCACACACAGGACACGTGAATGGTCTCTCTCCAGTGTGAAATCGCTGGTGTCTCAACAGGTAGGCTGACTGAATGAATCCCTTCCCACACTCGGAGCATGTGAACGGCCTCTCCCCAGTATGAGTGCGTCGATGAATTTTCAGCAGGGAAGGGTAACTGAATCTTTTCCCACAGTCTTCACATTTCCAAGGTTTCTCCATGGTGCCAGTGCCCTCGTGTCTCTCCAGGTAGGATGATCATTTGAATTCTGTCCATACACACGTGTACAATCTCGCCCAGCTGTGAATGATGTGATTTTTATCCCCCCTCCAGACTGTGTAACTGGTTAAAACTCTTTTCACAGTCAGTTCATTGGAACACCCTCACTCAGGTGTGCCTGTGTCTCGGTGCCTTTCCAATCAGACTGATGTCCCACAGACAGAAAAGACAAAGATTTCTCCTTCCGCAGTCAAAGGCCGATGATATTCAACTCCTTGAAGTGATGCTTCTTTTGAGTTTCCTCCTCTTCAAGTGGTCTGTAAAAAGAGTTTACAAACGTCATTCCTGTTAGTGCAGGATCGAAATTCAGGACAGAGAATTCTAGTTTCTATGGAATGTTATTTCCTCTCTTTCTTCCCAAAGCTGCAAATCCCCCTCCCAACACTCTCCCTCCTCTATGTACTGAATTATTCTTGTATCTTTCTAAAAAGTGCGTGTAATTACGGATAACAATATATTTGATCAGTCACTTCAGTCATTACTTGTGACAAAACATTAATCTGAAACCCCCTGACTGACTATACAAAATAGCAGATGTTAACCTTGTGACCAAAACTTACTGTATGAAGATTTAATGAGCGATGGTGAAGGTCGTTTCTCCAAACCCCCCAAGATTTCCTTCCTTTTTTCTCCCCCTCTCGCATGGCTTATTCTGATCTCTGCTTCTCTTTTGGACGCCTAATTAACTCCAATTAACACAGGAGCATAGGAAAGAGGAGTAGACATAGGCAAGTCAACTCTTCAAGCCTGCTCTGCTATTCAATCAGGTCATGGCTGATCACTCACTGGCCTCAAATTCACCTCTCCACCTGTTCTCCATATCCCTTTAACACGCTTTTATCAAAAATGTATCTATCTTCTTCTTGAAACTATTAATGATTCATACTCTACTGCATAATGGGGCAGTGAGATTCACAAGTTCATCAGCCTCTGGAGGAAGTAGTTCTTCCTCATCTCAAGGGGAAACATTTAGTCTACGTTTATCGATCCCTTTCAATATTTTATATATCTCAATCACATCCCCTCTCAATTTTCCTAATCTCCTGCGAGTATAAACCCAAACTGTTTAATCTCTCCTCATACGTCAACATCTTCATTGTCAGGATCAATCTGATGAACCTCCTCTGAACTGCCTCCAATGCTACCACATCTTTCCTCAAATAAGGAACCAAAACTAGACACAATAGTCAGATATGGTCTCACTAATACCCTATAAAATTGAAACAACACTTTTCTACTTTTTTTCTACAGTTGTTTATTGTACACTGCATCTGCATACCAACTTCCTGCAATTCATGAAAAAAATCCCAGATCCCTCTGCCCAGAGACATTCTGAATTTGCTTTCCATTTAGATAATAAGTTGCCTTTCCACTTTATACCCAAAATGGACAATCTCACACTTACCCATATTACATTCCAATTACCAAATTTTGGCCCATTCTCCTAGTCTATGTTTATCTGTCTGTAAAATCTTTATCTCCACTTCACTGCCTACTTTTCCACCTGTTTTAGTATCCATAAATTAAACAGTGAGCAAACCTGTGCTCCAATCTCCATTCACTAGATACCAGTACCATAATGGCAGGGCAGGCTCGAAGGGCCAGATGGCCTACTCCTGCTCCTATTTCTTATGTTCTTATGAACACTCTGACATGAAGCCAGTCTGCTCACAATCTCAGTGTCATATTTGAACTCGGGTGGATTTTTGATCATGTATGTGCAACACCAGTAAGATACTTTGAACCACTCTATAATATCCCAGACCTCACCCATCTCGGTGCATCTCGTGCTGAAATCCTCATTCCTGATGTTGGTATGTCAGGATTCAGCTATGCCAGCATACTCCTCACTGGGCTCCAGCATTGTACACTCTGTAAACCTGACACTATCCTAAAGTCTGCTGTTTGTATCTTCATCTATCATTCGGGAATTCTTGACTCTCCACCAATTCCCACTCCCCTATTTCCCTTCCACTTCCGGACCTTGACTCCTGGTCAAGGAACAACTTGATTTAAATTTCTGATTCTTGTTTTAAATCTTCGTTTCTCATCATGTCTCTAATCTCCTCCAGCCACACAACACTCTTGAGATACCTGCGGAAATCTCTCTAAACTGTCTGTGCTTTATATGCTCTGTCTGAGGCCAGAACTCTCCATTCACCTGAAGAAGGGACTAACCCGAAAGCTTGTGAGAATATTATCAAATAAATCGGTTGGACTAAAACCTGGTGTTGTCAGACTTTTTACTGTGTTTACGCCAGTCCAACGCCGGCATACCCACATCATGAAATCTAATTCTAGCCATCGCATACTCCATGTCACAATACCTCCACCAGCACCTGCCTTCAGCTTGTCTGACCCTCAACAACCTCTGACAATTTATTCCCATTGTGATTGAAAAGATTGAAGAAAATTGCCCCTAATGAACATGGTGGCTTCGCAAGCACCATGCACATTGCCCCTCACAAAGATGGCGATTGCGCATGCGCACTGCTCCACATTTCTCACGGTAAAACATGGCGGTCGTGAACTGTCTCAGAAAATTCTGAGGCCCCACTGGGTGAAAACGCGGGGGGTCTAGATATTTCTTCTTCGACTTTTAATTTACACAACATTTTTACGCAATCTCTCCGCCCACTCGGCGCACCCATCGCTCTCTCCGTACCGCCATTCCAATCACTGACCGATTAAACTGTAATTCAGCTTCCGAGCCTCCTAATACTGACACTGCGCATGCCTCATCGCCACCCCGCCCCCTCTCCTTCTATTGGTCCAGAGCTGCAGTCAATCAGCCGAGCATTGTGACGTTTCAGATGGTGGGCGTGGCCACTGACTTGCTGCTTATTGTGAACAGTCTGACACCAGGTTTGAGTCCAAACTATTTATTTCATAAAAGACTCACAAGCTTTCGGGGTTAGCCCCTTCGTCAGGTGAATGGAGAGTTCTGGCCTCAGACAGAGCATATAAAGCACAGACAGTTCAGAGTATCCTTCGTCGTCCAGTACTTCCCCGGAGCGGAGAAGCTACGACATCTTCTCCGGAATCTTCAACATATCATTGATGAAGACGAACATCTCGCCAGGGCCATCCCCACACCCCCACTTCTTGCTTTCAGACAACCACACAACCTCAAACAGACCATTGTTCGCAGCAAACTACCCAGCCTTCAGGAGAGCAGTGACCACAATACCACACAACCCTGTCACAGCAACCTCTGCAAGACATGCCGGATCATCGACATGGATACCATCATCACACGTGAGAATACCATCCACCAGGTTCATGGTAAATACTCTTGCAACTCGGCCAACATTGTCTACCTGATACGTTGCAAGAAAGGATGTCCCGAAGCATTGGGGAGACCATGCAGACGCTACGACAACGGATGAATGAACATCGCTCGACAGTCACCAGGCAAGACTGTTCCCTTCCTGTTGGCGAACACTTCAGCGGTCACGGGCATTCAGCCTCTGACCTTCGGGTAAGCATTCTCCAAGGCGGCCTTCATGACACACGACAGCGCAGAGTCGCTGAACAGAGACTGATAGCCAAGTTCCGCACACATGAGGACGGTCTCAACAGGGATCTTGGGTTCATGTCGCACTATCTGTAACCCCCGTGACTTGCCTGGGTTTGCAAAACCTCACTTACTGTACTGTCTGGAGACAATACACATCACTTTAAACTGTGATCAGTGCTCCTTCCACTCACATTATCAGCCACTTTAAGACTTGAACAGCAGGTTAGATGTAAGGATTCGCATTCTAATCAGCAATCTCTAAACTGTCTGTGCTTTATATGCTCTGTCTGTCTGAGGCCAGAACTCTCCATTCACCTGACGAAGGGACAAACCCCGAAAGCTTGTGAGAATATTATCAAATAAATCGGTTGGGCTAAAACCTGGTGTTGTCAGACTTTTCACTGTGTTTACCCCAGTCCAACGCCGGCACACCCACATCATTGCTGGTTAGTAGCAGCATTTCCAGTTTGGAGACGGTCAGTTCCCCAGTGTCCGGAGCCGGAGACGGTCAGTTCCCCGGTGTCCGGGGCCGGAGACGGTCAGCTCCCCGGCGTCCGGGGCTGGAGACGGTCAGTTCCCCGGTGTCCGGGGCCGGAGACGGTCAGCTCCCCAGTGTCCGGGGCCGGAGACGGTCAGCTCCCGGCGTCCGGCGCTGGAGACGGTCAGCTCCCGGCGTCCGGCGCTGGAGACGGTCAGTTCCCCAGTGTCTGGGGCCGGAGACGGTCAGCTCCCGGCGTCCGGCGCTGGAGACGGTCAGCTCCCCGGTGTCCGGGGCCGGAGACGGTCAGTTCCCCCGTGTCCGGCGCTGGAGACAGTCAGCTCCCCGGTGTCCGGGGCCGGAGACGGTCAGCTCCCCGGTGTCCGGGGCCAGAGACGGTCAGTTCCCCGGCGTCCGGCGCTGGAGACGGTCAGCTCCCCGGCGTCCGGGGCCGGAGACGGTCAGTTCCCCGGCGTCCGGGGCCAGAGACAGTCAGCTCCCCTGCGTCTGGGGCCTGAGACGGTCAGTTCCCCGGTGTCCGGGGCCGGAGACGGTCAGCTCCCCGGTGTCTGGGGCCGGAGACGGTCAGCTCCCCAGTGTCCGGGGCCGGAAACGGTCAGCTCCTCGGTGTCCGGGGCCAGAGACGGTCAGTTCCCCGGTGTCCGGGGCCGGAGACGGTCAGTTCCCCGGTGTCCGGGGCCGGAGACGGTCAGCTCCCCGGTGTCCGGGGCCGGAGACGGTCAGTTCCCCAGTGTCCGGGGCCGGAGACGGTCAGCTCCCCGGTGTCTGGGGCCGGAGACGGTCAGTTCCCCTGCGTGTGGGGCCGGAGACGGTCAGCTCCCCGGTGTCCGGGGCCGGAGACGGTCAGCTCCCCGGTGTCCGGGGCCGGAGACGGTCAGTTCCCCAGTGTCCGGGGCCGGAGACGGTCAGCTCCCCGGTGTCTGGGGCCGGAGACGGTCAGTTCCCCTGCGTGTGGGGCCGGAGACGGTCAGCTCCCCGGTGTCCGGGGCCGGAGACGGTCAGCTCCCCGGTGTCCGGGGCCGGAGACGGTCAGCTCCCCGGTGTCTGGGGCCGGAGACGGTCAGCTCCCCGGTGTCCGGGGCCGGAGACGGTCAGCTCCCCGGTGTCTGGGGCCGGAGACGGTCAGCTCCCCGGTGTCTGGGGCCGGAGACGGTCAGCTCCCCGGTGTCCGGGGCCGGAGACGGTCAGCTCCCCGGTGTCTGGGGCCGGAGACGGTCAGCTCCCCGGTGTCCGGGGCCGGAGACGGTCAGTTCCCCGGTGTCCGGGGCCGGAGACGGTCAGCTCCGTGGTGTCCGGGGCCGGAGACGGTCAGCTCCCTGGTGTCTGGGGCCGGAGACGGTCAGCTCCCTGGTGTCCGGGGCCGGAGACGGTCAGTTCCCCGGTGTCCGGGGCCGGAGACGGTCAGCTCCATGGTGTCCGTGGCCGGAGACGGTCAGCTCCCCAGTGTCCGGGGCTGGAGACGGTCAGCTCCCCGGTGTCCGGGGCCGGAGACGGTCAGCTCCCCGGTGTCCGGGGCCGGAGACTGTCAGTTCCCCGGTGTCCGTGGCCGGAGACGGTCAGCTCCCTAGTGTCCGGGGCCGGAGACGGTCAGTTCCCCGGTGTCCGGGGCCGGAGACGGTCAGCTCCCTGGTGTCCGGGGCCGGAGATGGTCAGCTCCCCGGTGTCCGGGGCCGGAGACGGTCAGTTCCCCGGTGTCCGGGGCCGGAGACGGTCAGTTCCCCGGCATCCGGGGCCGGAGACGGTCAGTTCCCCGGCGTCCGGGGCCAGAGACGGTCAGCTCCCTGGTGTCCGGGGCCGGAGACGGTCAGCTCCCTGGTGTCCGGGGCCGGAGACGGTCAGCTCCCTGGTGTCCGGGGCCGGAGACGGTCAGCTCCCCGGTGTCCGGGGCCGGAGACGGTCAGTTCCCCGGTGTCTGGGGTCGGAGACGGTCAGACGGTCATGGCTGATCTGTCGTGACTCAGATCCACATTCCCGCCCTCTCCCCATAACCCTTAATCCCCTCTCTTATCAAAAACTCATCAACCCGCTTCTTAAAAATATTTAGCGAGGCAGCCTCCATCACTTCAACGGGCAGAGAATTCCAGAGATTCACCACCCTTTGAGTGAAGAAGTTCCTCCTCAACTCTGTTCTAAACCGCCCCCCCTTTATCTTGAGGCTGTGCCCCCTAGTCCTACTGTCTTTTTTGAGCGGGAAGAGCCTCTACACCTCTATCCTATCCATCCCATTCATCATCTTATATGTCTCAATGAGATCTCCCCTCATTCTTCTAAACTCTAACAAGTACAAGCCTAGTTTATTCAGCCTCTCCTCATAGCTCAATCCCCTCAACTCCGGTATCAGCCTAGTAAACCTCCTCTGCACTCCCTCCAAGGCCAAAATATCTTTGCGCAGGTGCGGCGACCAAAACTACACACAGTACTCCAGCTGCGGCCTCACCAATGCCCTATACAGCTGCAGCAAGACCTCCCTACTTTTATATTCAAACCCCCTCGCTATGAAGGCCAGCATCCCATTCGCCTTCCTGACCACCTGCTGCACCTGCAAGCTGGGTTTTTGCGACTCATGCACAAGGACCCCGAGGTCCCTCTGCACCGTCGCCTGCTGCAGTTTTTCGCCACGTAAGTAATAGTCCTTCCTACCATTCCTCCTACCAAAGTGGACTACCTCACACTTGCCAACATTAAATTCCATTTGCCATTTCCTGGCCCATTCGCCCAGCCTATCTAGATCCTTCAGCAGACTCTCCACACCCTCCGCACAATTTGCCTTTCCACCAATCTTGGTGTCATCAGCAAATTTCGACACCCTACACTCGGTTCCCTCCTCCAGATCATCTAAACAAATGGTAAATGGCTGAGGTCCCAGCACCAACCCCTGGGGCACTCCACTAGTCACCAACCGCCAATCCGAATAGCACCCATTGACCCCCACTCTCTGCCTCCTATTTGACAACCAATCCTCTATCCACGCTAACACCCTACCCCCAACTCCATGTCCCCTGACCTTCTGCAATAACCTCCTGTGAGGTACCTTGTCAAACGCCTTCTGAAAATCCAGAAAGACCATATAAATACGATAAAGACTTTTTAAAAATCTATGCAATAATATCTTTGTGTTTTCTATATTCATGGAAATTAAGGCAATTATCTTGGGAAACTTTAAAACAAAACTTTAGCATGTTCCACTATATGAGATTAAACATTGTAATGTTGGCAAAGGAATTATAGAGTGCAGAAAACTTTGCACATCCCATTCTAAATGGGATTAATAACTGATAACTGCACTAAACATACAAATTACAGTCTAATATAATCCCAACTTCTGTATCTTGCATGCTGAATGAGGAACAGATTTCACCTAAAGTTTCTGCTAATAAAAAGGGTGAATGTACCAGCTGAACTCCTGTTGTAAGCTTAACTTCCTGATGTGCAGACATTGAGTTACTAAGAAGTCTCACAACACCAGAATAAAGTTCAACAGGTTTATTTGGTATCACGAGCTTTCGGAACACTGTTCCTTCATCAGGTGAGTGGAGAGTTGGGTTCACAATCATGGCATATACAGACAGAGACTCAATTGCAAGTTAATGGTTTGAACGCGAGTCTTTACAGATAATCAACTCTTTACAGGTACAGACAATGCGAGTGGAGAGAGGGATAATCACAGGTTTAAGAGGTGTGAATTGTCACACAGTTCTATGAACATTGCTACCCTAAATTTCGTAATTTAGATCACTGTTCAACACTCTTCAACACTATCAACAGGATCTTTCAGCACTGGAAATGCCAGTGAACATAATCACTGGCAGTTGGATGAGGTCATTTGTTGGATCGAGGTTCCTCCACCACTTATTCGGATCATGGTGGGTTCACTACCTCAATACCAATTCACCATGCAGTAAAAGCAGTAATATTCCAGCTCCACACCTTCCAAACACCCATTGCCAGCTGAAAGCATTTACAATGTTAATCACAAAATCACTGACAATGTATCTTACCCAAGTACTCTCCTCTCTCTATTCCCCTGAAACCCATACTAATTCATCTAACAAACACATTGTTGAACACAAAGAGACAATTTACCATGGTCAATTCACCTAACCTGCACACCTTTGGACTGTTGGAAGAAACACGAGAACCCAATATGGGGAGAATGTGCAAACTCCACACAGATTTCCTGACGCTATGAGGCAGCAGTGCTAAACATTGTGCCATCATGTGGCAATAAAAGTATCTTTATTTGCCGTGCACATGGCGGGATTGGTTTATGTGGGGTTTGTTTTGAGAACTTGAGTGCAGACCGCCATGAATCAATCAACACAAGACACTCATAAGTAATTCAAGACATTTTCAAAAGTTGACTATGCTTGCAAATAGTCACATTATCCCTATTCACCCAACCAGAGGACACCATGCTTGTGGGGTCAAACTCTGGCTGTGTGTATATATTCTCATTCATTCATGGGTTGTGGCTGCCTACCCTATTCTCAATCCATATCTGTCTCTCTTTATCTCTGTGTATCTACCTCAATCTCTTTCATTCTGTCAGTTTCTCTGTCTGTGTCTTTACCGCTTTTCCCTATTTTGCTCTGATTTCCCTCTATTCTCTCACTGTTTGTGTGTAACTAAGATTCACTGGATTGATTCTTGAGATGAGACAGTTATGGGAGGAGTTATTCAATGTGTTGACGCTGATCTCTCTGAGTTTCCATTGAAAAGTCTAAAATTGTGGAAAAGTTTGACAGTTTTCATTCTGAGAGGTTGTTTCCTTCCCGGCTGGAGTGCCTAGAACTGGGGTCCCATTATGCGGATAATGTGTCAGTCATTTAGGACTGAGGTTGGGAGAAATTTCTTCAAAGGCTTGAGCATCTTTGGAATTCTCTAGTCCAGAGGTTTGTGAATCCTGGATCAATGAAGATGTTGAATGCCGAGATGGAGAGATTTTTGAATTCTAAGGGAATGAAGGGATGAGGGGATTTGGTGGGAAATTGGTGTTGAGCTTGGGATCCACCATGATCTGATTACATGGTGGAGGAGGCTCAAAGGGAAATATGTCCCAATCCTAGTCCACCAATTCTGTTCATTGACAATATCAACCATGAGAGCATTTTTTTTCTCTGCTGGTAAAGCTCAGGAGTGGTCCAAGGCAATGAATTGAGGTTTTGTGAAGCAAATCCCACTGCTGTCAAAATTTTAATTGATGTTGTTTAAACTTCATGAAATGTCTTTGCTCAATCACATCATGGCTCAAATTTAATGCAGTAGAATGCATCATTATTCATTTTGACAAATAGGGTCATTGTAAATATAAATTGCTGGGGGCAATTGACAGGATTGTGAAACGAGATGGATATTTCATCCTTGTTTTTCAAATTGGCACAAATATCACTCCTGTTTTCGATCATGAAGTAATTCCAGCCCCTTTTCATTCATGTGCTGCATGAGAGCAATAGATCTGTATCCCCTGACTGGAAATTGAACCAGGGCCACAGCAGTGGAAGTATTGAATCCTAACCACTAGACCACCAGGGAAGGTGTCTGTATGCAATTGAACCTCATCTATTTATGCTAATTTTATGCTTTATTTTAGTTTGTGTTTTTTAACACCCAAGACAGACAAAATGTCATGTTTAGATGGAACATGAGTGACTCTTTCTGCCAATGACATCACCAATTGGTGTTAGCTGGAATATGACAGCGGTCAACATGAGGTGATATTGTCCCACCAGTTGCTCATGTGTAACTTTCAATTTCCAAAACATACCAGCCTCATTAATGTGGCTCCAATGAAACATGCAAGACAGACAAAGGAACTTATACATATTTAGTTTAAGCTCCCTACTTTCCATCTCAGAATTTTGCAGTTCCATTCTGTGAATGTTGAACTTTGACCTTATTCCATTGATCATTGCTGACTTGCTGTGTATTTCATGTTATTATAAAACCTGTATTTATAAGAAAAACTGCAGATGGTGGAAATTCTCAGTCAGTTTGGCAGCATCTTTGGTCTCATCACTGTGCTCCTGTATCACTGTACGTGTGCTCCTGTAGCGCTAGACACAAATACAGCGTGACTCACAAATACAGGGTGATTCAGGGACACACACAGATAGAGAGGCACACACATAGAGATACTAGTGTACACACAGATTCAGGGGCACACACAGAGGGCCACTCACAGATTCAGGGATACAGAGATAGAGGGTCACACAGAGATACAGGGACACACACATAGATACTGGCATACACACAGATACAGGGATACACACACACATACACACAAATACTGGGATAGATACAGATTCAGGGGCACACACAAATCAAGGAGAACACACAGAGGACCACTCACAGATTCAAGGACACACAGGTAGAGGGACACACACACACACACACAGATATTGTGGTACACACAGTTATAGGGACACACATAGATACTAGGGTACACACAGATTCAGGGGTGTAGATAGAGGAGATATATATTGTGCCATGCTGGGCCATGTATGGAGATACAGAAACACACAGTGCCGAGGATTTCCACCATCTGCAGACTTTTATGATAAATGCAAGTGTTATAATATAAGAAAACACACAGCAAGTTGGTAATGATCATCCGAATGATGACAAAGTTAAACATTCACCAGAATGCTTTTTTCAGAACTGCAAAATTCTGAGATAGAAAGTAGGGAGTTTAAACTAAATGTGTGTCAGGTCATTTGTGTGTCTTGTGTTTCACTGGAGCCACAATGATGATGTTTTTGGATTTTGGAAATTGAAAGACACACATGAGCAGTTTGTGGAATTTTTTCTCCTCACTGTCAATGTCATGTTCCAGCTAACTGCAATTGGTGATGTCATTAGTTGAAGATTCACTCATATCCCAACTGTTTCTGTCCCTGTATTTGTGCCACTTCATCTGTGTGTGTACCTCTGTTTCTATGTGTAAGCTCCTGTATCTGTGAGGTTCTCTGCTTCTCTCAGTCTGAACCCCTGTGTGTGTGCTTGTGAGTATGTACATGTGTTGATGTATATGTGTGAGTGTGTATGGCAGCATGTGTTTGTGAAAAAATGCACCTAAGCGTAACTGTGTGTGTGTGTGTGTGAGCACATGTCTGTTTGTGAGTGTCAGTGTCTTTGTGACATTGAGACTTTGTAAAACAGAAACATATTTCACCTTTGGATCAAAATTTGGGCGGCACGGTAGCACAGTGGTTAGCACTGCTGCTTCACAGCTGCAGGGACCTGTGTTCAATTCCCAGCTTGGGTTGCTGTCTATGTGGAGTTTGCACATTCTCCTCGTGTCTGTGTGGGTTTCCTTTGGGTGCTCCGGTTTCCTCCCACAGTCCAAAGATGTGCGGGTTAGGTTGATTGGCTATGCTAAAATTGACCGTAGATGCATAGGTTAGAGAGGATTAGCGGGTAAAATATGTAGCGATGGGGGGATAGGGCCTAAGTGGGATTGTGGTTGGTGCAGACTCATGGGCCGAAGGGCCTCTCTCTGTACTGAAGGGTTTCTATGATTTCTATGAAAATCATTTTAACCAATCTGGATGTTAACAGCTCCAGAAACAATTGAAGTGTCATTTAACCTCTATGTTTATTTGTGTGTTAGGGAACAGTCCATTTCTTTCACAAGAATCAACACCAAAACCTTCCCATAGGAATATGTGTAAACTTTGGTGAGGTTTATAAATGGTAGGGTAAATTGGGAAAAGAATGGAAGTTGAACATTTAGATTGCAATTCATGTTTTTTTCCTGTATCTCTGTTATGTATGGAATTGTGGGTCAAGAGCTGCAAAATAGAAATGGTTTGTTTGCCTCTTCTTTTGATCGAGCATGGACACAATGTGAATAAAGGTTATAAATATATTTTATAAATTGAGCCTCAAAATGGCTGTGTTCTCAATCTTCAAACAATCATTTTTCCCATTTCACAATGCATGAAATTTAGACAATTATATTGGAACATTAAACTTTATTAGTGTCACAAGTAGGCTTGAATGCCTGATCTTCTCTGAGACTCTCAAAGAGAGCAAGAAGTCACCAAAATCCACCAGCTTTTGTAGCGCTTGCTGCTCCTTCATCAGGTGAGTGGGAGTTCTATACGCAAACAGGGCACATAAACAAACCCAATTTACAAAATAATGGTTGGAATGCGAGTCTTTACAGGTAATCAAGTCTCAAAGGTACTGACAATGCGAGTGGAGAGAGCATTAAACATATGTTAAAGAGATGTGTATTGTCTCCAGACAGGACAGTTAGTGAGATTTTGCAAGTCCAGACAAGTCGTGGGGGTTACAGATAGTGTGACATGAACCCAAGATCCTGGTTGAGGCCGTCCTCATGTGTACAGAACTTTGCTGTCTCTGCTCAGCGACTCTGCGCTGTCATGTGTCGTGAAGGCTGCCTTAGAGAACGCTTACCCGAAGATCAGAGGCCGAATGCCTGTGACCACTGAAGTGTTCCCCAACAGGAAGAAAATACTTTTGCCTGGTGATTGTCGAGCGATGTTCATTCATCCATTGTTGTAGCGTCTGCATGGTCTCCCCAGTGTACCATGCTTCGGGACATCCTTTCCTGCAGCGTATCAGGTAGACAACGTTGGCCGAGTTGCAAGAGGATGTACGGTGGATGGCGTTCTCACGTGAGGTGATGGCATTCATGTCGATGATCCGGCATGTCTTGCAGAGGTTGCTGTGGCAGGGTTGTGTGGTGTTGTGGTCACTGTTCTCCTGAAGGCTGGGTAGTTTGCTGCGGACAATAGTTGTGCGGTTGTTTGAAGGCAAGAAGTGGGGGTGTGGGAATGGCCCTGGCGAGATGTTTGTCTTCATCAATGACACGTTGAAGACTCCAGAGATGATGTCGTAGAACATTAGTGGATGAATGAACACCGCTGAACAATCATCAGACAACTGCTCTACCTTCATCTAACACTTAGCATTCACTCCATGTCTACTTCATTCAGACCTTCTGTCATCTTATATAACCCAATTTGATCTCCCCTCATACTTCTAAATTCCAGAAGGTCTGGACCTAAACTGTTCAATCTCTCTTCATACGACAAACCCCTCAGCTCTGGAATCAATCTAGTGAACATCCTCTGAACTGCCTCCAATGCACTATGTCTTTCCTCAAATAAGGGGACCAAAACTGTGCACAATATTCAAGATGCAGTCTCACGAATGTCCTTGCATTGTTGTAACAGTACTTCCTTCCTTTTATATTTTCTTCCTTTACCTATAAATGCCTACATTTCACTTTCTTTACTTTCTGCTGTATCTGCATGCTAGTTTTCTGTGACTCTTGAACAAGGACCCCAGACCCCTTTGCATCAGAGCAACCTGAATTCTCTCCTCATTTAGAAAATAAGTTGCCTTCCTGTTTTTCTGACCAAAATGCATGACCTCATACTTATCCACATTAAACTCCATCCACCGTGTTTTCGCCTACTCTCCTAACCTATCGATATGCATTTTGTAGGGTTCCTAGTTCCTCATTGAAACTTACTACTCCACCTATTGTTGTGTCATTTGCAAATTTGACTGTAGAGCCTTCTATCCCTGTATCAAAGTTGTTAAGAAAGATTGTAAATACTTGGGGCCCAAGGACCGAATCCTCTGGCACCCCACTGGTCATTTCTTGCCATTCAGAAAAAAAAATCATTTGTCCTGACTCTCTGTCTTCTGTCCATCAGCCAGTGACCTATCCAAACTAATAAATTACCCCCAATCCCATGTGATCTAACCTTGTAAATTAACCTTATCAAACATCTTCCAGAAGTCCAGATATACCACATCTACAGAATCCCCATCACCCATTTTGCTTGTTACATCATCGAAAAACTCTAGCAAATTAGTCAAATATGATTTTCCCTTCATAAAACCACGCTGACTCTGATGGAGAGTGTCTTGACTTTTCAAATGTCCTGATATTGCTTCCATGATAATTGATTCCAACACTTTCGCAACAAACCATGTTAAACTGACTGGTCTGTAATTTCCCTCATTTTGACCCCATGCTTTTTTTTTAAATAAGCATTTATTAGCATTTTCCCAATCCTTTCTAGTGTCCAGTGAATTATGGAATATTACAACCAATGGATCCATTATCTCTGCCACCACTTCCTTTAATACACTAGGATGTAGACCATCAGGGCTAGAGGACTTGTTGCCTGGTATGGAAGGGCTGTCTTACGAGGAAAGATTGAACGCACTTGGGCTGTTTTCCCTTGAGAGACGTTGGCTGAGGGGGGATCTAATAGAGGTTTATAAGATTATGAAGGGGATAGATAGAGTAAATGGTGGTAAGCTTTTTCCGCTATTAGAAATGGATAGAACGAGGGGTCACGGGCTTAGGGTGAGGGGGGCTAGGTATAAGACTAATATTAGAGGGCAGTTTTTCACACAAAGGGTAGTGGGGATGTGGAATGCACTGCCGAGTAAGGTGGTGGAAGCAGGCACGCTAGGGTTGTTCAAGAGTCACTTGGACAGCCACATGAGCGGTCTACATATACGGGGATATAGCAGGCCTTACTAAACATTGTAGGCTTGGGATTCAGTTTTAGCCTCAGGGATATAGAGTCTTTTTAATAATGAATTTTTTGTCCACAGGCATTTAAGTCCAGCAAGGGGCATGCGTGCGGCAGGTTGTGGTGGGCTGCTCTTGGATGTTGCTTCGGGAGTTGTCTACTGCTTCATGTCGTTGGTGTGCGTAAACTGGACCATCTCGAGGGCAACATGACAGCTCAGAGACTATCTCTGTTGCTGTGCGGACACATGGATTTGGGCCTGTGTCTGTGGGAGTTTGCGCGTTCTCCCCATGGTTGCGTGGGTTTCCTCCGGGTGCTCCGGTTTCCTCCCACATCCCAAAAATGTGCTTTTAGGCTGATTGATTGGGTAACAAATTGTCCCTATATTGGACCTCCCTGATCCTCACACATTAGGCATAGACTAAAATCATGAATAGGTCACTGACCATGGGAAGGCAGCGTGGGCTCGTTGGGCCGAAGGGCCTGTTTCCCGTGCTGTGTTGTTCTTTGTTCTTGTTCTTTGTCTGCCCTTGATCCCAATAGTTTGCTGAGTATCTTTTCCCTATTGATTTTGATTGTTCTAAGTTTTACTCTTTCTATCACCTCTGCCTTGCCCATCCCGATAAGAATGGTACTATCTCCTCCCACATGAAAATTGAGGCAAAATATTGATTTAGCATCTCCGCCATTTCAGTGTTCCCCACTATTAACTGTCCGCTTTCATCTTTCAAGGGACCTCCCTCGAGTATCCATATTATACCTCTCCCCCCTCACCCTTAGCTTGTGACCTCTCATGATATTTGTCTCCAATCTAGGAAAAAGCCTGCCACTGTTTATCTATACCCTTCATTATCTTATACACCTCTATCAGATTCCCCCTTAATCTCCGTCTTTCTAAGGAGAAGAGCCCCAGTTTACCAAATCTTTCCTCATAACCCAGTCCTTCAATACCAGGCAGCATCCTCGTAAACCTCCTCTGCACCCTCTCCAGGGTCTCCACGTCCTTCCGGTAGTAAGGTGACCAGAACTGGACACGGTATTCCAAATGCAGCCTAACCACTACCTTTTCTCTGTTTTAAATCAATTTAGTAAAAAGTCTGACAACACCAGGTTTTAGTCCAATCTATTTATTTGATAATATACTCACAAGCTTTCGAGGGGACTGCCTCTTCGTCAGGTGAATGGAGAGTTCTGGCCTCAGACAGAGCATATAAAGCACAGACAGTTTAGAGATTACTGATTACAGGGTATCGGAAGGGGATATCACATCAGGACCTGACAGAGTTGTCTGATTGATTGTAACCTGAAAATCATTGGATATTAAACAGGGAAGGGAAAAGCACTGTTCACAGTGGGGGAAAACCCTCACATGTTCTGTGTTTGGACATGCAGTAAGAATGGGTTAATGAACTTTGTAATACTTGGAGATTGGTAAAAAAAGTATTGTAAGACTTGTTTTCATGTGTCCCAGACAGATGTAAGATTTGTTTTCATGTATCCCAGACAGGGAGACTGCGGCTGTCCTTGCTGTTTACACAAGTTTATAATAGTCCGTTCAGAAATGTAGCTGACCCAGCTCGTATTTATGTTTGTGTCTTTAACATTATGGACTTCTGCCTAACATAGTGAAGCTTCCATGCCATAAATATATTCATATATACTTGTTATGTACTGCTTATGTGTCATGTACCAACATATTATATACTATACAACTTATGAATATAAAATTGTTATACCAGCCCTGTTAACTTTAATTTGTTTTGCCAGCCTGTGTGTTAGCTAAGGGCTAATCACACCATCGACAATTGCAGCCTTGAGATAACCATGAAGAAATGCCGAGGCAGCCATGTTCCCACGATGGAGGACAGGGAGCCTGGGAAGCTGCTGAGAATGAGAAGTGTACGTGACTGGGGGGTATAAATATATGCTCTTAATTTGTGTTCGGAGAGAAGCCTGGGGAACTACTGTTAGGTACCAGGTGATCTCCCAAAAGCTTTTGAATAAACTTGCTGTACTTTGACTCACATTTGGTCTCAGAGGTATCTTTACCTACAGCAGACAAGAATTCAGACAATCTTCTGGTCTGTCAGAACACAACTGCTGGCACATTGGGGAGATGATGTACAAATGTGGAGTCTGCAGGAAGGGATTCAAATACCCAAGTGACCTGTAAAAACATCAACACAATCACACTGGGGAGAGATCTGTCACCTGCCCCACATGCAGGAAGACATTCACTCAGTCATCTGACCTGCTGAGACACCAGTGAGTTCAAACTGGAGAAAGGCCGTTCACCTGTCTCCAACGTGGAAAGGGATTCAATAAGTTCACACTGACGGGAAACTTTTTAAATGCCCAGAATGTGGAAAATGCTTCCAAAGTTCCAGGGAATTGATGTCTCATCAACAGGTTCACGTGGATGAGAAACCATTCAGTTGCTCTCACTATGGCTCTGGGTTCAAGACATCATCTGAGCTTACTTTACACCAGTGAGTTCACACTGAGGAGACACCGTTCATCTGCTCCAAGTGTGGCAAAGCATTCAGTCAGTTATCCAATCTGGTGAGACATCAGTGAGTTCACAACTAGCTACATCATGCTGTTTTGCTGTTATTCAAATTAGATCAGATCCATGTTTCTTGGGATCAGTTTCTGCTGATGCCCCCCAACTCCAACTCAGTTCTAGGTGTTAATATTTGGAATAAAAATCAAATAAATCTGCTTTGTGTAAGCTACGATGTGTGTGAAGACTTTTTAATATCTCTGAACCACGTTTGTTCATTTTGAAGGTCCCTCCCTCTCTCCTGCCTCCTTTATTCTCATTTCCAACAAGAGTAAGGAGCTGATGAAGCTTCTTTGTCACTGTGAATGAAACAATTTGCTCAGCTGCCTTTCCTGCTTCTATCCCTTCCACTAGCCCCCTGGACATATCAGGAAACATAGTGGAGGGAATCTTCTGTTCTATTTCAATGGGAATGAAGTACAAATAGTTGAGAAATTCAAGTTTTTAGATTTCCACATCACCAAAAACCTGTCCTGGTCCCTCCATGATGACGCAGAGCAGCAGCCTTACCAAGCTGTGATACAACCAGAAAGAATTCTTTCTATGGTGCATTTGTAAAATTTGGTGAGAGTCATTGTGGACATACCAAATTTCCTTAGTGTTCTGAGAAAATAAAGGCATTGGTGGGCTTTCTTAACTATAGTGTCCCCTGGGGGGCCAGGACAGGTTGTTGGTGATCTGGACAGTTAAGGTTCTTGAAGCTCATGACAGTTTCTATTTCATCCCTATTGATATAGAGAGGGAGTCCTCCACTACACTTCCTGACATTGATGATTATCTCCTTCATATTGTTGACATTGAGAAATTATTGTCATCATACTAGTTCACCAGATTCTCTATTGCTTTCCTGTACTAATGCTTTGTCTGTATAGAACACAAGAAACAATACTTTTCACTATATACATGTGATAATAATAAATCAAATTAAATAAAATCAAATATGGTTTCTAAAATTGCCCCTTTGAGCCCTGAACCCACATCTTTCTTTATTATATCTCCCCTTCTCATTCTCTCTCTGTGCTCATCCTGTCCACGAGACCCATCTTCTGTTCCACTGATTTTTTTTCTCCACTGAACTGAGCACCCTATGCCACCAGGTATCACTAATATTTTCACTGGTTCTCTTTGTTCAGGTACCATTCTCTTTCAACTCTTTCATTGATGATTTGCCATCATCATCTCCTCAAAAAAAACTTGACCCAATCTCCTTGCGAATCTCCTGCCCAATCTCCAACCTCCTCTCCTGGTCATCTCCATGTCCATCAATCCTGGAAGTCCATGTTTGAATCCTGCAATAAGATTTGTGTCTCACTCACAGTTTGAATGCAATGTGCCTGAGGTGAACTCTCCCTCATTGTCCATCTGTCAGACTGACCTCTCACACTGACACCTCACAATGCCCGGCTGATTGACGCAGTTCCAGACCAATAGGAAGACGGGGGCGTGGCTGGAGGACCGTACTGCAGCGGTTGGTCCTCCAACCAATCGGAGTGGTTGAGGGGCGGGACCGGAAATGGAGTATGCGCACTGTGAGCTTGACGATGGAGATGATTGTTACTGCGATGCGTTCTCGGTGAGGGAAATAAATGGCCGTGAGCAGGAGCTATGGATCCGACGAGTGAACGGAAAGGTTTTGTAAACATATTGTGTAAGTTACAAAGTCCCGAAAATCCTCTTCCCGGTTCCCATTTGCCCGGAGCAGGCCATAGTTTATGTTCCCGAAACCTGTGTGTGTGTCCACCATTTTTCCGCTGCGCGTTAGAGCGCATGCGCCGCGGCCATGTTTGTCGGGGGCAATGAGCACCTGCTTGGTCGCCATATTTGTGAGGAGCAATGTTCTTCACCCTTTTCAATGTGAACAAACTGCTCCATCAATATGTGAACAGTCTGGTTCCGCTCTGACAGTTATCAGGGAGAGGGATGGAGTCAGGGACTGGAGTTTGCAGTGGGAACAGATGGCAATGACTTCAGTCTTCCCAAAATTTAAATGCAGTAAATTTCTACTCAGCCAGTTCTGGATGTTAGACCAATCAGTTCCTCTCCAAGTATGACTTCAAGGTGATGGTTTTCACATACACTTGCTCTGCTGGTTGTTCTAGGTGGTGGAGGATGAGGATTTTGGAGATTTTATCATGGTTTTGGTTGTGTTCTGCACAAAGTACAATTGAGCACTATGTCAGCAGACTGATATCGCAGAATCTCAAGAGTGCAGAGGCAGGACATTCAGCCCATCGAGTCTGCTCTGACCCAGACCCTATGCCTGTTACTGCATGATAACTATCTCCTTTTGGCAGGCTCGAGGGGCCAGATGGCCTACTCCTGCTCCTGTTTCTTATGTTCTAATGTCTTGTTGACATTGAGGGAGAGATTACTGCAGTCGCACCAATTCACCAGATTCTCTATCTCTTTCCTGTTCTATGTCTTGCCATTATTTGAGATCTGACCCACAACAGAAGAGAAAATTTTGTGAATTTTTATCCTGGACTCATACTGTTGGCTTTGGAAACTCCTTTTACAGGGGATTAAAAGGGGAGCATTTACACACACAAAACTCAAACCAAGAGGAATCTTTCTATCTTTTCAATTAATATCCTGGACTGATACTGACTGTATTTTTGCAGGATATGTAATGAAGATTGGAAACTCAATTCAAACACCTCGTCAATATCTACCAAGAGTTGCTCGATCCATCAGGACCTGAACATCAGTGGTTTTTGAATATGGAAGAAAACAACACTGTTCACATTGTGGAGAAACCGTGGAAATGCGTAGACTGTGGGAAGGGATTCAATTATCCCTCTGGTCTGAAAACTCATCGACGTACTCACACTGGGGAGAGGCCGATCATCTGCCCCAAGTGTGGTAAGGGGTTTACTCAGTCATCTGCTCTGCAGAAACACCTGCGGGTTCATTCTGGGGAGAGACCGTTCACTTGCTCTGATTGTGGGAAGGGATTCACTCAGTCATCCCATCTGCAGACGCATAAGAGAGTTCACACTGGGGAGAGACCATTCACCTGCTCCGAGTGTGGGATGGGGTTCATTAATCTGACAAACCTACAGACACACAAGAGACACCATATTCAGGGGAAGTCGTTTATCTGCTCCAAATGCGGGAAAGAATTCATTCAGTCATTTGACCTGCTGACACACCAGCAAATTCATACTGGGGAGAAACCATTCATTTGCACCAAGTGTGGGAAGAGATTCGCTAGGTCATCCTACCTACTGAGACACCAGCATGTTCACACACCTAAGACCCTGTTTATATGTACCGACTGTGGGAAGACCTATGGAAGTTCGCAAGACCTGAAGTCCCATCAAGGTATTCACACTGATGTGAGACCATTTGGATGCCCTCACTGTGAGGCACGGTTCAGGCGATCAAATGACCTCCTGGTACACCAACGCAGCCACACTGGAGAGAGGCCATTCACCTGCTCTGTTTGTGGAAAGGGCTTCACTCAGTCATCTAACCTACTGAGACACCAGCAAGTTCACACTAGGGAAAGGACTACTCAATTACCCTGACATTGGTTTAATTAACTGAAACACCATCACGTTCATACTTCTGAGAGACCAGTCAGCTATCGTGTCTGTGTGTGTGTGTGGTGGGGTTTGGGGATTCACTCAGCAATTTCCATTACTAAGACACTATTGAGTCCACATGTAATTACACTGACTGGATTTTACTGTTCATCATTATCAAGAAGGGACATAGCACTTCAAGAAGACAGGTCATCACCACCTCCTCAAGGGCAACTAGGGATAGACAATGAATGCTGTCCTAACCACTGATGCCCAACAAAAGACTGAACCATGTACATTGGAGTCAGTCTATTTGTTTCTGGAGTTTGCAGGCACTTTCCTGTCTAATTAAACAATTGCATAATATGGTATTTGTAGATCAGAGGCAGAAGTACAGATAATTACAATCAGTTTGATTCCCATATTCTTCCGTTCTCAGGCATTCTGCTTGCCTCAATAACAAATTTGATGAAGGCAGATCTTCAGTTTCATTTGTCCCCATGCTGGCAGTAGAAAGAGTTGATATCTCTGCTTGTTTGTAAAAGAGGGAAGCAAAAATCCTCAAATGCACATGACTATTAACTTTATTTTCAGATCAAAGATGGACCAAACACCATTCTCATCTTTGTTTTCAACAATTCTTTTGGTATTTTTCTCAGTTTTGCCCAAATGTTTTTTGAATTTCTTAAGGCGTCTTTCAGAATCATTACACTTGAACCGAAGGAAAATGAGACTAGCATAATTCACTTCCACTGGTAAACAGAAGCCTTAATCACCTGAGACTAAAATGAGTTGAAGAGGGTGTAGGTTCACAAAGTTTGTGAGCTGTGAAACATAACCTCAAGGCTGCAGCTTCAGGGAATGAAAAAGTTTGGTGTATTTTACAGTTATACCAGTAAACGGAATTCATACTGAAAGCTTTGCTTTCACTCAGTTTGACTTTTCTCAGCACAGAAGCTGGCAGCATTTTAGATTGAATCCCAATTGAAGGTTTATCTTGTAGCTGGTATATGGAGAAGATCATGTCCACTGTAGATCAGCCAGCACAGAAACCACACTGTGCTTCTGGGCACACTTGGCTGTGAATAGATGGAGTCTTGCCAAAACTGGAAGGAGGCATTCTTAGGGAAGAGTACCGAAGGAAGGTGGCGGATATTCAAGGAATGTTTGTCTAGCGCTCTGCATGACAATGTTCCGATAAGGCAAGGGGGTTTTGGTAGGTCGCGGGAACCGTGGTGCACGAAGGCTGTGTTGAACCTAGTCAGGAGGAAAAGGAAGGTATACAAAAGGTTCAGGGAACTAGGAGAGGTTAAG
Organism: Prionace glauca; assembly: GCA_037974335.1. NCBI lineage: Eukaryota > Metazoa > Chordata > Chondrichthyes > Carcharhiniformes > Carcharhinidae > Prionace > Prionace glauca. Next base: position 52,645,406 of record CM075742.1, read on the forward strand.
GATCTTGAAGAATATAAGGACTGTAGAAAGGAGGTTAAAAGGGAAATTAGGAGAGCCAGAAGGGGTCATGAGAAGACCTTGGCGGGTAAGATTAAAGAAAATCCCAAGGCCTTCTATAAGTATGTGAAAGGTAAAAGGGTGAGAAGGGAAAGGATAGGACCTATAAAAGATGAAGGGGGAAAGGTCTGTGTAGAACCAGAAGAAATGGCGGAGGTGCTTAATGAGTACTTTGCATCAGTATTCACAGTGGAAGCTGATTTGGGAGATCTTGCTATGGACTTGCAGCAGGTGGAAAAGATTGAGTACGTGGACATTAAAGAGGAGGATGTGTTAGAACTTTTGAATTCTATCAAGGTAGATAAGTCGCCGGGACCAGATGGGATGTACCCCAGGATACTGTGGGAGGCCAGGGAAGTGATTGCAGAGCCCTTGGCGATGATCTTTGCGTCGTCAATGGAGACGGGAGAGGTTCCGGAAGATTGGAGGATTGCAGATGTAGTCCCTATTTTCAAGAAAGGGAACAGAGATAGCCCGGGAAATTACCGCCCGGTGAGTCTGACCTCAGTGGTTGGTAAGCTGATGGAGAGGCTTCTGAGGGACAAGATTTATGACCATTTGGAGAGGTTTGACATGATCAGGAATAGTCAGCATGGATTTGTCAAGGGCAGGTCGTGCCTTACGAGCCTAGTTGAGTTCTTCGATAATGTGACTGAACACATTGACGAAGGAAGTGCCGTGGACGTAGTGTACATGGACTTCAGCAAGGCTTTTGATAAGGTCCCCCATGCAAGACTTCTTGAGAAGGTGAGAGGGCATGGGATCCAAGGGCCTTTGGCCTTGTGGATCCAGAACTGGCTTGCCTGCAGAAGGCAGAGAGTGGTTGTGGATGGGTCTTTTTCGGAATGGAGGTCAGTCACCAGTGGGGTGCCCCAGGGATCTGTTCTGGGACCCTTGTTGTTTGTCATTTTCATAAATGACCTGGATGAGGAAGTGGAGGGATGGGTTAGCAAGTTCGCTGATGACACGAAGGTCGGCGGTGTTGTGGATGGTCTGGAAGGATGTCAAAAGTTGCAGCAGGACATAGATAGGATGCAGGAATGGGCGGAGAAGTGGCAGATGGACTTCAACGCGGATAAATGTGTAGTCGTCCATTTCGGCAGAACCAACGGGATGAACGAGTACACTATTAAGGGCAGGGGTCTTAGTAGCGTTGAAGAGCAGAAGGATCTCGGGGTCCGGGTTCACAGGACTCTTAAATCGGCCTCGCAGGTGGAGGAGGTGGTCAAGAAGGCGTATGGTGTACTGGCCTTCATTAATCGAGGGATTGAGTTTAGGAGTCGGGAGGTAATGCTGCAACTTTACAGGACCCTCGTCAGGCCTCATTTGGAGTACTGTGCGCAGTTCTGGTCGCCTCACTATAGGAAAGACGTAGAAGCTATTGAAAGGGTGCAGAGGAGATTTACAAGGATGTTGCCTGGACTGGGAGGCATGCCTTATGAAGATAGGTTGAGGGAGCTGGGACTCTTTTCCCTGGAGAAGCGAAGGTTGAGAGGCGACCTGATAGAAGTTTATAAAATGTTGAGAGGAATAGATAGGGTGGACTCTCAGAGGCTATTTCCCCGGGTTGAAATGGTCGCTACGAGAGGACACAGATTTAAGGTGCGGGGAGGGAAGTACAGAGGTGATGTTAGGGGTAAGTTTTTCACTCAGAGGGTAGTGAGTGATTGGAATCGGCTGCCGTCGTCGGTGGTGGAGGCGAACTCGCTGGGGTCTTTTAAAAGACTTCTGGATGAGTATATGGGGTTTAATGGGATTGGGGGTTATAGATAGGTCTATAGATTGGTGGGGTTGATGCGATCGGTGCAACTCGAGGGCCGAAGGGCCTGTTTGTGCTGTAATGTTCTATGTTCTATGTTCTATGAACCTAGCAAAGGTCTTCACAGTGATGCTAAGGAGTGAGATATCCTGTAGTTGTAGCAATCTCCTCTGTCATAGTTGTTTCTTCTAGAATGATTTTTGTGTCACACGTGTCCTGTGGAATGGATATTATCCTCCAGCAGAGGAGGAGGAAGAGGTATGAAGGTGTGGTAGTAGATAGGGCTTTCTGGGCTGGAGCAGTTTAACTGGAATTCCATCCTTGCCAGGTGCCTTTCTGCTGACTCAGCAATCAATGGCCTTTTCCAGCTAATTGATGAGGCTTCCTCGTCCAACTTAACCATGGAGGGAAGCTGCAGAAGAACGTCAGAGACTGGGAGATGTCTGTCTCATGGGCGTAAAGTTCACAACAGTGTTCAACCCAGTGGGACATCTGTTTATTCAATAAGTGAGTAATTCACTACCTGCCAGTTTCAGGGAGGTAATATTACTGATGGTACCACCAAACACCTTCTTGTTCCGGTGATTCACAGCACGTAGATTTTGGTTGTCACAGGCAGTGACTGTAGTCAGTGTTCCTCAGTGTATATGTAGTTTAATTGTATTGCTGGAGACCAATATCTAAGCAGTGTTTTCAATGTGTATATCAGTGATTGACAGAATGTGGTCACCAATATAAATATCGATCATTGGATTACACAGCAATGAGATCAGGTCTGGAATATTCCAACTGAACTTCAGATTCTGAAAGTAATCTATAATTTACAAATTATTCACCATCCACTTCTTGCCGCTGTCGGTATTACAAATCAGTGATTATTTTAGAAATTATTTCTATGAAACACCTATCACTGTTCGTGCTGTCTTTATGCTTGATGTCAATTAATTGTACTGTGTGTAATTCTTATGTTCTGTGAATTGTATGTTCTGAGTTTCTGTCATGTTTCATCCACAGTTCAAGGAACTGTTTGTATATTTCATCACTTATTGCAACTTTTGCGAAGTTGGCTCGCTGAATATTTCACACAAATATTAGTGATGCATTATATTGATTGAACATCTGCAGTTCACTGCCTGAACTGAATCCAAATATCTATCAGAAGTACATTTTGCAGGTATTGGTTTTATGGTTTGATGGATATCTGATGAGTATGTTCTTTGGAAATCAGAGTTGATTATATAGATCATGAATAATTCTCATATTAGGGAAAACATCTGATACGATTCAGCTCTGGGCAACTATCTTCCTTCCGACCATCTTCCACTTTGCCCTAGAATCACTGAATCTAGGTAGTCAGGCAAGGATTTAAACTGGAATCATTGTTTGAGAATAGTTCTTCCCTGCGCCAGCCATTGGCTCTATTCCTTTTTCATAATGATATAAGAGCATAAGAAGTAGGAGCAGGAGTGGGCCAACTAGCCCTTCGAGCCTGCCCCGCCATTCAATAAGATCATGGCTGATCTGTCTTGGCTCAGTTCCACATTCCCGCCCTCTCCCCTTAACCCTTAATCCCTCTCTTATCAAAAACCCATCAACCCGCGTCTTAAAAATATTTAGCGAGGTAGCCTCCACCACTTCAACGGGTAGAGAATTCCAGAGATTCACCACCCTTTGAGTGAAGAAGATCCTCCTCAACTCTGTTCAAACAATTCAAACAAAGGACACGCGTCCTTTGTTTGAATAGAGGGGAGTATGGTAGGATGAGAGAAGAATTGGCGAATGTGGACTGGGGGAGCGCGTTGGAAGGTAGGTCTGCTGAGGAGCAGTGGAGGATCTTTAAGGAGATCTTTCTTGGTGCTCAGCAGAAATTTATTCCGATGGTTAAAAAGGACAGTAGGAGGAGAGGTAATAAGCCGTGGATAACGAAGGAGGTGAAGGAAAGTGTTAAATTAAAAGCGGAGGAGTTTAGAGTAGCTAAGAGCAGTGGGCGAGAAGAGGATTGGGAAAGGTTTAAATGTCAACAAAGATTGACAAAGAAATTGATAAAGGAGGGTAGGAGAAGCTATGAGGCTGGGCTAGCACTTAATATAAAAAAGGATAGCAAGAGTTTTTATAAATATATAAAAAGGAAGAGGCTGGCGAGGGTGAACGTTGGTCCTTTAGAGGATGAGAAAGAGGAGCTAGTGGTAGGGGATGGGGATATGGCTAAGGTCTTGAATAACTTTTTGTTTCTGTCTTCACGGAGGAGGACGTGAGTAATTTGCCGGGTGTTAGCGATGGAAAGGTGGTAGGAATGGAGGGTCTTAATGACATTACTGTTACTAGAGAGGTGGTGCTCGACAGACTGGAGGGGCTGATTGTGGACAAGTCCCCAGGATCTGATGGAATGCATCCGAGGGTTCTGAAAGAAATGGCGGAGGTGATAGTGGATGCCTTGGTGGTTATTTTCCAGACGTCGCTGGATTCTGGGGAAGTGCCGGAAGATTGGAAAACGGCTAATGTTATGCCGTTGTTTAAGAAGGGTGCCAGGCAAAAGGCGGGGAATTATAGGCCGGTTAGTTTAACGTCTGTGGTAGGTAAAATGTTAGAATCCGTCATTAAGGAGGAAATAGCGAGGCAACTTGAGGGGAATTGCTTGATAGGGCAGACACAACACGGTTTCATTAAAGGGAAGTCGTGTCTGACAAATTTACTGGAGTTCTATGAGGATGTGTCTAGGGCGGTGGATAGAGGAGAGCCGGTGGATGTGGTTTTTCTGGATTTTCAGAAGGCGTTTGACAAGGTACCTCACAAGAGGTTATTGCAGAAGGTCAGGGGACATGGAGTTGGGGGTAGGGTGTTAGCGTGGATAGAGGATTGGTTGTCAAATAGGAGGCAGAGAGTGGGGGTCAATGGATGCTATTCGGATTGGCGGTTGGTGACTAGTGGGGTGCCCCAGGGGTCGGTGCTGGGGCCTCAGCTATTTACCATTTATATAGATGATCTGGAGGAGGGAACCGAGTGCAGGGTGTCGAAATTTGCTGATGACACCAAGATTGGGGGAAAGGCAAATTGTGCGGAGGGTGTGGAGAGTCTACAGAAGGATCTAGATAGGCTGGGCGAATGGGCCAGGAAATGGCAAATGGAATTTAATGTTGGCAAGTGTGAGGTGGTCCACTTTGGTAGGAGGAATGGTAGGAAGGACTATTACTTACGGGGCGAAAAACTGCAGCAGGCGACGGTGCAGAGGGACCTCGGGGTCCTTGTGCATGAGTCGCAAAAACCCAGCCTGCAGGTGCAGCAGGTGGTCAGGAAGGCAAATGGGATGCTGGCCTTCATAGCGAGGGGGATTGAATATAAAAGTAGGGAGGTCTTGCTGCAGCTGTATAGGGCATTGGTGAGGCTGCAGCTGGAGTACTGTGTGCAGTTTTGGGCGCCGCACCTGCGCAAGGATATTTTGGCCCTGGAGGGAGTGCAGAGGAGGTTTACTAGGCTGATACCGGAGTTGAGGGGATTGAGCTATGAGGAGTGGCTGAATAAACTAGGCTTGTACTCGTTGGAGTTTAGAAGAATGAGGGGAGATCTCATTGAAACGTATAAGATAATGAATGGGATGGATCAGATAGTGGTGGAGAGACTCTTCCCGCTCAAAAAAGACAGTAGGACTAGGGGGCACAGCCTCAAGATAAAGGGGAGGCGGTTTAGAACAGAGTTGAGGAGGAACTTCTTCACTCAAAGGGTGGTGAATCTCTGGAATTCTCTGCTCGTTGAAGTGGTGGAGGCTGCCTCGCTAAATATTTTTAAGAAACGGGCTGATGGGTTTTTGATAAGAGAAGGGATTAAGGGTTATGGGGAAAGGGCAGGAAGGTGGAACTGAGCCACGACAGATCAGCCATGATCTGATTGAATGGCGGGGCAGGCTCGAAGGGCCAGATGGCCAACTCCTGCTCCTATTTCTTATGTTCTTATGTAAACTGCCCGCCCTTTATCTTGAGGCTGTGCCCCCTAGTCCTACTGTCCTTTCTGAGCGGGAAGACTCTCTTAATCCACACCGGGGACTGAATGTGGTGCACTGAGTCGCACCTACTTATAATCCACACTGGGGAGAGAGTGTGGTACACTGAGTCTCAGCTATTTATAATCCACAGTGGGGACTGAGTGTGGTACACTGAGTCTCAGTGATTTATAATCCACACCGGGGACTGAGTGTGGTACACTGAGTCTCAGTGATTTATAATCCACACCGGGGACTGAGTGTGGTACACTGAGTCTCAGCTATTTATAATCCACACCGGGGACTGAGTGTGGTACACTGAGTCTCAGCTATTTACAATCCACACCGGGGACTGAGTGTGGTACAGTGAGTCTCAGCTATTTATAATCCACACCGGGGACTGAGTGTGGTACACTGAGTCTCAGCTATTTATAATCCACACTGGGGTCTGAGTGTGGTACACTGAGTCTCAGCTATTTATAATCCACACCGGGGACTGAGTGTGGTACACTGAGTCTCAGCTATTTATAATCCACACTGGGGACTGAGTGTGGTACACTGAGTCTCAGCTATTTATAATCCACACCGGGGACTGAGTGTGGTACACTGACTCTCAGTGATTTATAATCCACACTGGGGACTGAGTGTGGTACACTGAGTCTCAGCTATTTATAATCCACACCGGGGACTGAGTGTGGTACACTGAGTCTCAGTGATTTATAATCCACACCGGGGACTGAGTGTGGTACACTGAGTCTCAGCTATTTATAATCCACACCGGGGACTGAGTGTGGTACACTGAGTCTCAGCTATTTATAATCCACACCGGGGACTGAGTGTGGTACACTGACTCTCAGCTATTTATAATCCACACCGGGGACTGAGTGTGGTACACTGACTCTCAGCTATTTATAATCCACACCGGGGACTGAGTGTGGTACACAGAGTCTCAGCTATTTATAATCCACACCGGGGACTGAGTGTGGTACACAGAGTCTCAGGTATTTATAATCCACACCAGGGACTGAGTGTGGTACACTGAGTCTCAGCTATTTATAATCCACACCGGGGACTGAGTGTGGTACACTGAGTCTCAGCTATTTATAATCCACACTGGGGACTGAGTGTGGTACACTGAGTCTCAGCTATTTATAATCCACACCGGGGACTGAGTGTGGTACACTGACTCTCAGCTATTTATAATCCACACTGGGGACTGAGTGTGGTACACTGAGTCTCAGTGATTTATAATCCATACTGGGGACTGAGTGTGGTACACTGAGTCTCAGTGATTTATAATCCACACCGGGGACTGAGTGTGGTACACTGAGTCTCAGCTATTTATAACCCACACCAGGGACAGAGTGTGGTACACTGAGTCTCAGCTATTTATAATCCACACCGGGGACTGAGTGTGGTACACTGAGTCTCAGTGATTTATAACCCACACCAGGGACAGAGTGTGGTACACTGAGCCTCAGTGATTTATAATCCACACTGGGGTCTGAGTGTGGTACACTGAGTCTCAGCTATTTATAATCCACACCGGGGACTGAGTGTGGTACACTGTGTCTCAGCTATTTATAATCCACACCGGGGACTGAGTGTGGTACACTGAGTCTCAGCTATTTATAATCCACACCGGGGACTGAGTGTGGTACACTGAGTCTCAGCTATTTATAATCCACACCGGGGACTGAGTGTGGTACACTGAGTCTCAGCTATTTATAATCCACACCGGGGACTGAGTGTGGTACACTGAGTCTCAGTGATTTATAACCCACACCAGGGACAGAGTGTGGTACACTGAGTCTCAGTGATTTATAATCCACACTGGGGTCTGAGTGTGGTACACTGAGTCTCAGCTATTTATAATCCACACCGGGGACTGAGTGTGGTACACTGAGTCTCAGTGATTTATAATCCACACTGGGGACTGAGTGTGGTACACTGAGTCTCAGCTATTTATAATCCACACCGGGGACTGAGTGTGGTACACTGAGTCTCAGCTATTTATAATCCTCACTGGGGACTGAGTGTGGTACACTGACTCTCAGCTATTTATAATCCACACCGGGGACTGAGTGTGGTACACTGAGTCTCAGCTATTTATAATCCTCACTGGGGACTGAGTGTGGTACACTGACTCTCAGCTATTTATAATCCACACCAGGGACTGAGTGTGGTACACTGAGTCTCAGCTATTTATAATCCACAGTGGGGACTGAGTGTGGTACACTGAGTCTCAGCTATTTATAATCCACACCGGGGACTGAGTGTGGTACACTGAGTCTCAGTGATTTATAATCCATACTGGGGACTGAGTGTGGTACACTGAGTCTCAGCTATTTATAATCCACACTGGGGACTGAGTGTGGTACACTGAGTCTCAGTGATTTATAATCCATACTGGGGACTGAGTGTGGTACACTGAGTCTCAGCTATTTATAATCCACACTGGGGACTGAGTGTGGTACACTGAGTCTCAGTGATTTATAATCCACACCAGGGACTGAGTGTGGTAACTGAGTCTCAGCTATTTATAATCCACACCGGGGACTGAGTGTGGTACACTGAGTCTCAGCTATTTATAATCCACACCGGGGACTGAGTGTGGTACACTGAGTCTCAGCTATTTATAATCCACACCGGGGACTGAGTGTGGTACACTGAGTCTCAGCTATTTATAACCCACACCAGGGACAGAGTGTGGTACACTGAGTCTCAGTGATTTATAATCCATACTGGGGACTGAGTGTGGTACACTGAGTCTCAGCTATTTATAATCCACACCGGGGACTGAGTGTGGTACACTGAGTCTCAGTGATTTATAATCCACACCAGGGACTGAGTGTGGTACACTGAGTCTCAGCTATTTATAATCCACACTGGGGACTGAGTGTGGTACACTGAGTCTCAGTTATTTATAATCCACACTGGGGACTGAGTGTGGTACACTGAGTCTCAGCTATTTATAATCCACACCGGGGACTGAGTGTGGTACACTGAGTCTCAGCTATTTATAATCCACACCCGGGACTGAGTGTGGTACACTGAGTCTCAGCTATTTATAATCCACACTGGGGACTGAGTGTGGTACACTGAGTCTCAGTGATTTATAATCTACACCAGGGACTGAGTGTGGTACACTGAGTCTCAGCTATTTATAATCCACACTGGGGACTGAGTGTGGTACACTGAGTCTCAGTTATTTATAATCCACACTGGGGACTGAGTGTGGTACACTGAGTCTCAGCTATTTATAACCCACACCAGGGACAGAGTGTGGTACACTGAGTCTCAGTGATTTATAATCCACACTGGGGACTGAGTGTGGTACACTGAGTCTCAGCTATTTATAATCCACACTGGGGACTGAGTGTGGTACACTGAGTCTCAGCTATTTATAATCCACACCGGGGACTGAGTGTGGTACACTGAGTCTCAGCTATTTATAATCCACACCGGGGACTGAGTGTGGTACACTGACTCTCAGCTATTTATAATCCACACCGGGGACTGAGTGTGGTACACAGAGTCTCAGCTATTTATAATCCACACCGGGGACTGAGTGTGGTACACAGAGTCTCAGCTATTTATAATCCACACCAGGGACTGAGTGTGGTACACTGAGTCTCAGCTATTTATAATCCACAGTGGGGACTGAGTGTGGTACACTGAGTCTCAGTGATTTATAATCCATACTGGGGACTGAGTGTGGTACACTGAGTCTCAGTGATTTATAATCCACACCGGGGACTGAGTGTGGTACACTGAGTCTCAGCTATTTATAACCCACACCAGGGACAGAGTGTGGTACACTGAGTCTCAGCTATTTATAATCCACACCGGGGACTGAGTGTGGTACACTGAGTCTCAGTGATTTATAACCCACACCAGGGACAGAGTGTGGTACACTGAGTCTCAGTGATTTATAATCCACACTGGGGTCTGAGTGTGGTACACTGAGTCTCAGCTATTTATAATCCACACCGGGGACTGAGTGTGGTACACTGTGTCTCAGCTATTTATAATCCACACCGGGGACTGAGTGTGGTACACTGAGTCTCAGCTATTTATAATCCACACCGGGGACTGAGTGTGGTACACTGTGTCTCAGCTATTTATAATCCACACCGGGGACTGAGTGTGGTACACTGAGTCTCAGCTATTTATAATCCACACCGGGGACTGAGTGTGGTACACTGAGTCTCAGTGATTTATAACCCACACCAGGGACAGAGTGTGGTACACTGAGTCTCAGTGATTTATAATCCACACTGGGGTCTGAGTGTGGTACACTGAGTCTCAGCTATTTATAATCCACACCGGGGACTGAGTGTGGTACACTGAGTCTCAGTGATTTATAATCCACACTGGGGACTGAGTGTGGTACACTGAGTCTCAGCTATTTATAATCCACACCGGGGACTGAGTGTGGTACACTGAGTCTCAGCTATTTATAATCCACACCGGGGACTGAGTGTGGTACACTGAGTCTCAGCTATTTATAATCCACACCGGGGACTGAGTGTGGTACACTGAGTCTCAGCTATTTATAATCCACACCGGGGACTGAGTGTGGTACACTGAGTCTCAGCTATTTATAATCCACACTGGGGACTGAGTGTGGTACACTGAGTCTCAGCTATTTATAATCCACACCGGGGACTGAGTGTGGTACACTGACTCTCAGCTATTTATAATCCTCACTGGGGACTGAGTGTGGTACACTGACTCTCAGCTATTTATAATCCACACCAGGGACTGAGTGTGGTACACTGAGTCTCAGCTATTTATAATCCACACCAGGGACTGAGTGTGGTACACTGAGTCTCAGCTATTTATAATCCACAGTGGGGACTGAGTGTGGTACACTGAGTCTCAGCTATTTATAATCCACACCGGGGACTGAGTGTGGTACACTGAGTCTCAGTGATTTATAATCCATACTGGGGACTGAGTGTGGAACACTGAGTCTCAGCTATTTATAATCCACACCGGGGACTGAGTGTGGTACACTGAGTCTCAGCTATTTATAATCCACACCGGGGACTGAGTGTGGTACACTGAGTCTCAGCTATTTATAACCCACACCAGGGACAGAGTGTGGTACACTGAGTCTCAGTGATTTATAATCCATACTGGGGACTGAGTGTGGTACACTGAGTCTCAGCTATTTATAATCCACACCGCGGACTGAGTGTGGTACACTGAGTCTCAGTGATTTATAATCCACACTGGGGACTGAGTGTGGTACACTGAGTCTCAGCTATTTATAATCCACACTGGGGACTGAGTGTGGTACACTGAGTCTCAGTTATTTATAATCCACACTGGGGACTGAGTGTGGTACACTGAGTCTCAGCTATTTATAATCCACACCGGGGACTGAGTGTGGTACACTGAGTCTCAGCTATTTATAATCCACACCCGGGACTGAGTGTGGTATACTGAGTCTCAGCTATTTATAATCCACACTGGGGACTGAGTGTGGTACACTGAGTCTCAGTGATTTATAATCCACACCAGGGACTGAGTGTGGTACACTGAGTCTCAGCTATTTATAATCCACACTGGGGACTGAGTGTGGTACACTGAGTCTCAGTTATTTATAATCCACACTGGGGACTGAGTGTGGTACACTGAGTCTCAGCTATTTATAACCCACACCAGGGACAGAGTGTTATACACTGAGTCTCAGTGATTTATAATCCACACTGGGGACTGAGTGTGGTACACTGAGTCTCAGCTATTTATAATCCACACTGGGGACTGAGTGTGGTACACTGACTCTCAGCTATTTATAATCCACACCGGGGACTGAGTGTGGTACACTGAGTCTCAGCTATTTATAATCCACACCGGGGACTGAGTGTGGTACACTGAGTCTCAGCTATTTATAATCCACACCGGGGACTGAGTGTGGTACACAGAGTCTCAGCTATTTATAATCCACACCAGGGACTGAGTGTGGTACACGGAGTCTCAGCTATTTATAATCCACACTGGGGACTGAGTGTGGTACACGGAGTCTCAGCTATTTATAATCCACACCGGGGACTGAGTGTGGTACACTGAGTCTCAGCTATTTATAATCCACACCGGGGACTGAGTGTGGTACACTGAGTCTCAGCTATTTATAATCCACACTGGGGACTGAGTGTGGTACACTGAGTCTCAGTGATTTATAATCCACACCGGGGGCTGAGTGTGGTACACTGAGTCTCAGTGATTTATAATCCACACTGGGGACTGTGTGTGGTACACTGAGTCTCAGCTATTTATAATCCACACTGGGGACTGAGTGTGGTACACTGAGTCTCAGCTATTTATAATCCACACCGGGGACTGAGTGTGGTACACTGACTCTCAGCTATTTATAATCCACACTGGGGACTGAGTGTGGTACACTGAGTCTCAGCTATTTATAATCCACACCGGGGACTAAGTGTGGTACACTCAGTTGCAGCTATTTGTAATCCACACCCGGGACTGAGTGTGGAACACTGAGTCTCAGCTATTTATAATCCACACCGGGGACTGATATCGGTGTTGGACTGGGGTAAGCACAGTAAGAAGTCTCACAACATCAAGTCCAACAGGTTTATTAAGCAGCACAAGCTTTCAGAGCGCTGCTCCTTCATAAGGTGAGTGAGGACTTGTGCTCATAAACAGGGCATACACAGACGAAAACTCATCTTACAAAATAATTGTTGAAATGCGGGTCTTTACAGGTAATCGTGTCTTAAAGGTACAGACAATGTGAGGGGAGAGGGCGAAGGTTGATCCCCCTCTGAGAACTAAAGCCGAAACACCCAAAGAGGAGTATCTTGCCTTATAATCTGTAAAAGTTGTGTGAAATGGTGTGACCTGCGCATCAGCAACTCTTCGTATTTGAATATATAATAAATCCCTGATACTCACTCTAATAATCAATAAACTCTTAACAATTCATTTATCTAACTGAACAAATTTATTAAACTGTTAACAAACTGAATAAATCCCTTCTAACTATTAACTGTTCCCAAATAAAACAAGATTCTGATGGAATGCTGTTCAAATAAATATAATTCTTACTCATTTACAAAAAAAATGAATTTAGTCACTCTCTAAATTACAATCAGGTTTTGTGTCTTCTGGAATATTCTAGGCCTTCTCTGTTGATTCTTCTTCCTGGAACTTCTTTGTTCTTTGATCCCTTCGCTGTCTAAATGGTGCTTTGAGCTGTAAGCTGTGGCAGTTGCTCTCTCATTTTTGTCTCACTGCTCCTCTTCTATACACATGATGACATATAATTATTTCCCACATTACAGTTGGTCCTGGTTATCCGAACCATCAGACTTAAATTTAATTGGTATCTAAGTGCCTAATTCAAACTGATTGGCTAAATTCAAAAGCCTGTTATCTTGGTAACACCGCTGCTTGGCTTTTCAGTACAAATGTTTCAGTTTGGAGCTCTGTGTATTGCTTTTTATGTTAACCCTGTAAGCACAGAAAAAGCATCACCTTTGAAATGAACCATAAAATGCTTTCTCCCTGACATTACAGTTACTCTCCCCAACTTCACAACACAGTCCTCATTTCCCTCTCTTGTCTCAGCCATTGTTTATTCAGAATTGCAGATAATTATTCATCTCACTCTGCATCACTTTGTCTCAATAAGTCCTTGGAAAATGGGTGATTGTTTCAGAGTTCATTTATTATCTATCCGGGGTAAGTGGGGAAGCTGGTGACAAGTCATCTTGCTGAGCTGAATTATTCCTTCTGCTGATGTTGCTTCCACCTGGAGTTACGGAATTCCTGAACACTGATGAAGGGAGGGGATATTTATCGAAGTCAAGATGATGGTTAGAGATGGTGCATCTCACAGCATTGCAGCTCTACTTGTCATTGTAAGGGTTGGAATGCAGGGAGGTGCTGTCGAAATAACCTGCGAGTTTTGGTGCAGTCAATTCTGCAGATGTACTTCCTGTATCCACAGAGAAGGAGATGGCAGTCAATAGATTCTCATTATAGACAGGCACTGGTGAAACAAAAATCTGTTTCCTCTTGGAAGATGATTGTGTTTATTGTTGTGCTGAAATGCTCAAAAGAGTAACGAGTATTCCCTCATTTTTCAGGCATCAGAATTCCAGTTGTTATGATTTATGAGAATCAGACATTGAAAATTTCTCTGAGTTCTATTGAAATGATGCCTTCCTACGGACCATGATGTGTTTTATCATCGGGTCGAGCCCAAGATGAACAAAGAGAAAAGGAAATTCCAGCACAGGAACAGGCCCATTGGCCCTCCAAGCCTGCACCGACCATGCTGCCTGACTTAACTAAAACTCACTATGCTTCTGGGGACCATATCCCTCTATTTCCGTTTTATTCATTTACTTATCAAGACGTCCCTTAAAAGTCACTACTGTATCCGTTTCCAGTACCTCCCCTGGCAACGAGTTCCAGGCACCCACTACTCTCTGTAAAAAAATCTGTCTCGTACATCTTGTTTAAACCTTGCCCCTTGCACGTTAAACCTGTGCCCCCTAGTAATTGACTCTTCCACTCTGGGAAAAAGCTTCTGACTATCCACTCTGTTCATCTCCCTCATAATTTTGTAAACTTCTATCAGGTTTCCCCTCAACCTCCGTCGTTCCAGTGAGAACAAACCAAGTTTCTCCAACTCTCCTCATAGCTAATGCCCTCCATCCCAGGCAACATCCTGGTAAATCTTTTCTGTACCCTCTCCAAAGCCTCTACATCCTTCTGGTAGTGTGGCGAAGAGAATTGAACACCATATTCCAAGTGCGGACTCAGTAAGGTTCTATAAATGTCAACATGACTTGCTAATTTTTAAACTCAATACCCCAGCTGATGAAGGTAAGCATGCTGTATGCCTTCTTGACTGTCTTTTCCACCTGCATTGCCACTTTCAGTGAGCTGTGTACCTGTGCACCCAGATCCCTTTGTCTATCAATACTCTTAAGGGTTCTGCCATTTATTGTATACTTCCTGTGTGCTCATCGCTATCTGCAAATGTGACCTTTGTGTCATCTGCAAACTTACTAATCAAACCAGTTACATTTTCCTCCAAATCATTTATATATATATTACAAATAGTAAAGAGTCCCAGCACTGATCCCTGAGGAACACCACTTGTCACAGCCCTCCATTCAGAAACACATCCTTCCACTGCTAAACCTCTGTATTTGTTGACCGAGCCAGTTTTGTATCCATCTTGCTAGTTCACCTCTGATCCCGTGCGACTTCACCTTCTGCACCAGTCTGCCATGAGGATCCTTGTCAAAGGCTTTACTGAAGTCATGTAGACAACATCCACTGCCCCACCTTCATCAGTCATCTTCCCTTGACAGTCTCACATTGGAAATTGTTGTTCTCGATTGGGCTTCATATTTCTCAGGTTTAAACCCAACTCATACTCCTCCAGACCCACTCTGGTTCAAACTGAGGCAACAAAAATGATCCGCATCCAACTCCCACACTGACTCAAACCTGCTCAAACTGCCTGAGTTTCCAATCTCAATGTGATGAATTGATGAAACCAAAGCAAAATACTACACAGGGTGAATCTCAGTTAGTTAAATTCTATCGGTCATCTTAGTTATATTGATTCTCCTAATCAGGACTCATTGTTGTTTAATAACTGTGGGTGATCTGCCTGAGGGTAGATAAAGATAAAATACCTAAAATATTCAGCATTTATGGAGTGAGAAACAGAGATGGGGCTCAGGTCACTGACCTGCCTTCAGACTGTGAGAGAAGTTCCAGCAGATGGTGTTCACCAATGGAACCAAAATCTCCCATTTAAATAAATTCAAGTGATTTTTGGGTATTACAGAATGCTCATTCTGTAAGATTCAAATTTTTGATCATTTTGCTCCAAGGGGAATCTTATAGAGAACCTAAGAGATTTCTGTGTGACACAGAACCTGCTCAATTTAAAAGTTTTTGAACACTTGCAAAATTGAAACTATGTTGTCGCAATTTGCAGGAGGCAAAAATTGGTTAGTTACAGTCAGGATGCACTGCAGCAAAACATAGGAAGGCAGAAACAGACTCAAGAGGAACAGATAAATGGAAACTACAATGCAGAATGGTGGAATGCAGGTGGGTAAGATCCCTACTGATGGAGAGAGATTGTTTTCTACCTCGCGACACTGGCTGGGTTTGAGTATCCACCATTATTATAAAACATGGAGCCCCAGTTATGAGAAGCAACCTAATCTAACACACCAACACACATCCACCTCCATTACCGGGATAGTCAGACAGAATCATAGAATCCCGCTAGTGCAGGGCCCATTGAGTCCACATTGACTCTTCAAAAGATCATCTCACGAAACTCATCCTCTCCATCCTATCCCTATAACACAGGAGTGTGGGAGGAAATGTGCAAACTCCACACAGACTGGAATTGAAACCTGTGTCTCTGGCGCTGTGAGGCTGCAGTGCTAAAAACGGTGCCAACATGCGGCTGAACATAAGAAATAGGAGCAGGAGTAGGCCATCTAGCCCTTTGAGCCTGCCCCGCCATTCAATAAGATCATGGCTGATCTGAAGTGGATCAGTTCCACTTTCCCGCTTTCTCCCCATAACCCTTAATTCCCTTGTCCACCAAAAACCTATCTATCCATGACTTAAATATATTCAGCGAGGTAGCCTCCACCACATCAACGGGCAGAGAATTCCAGAGATTCACCACCCTTTGAGTGAAGAAGTTCCTCCTCAACTCAGTTCTAAACTGCCCCCCCCCCCTTATCTTAAGGCTGTGCCCTCTAGTCCTGCTGTCCTTTCTGAGCAGGAAGAATCTCTCTACCTCTACCCTATCCATTCTCTTCATTATCTTATACGTCTCTGTAAGATTCCCCCTCATCCTTCTAAACTCCAATGAGTACAGACCCAATCTATTTAGTCTCTCTTCATAGTCCAACACCCTCATCTCCGGTATCAGCCTAGTGAACCTCCTCTGCACTCCCTCCAAGGCCAAAATATCCTTGCGTAAGTACGGCGCCCAAAACTGCACACAGTACTCCAGCTGCGGCCTCACCAGTGCCCTGTACAGTTGCAGCAAGACTTCCCTGCTTTTATATTCAATCCCCCTCGCTATAAAGGCCAGCATCGCATTCGCCTTCTTGATCACCTGCACCTGCTGAAAAATGGGCTGAAAAAGTTTACACTAAAAAGTTTTACACTGAAACACAAGGAGGAAAGCAGTACCTGCATCTGGTCTGATATAACCCAAGACCCATCACTCAAACCACCTCATCCCTGCCCAGTTCACAGCTCAACCTACTAGCTTGCAGCTTCCTGCACCTTTTTTATTCAGATCTGGGACATAGGCATGTGGCTGGCCAGCATTTATTGTCCATTCCTCGTTGCCCTTGAGAAGGTGGTGGTGAGCTGCCTTCTTGAATCACAGGTTCTGTGGATTGACTCTCAATGCTGTTAGGGAGGGAATTCCAGGATTTTGACCAGCAACTGCGAAGAAATAGCGATATGTTTCCAAGTCAGGATGGTGAGTGACTTGGAGGGGAAATTGCAGGTGGTGGTGTTCCCATGTATCTGTTGCCCTTGCCTTTCATGATGGAAGTGGTCATGGGTTTGGAAGTTGCTGTGTCAGGATCTTTGGTGAATTGCTGCCATGCATCTTAGTACACACTGCTGCTACTGAGCGTTGGTGGTGGAGGGAGTGGATTTTGTAGATGTGATGACAATCAAGAGGGCAGCTGTGCCCTGGATGGTGTCAAATTTCTTGAGTGTTGCTGGAGCTGCACCCATCCAGGCAAATGGGGAGTATTCCATCACACTCCTGACTTGTGCCTTGAAGATGGTGGAAAGGCTTTGGTATGTTGGACACAAGTTTGGTATGTTGGACACAAGTTTAAGGTGCTGGGGAGCAGGTGCAAAGGAGATGTCAGGGATAAGTTTTTCACTCAGGGTGGTGAGTGAGTGGAATCGGCTGCCGTTGGTGGTGGTAGAGGCGAACTCACTGGGGTCTTTTAAGAGACTTCTGGATGAGTATATGGGATTTAGTGGGATTGAGAGTTATAGGTAGGCCTGGTAGGTATGGATATGATCGGCGCAACTTGTGGGCCAAAGGGCCTGTTTGTGCTGTCGTGTTCTATGTTCTGTAAGTCAGGAGGTGAGTTACAAGTCACAGCTGCTGACCTGCTCTTGTAGCCACTGTGTTTATGTGGTGAGGCTAATTGAATTTCTGGTCAATGGTAACCCCAAGGATGTTGACAGTGGGGGATTCAGTGATGGTAACACCACTGAATGTCGAGTGGCGATGGTTAGAATGGTTCTTATTGGTGATGGTCATTGCTTGGCATTTGTGTGGTGTGAATGTTACTTGCCAGCCCAAGCTCAGATATTGTCCAGATCTTGTTGCATTTGAATGTGGACCGCTTCAGTGTCTGAGGAGTTGTGAATGGTGCTGAGCATTGCGCAATCATCGGCGAACATCCCTACTTCTGACCATATGATGGACAGAAGGTCATTGATGAAGCCCCTGAAGATTCTTGGGCCTAGGACACTACCCTGAGAGACTCATGCAGAGATATCCTGGAGCTGAGATGACTGAGCTTCCACAACCACAACCATTTTCCTATTTATTAAGGTATGACTCCAACCAGTGGTGTGTTTGCCCCCTGATACCCATCGATTCCAGTTCAGCAAAGGCTCCTTGATGCCACAGTCAGCCTTGATGTCAAGGGCTGTCTCTCTTATCTCACCTCTGGAATTCAGCTCTTTTGTCCATGTTTGAACCAAGGCTTAATGAGGTCAGGAGCTGAGTGACCCTGGCATAACCGAATTGGGTATCACTGAGCAGGTTATGGCTGAGCAGCTACTGCTTGATAGCGCTGTCTTTGATCACTTTACTGATGATTGAGAGAGTAGACTGACTGGGCAATAATTGGCTGGGTTGGATTTGTTCTGCTTCTTGTGAACAGGACATACCTGGGCAATTTTCCACATTGTTGGGTAGATGCCAGTATTGTAACTTGGCTAGGGGAGCGGCAAGTCTTCAGTACTGTTACCAGAATGGTATCAGAACCGATTACCTTTGCAGTATCCAGCGCCTCCAACCATTTCTTGATATGTGGAGTGAATTGAATTGACTGGGAACTGGCATCAGATGCTGGAGATCACTGGAGGAGGCCAAGATGGATCATCCACTCGGCACTTCTGGCTGAAGATTGCTGCAAATACTTCAGCCTTATCTGTTGCACTGATGTGATGGACTCATCTATATTTGTGGAGCCTCCTCCTCCAGGGAGTAGTTTAACGACCGTTCACGACCGGATGTGGAAGAACTGCAGAGCTTAGATCTGATCTCTTGGTTGTGGAATTGCTTAGCTGTGTCTATCACTGTTTTTGCCATTTGGCATGCAAATAGTCCTGTTTGGTAGCTTCACCAGGTTGCCACCTCATTTTTAGGAATGCCTGGGGCTGCTCCAGACATGGTGTCGTGAATTTTCCATTTTTCCTGGATTGATCCCCTGGCTCGATGGTAATGGTTGAGAAGGGGATATGATGGGCCATGAGGTTGCAAATTATGCTGGAGTATGGCCCACAGCACCTCATGGATGTCTTGAATTGCTAGATCGGTTCAAATTTTGTCCCATTTAACACTTTGATAGTGTCACACAACATGATGAAGGTTATTCTCAAGGTGAAGGCTAGACTTTGTATCCACAAAGACTGTGTGGTGGTCATTCTTACTGATACTGTCCTGGACAGATACATCTGCAGCTGGCAGATTGGTAAGGATGAGGTCAAATATATTTTTTTCTCTTGTTGGTTCCTTCACCATCTGCTACAGACCCAGTCTAGTAGTTATACCGTTTAGGGCCCGACCAGCTCGATCAATAATGTTGTTACTGAGCCACTCTTGATGGTGAACATTCTGTGCCCTTGCCACCCTCAGTGCTTCTTCCAAGTGTTGTTCAACATGAAGGAGTACTGATTCCTCAGCCAAAGGAGGACAGTACATGCTAACCAGTAAGAGGTTTGCTTGACCATGTTTAACCTGAAGCCATGAGACTTCATTGGATCCAGAGTCAATATTAAGGACTCCCAGAGCAACTTCCTCCCAATTGTGCTGCCAACTGTGCTGGGTCTGACCTGCTGGTGGGACAGGACATATCCAGGGATGATAATAGTAATGTCTGGGGTGTTATCTGTAAGATACGACTCTGTGAGAATGACTGTGTCAAGCTGTTGGTTGATTAGTCTGTGAGACAGCTCTCCCAATTTTGGCACTTGGCCCCAGATGTTAGTAAGGAGGACTTTGCAGGGTCGACAAGGCTGTTTGTTTTGCTGATGTCTTTTCTGGTGCCGAGGTTAATGCCACGTTGTCCGTGCTTTTTCATTTCATTGTTGAGACTTTGTAGCAAATAATACAACTGAGTGGCTTGCTAGGCTATTTCAGAGGGCGATTGAGAGTCAACCACATTGAATATAACATAAGAACATAAGAAATAGGAGCAGGAGTAGGCCATCTAGCCCTTCGAGCCTGCCCCGCCATTCAATAAGATCATGGCTGATCTGTCATGTCTCTGTTCCACATTCTCGCCCTCTCCCCATAATCCTTAATCCCCTTGCCTATCAAAAACTTATCTACCCGTGTCTTAAAAATATTTAGCGAGGCAGACTCCACTACTTCAACGGGCAGAGAATTCCAGAGATTCACCACCCTTTGAGTGAAGAAGTTCCTCCTCAACTCTGTTCTAAACCGCCCCCCCCTTTATCTTGAGACTGTGCTCTCTAGTCCTACTGTCTCCCCTGAATCTAGCTATATTAGGGGTTCCACTCACATACGCACAGGGCAGGGTAGGTGTGGGAAGATGCGGCGGCACGGGCTCGGTGGGCCGAAGGGCCTGTTTCCTGTGCTGGGATGTTCTTTGTTCAGTTGAAAGTTAATGTTCAAGAAAGAGTGAATCAGTTACAACAGTTTATATTTGAGTAGGTGCCAGAAGTGTTAAATAAACGAATTGTTGAATTACTGCTCTTGTTTGTCACATTAAACTGGAATGCTTGGAAGGTGTTTAAATTAAAGCTGTATAACAGACCTCAAGTTTCGAGAGTACAAATGGGGAGGATGGTGGGGAGTGTGCCAGAATTGACAAGTCTGGAAGTCACAAAGATCTGAAGGAGGGTTTCAGTAACAGATCAGCTGAGACAAGAAGAGGGGAGAGGTCAGAGGTGGGAAGAAGGGGTCTTTGTGATGGTTCAAATATGTGGTTGTTAAAGATGACAGTGAGGTTGTGAAAATCTAGTTTAGTCTCAGACATTTCCTATGCAAATGGGAGTCAGTAACCTGGGAATTAAAATAGTGATTTTAATTTTCACAATAATTGAGTATAGTTCTGCTAATCCAATGCTGAATGTTAGATAAGCTGTCTGATAACTGAACAAAAGTGAACAAGTCAAGAGAAATGGTGTTGAGATAGAGTTGGGTGTTATCAAATGTACATGTGAAAACTGTTGGAGGTGAGGATGGAAGAGACAGGGGAGAGGGACAGCCCTTGACATGTGCAGCCCCAGGAACTAAATTGTGGTGCAAACAATAAAAAAGATTTAACAAAAAGCTGATTTATTTGAATTTTGTCCAGAATACTACCCCTATAACTGAGTTGGAGTTTATTAACACCAGCAGAAACAAGCTCCAATGAACATGATTCAGTCCTGTATGTGATTAACAGCAAAATCCAATCACTGTAGTTGCTTGTGAACTCATTGGTGTCTCAGTAAATGGGATAAGGGAGTGAATCCCTTCCCACACGTTGAACAGGTGAACGGTCTCTCCCCAGTATGAATACATTGGTATGTCAGCAGGTTGGATGACTGAATACCTTCCCTCATTCGGTGCAAGTGAATTGCCTCTCCCTGTTGTGAAGTCATTGATGTTGCTGCACATGTGATGAGTTAGTGAAACAGCTTCCACCTTTGGGGCAGATGAATGGCCTCTCCCCAGTGTGAACTCGCCCTGTGTCAGCAGACTGTGTCACTCAGAACAGGTGGATTTTGGTCTATCTCCGATGTGAATTCTCTGGCGTGTAGCAAGATGAATGCCTGAATCCAGCCCCACAATGAAAGCACCTGAACGGTCTCTTGTCAGTGTGAACATGTTGATGCCGTATCAGTTCCTGGGAACTTTTAAAGCACTTTCCGCAATATGGGTGTTTAAACGATCTCTCTTTAGTGTGAACCTGTTGATGGGACATCAGACTCCCAGGACTTCTAATGGGATGACTGAGTGAATACCTTGTCACACTTGGTTTGTCTCCAGTGTGAACTTGCTGGTGTGTCAAAGGGCTGGATGAATTACTAAATCTCTTCCCACACTTGGAGCAGGTGAATGATCTCTCCCTAGTATGAATTCATTTGTGTACAATGAGGTGGCCTGAATGCCAAAACCTCTTTCCAGTTCGTACAATTGAATGGGACCATTCCACAATGAGTTTGATGCTGAGGCATTTCCGGATGTTAGACTGGAAGCTTATTTCAAACAGTGCCTTACTAACCTTATTGAGGTTTTTGAGAAAGTGACCAAAGAGGTGGATGGGGGTAAGGCAGTTGACGTGGTATATGTGGATTTTAGTAAGGCGTTTGATAAGGTTCACCATGGTAGGCTTCTGCAGAAAATGCAGATGTATGGGATTGAGGGTGATTTAGGAATTTGGATCAGAATTGGCTGGCGGATAGGAGACAGAGGGTGGTGGTTGATGGTAAATATTCGTCATGGAGTTCAGTTACGAGTGGTGTGCCTCAGGGATCTGTTTTGGGGCCACTGCTGTTTGTAATTTTTATAAATGATCTGGATGAGGGTATAGTTGGGTGGATTAGTAAATTTGCTGATGACACCAAAGTCGGAGGTGTGGTAGATAGTGAGGAAGGGTGTCTTAGTTTACAGGGAGACTTGGACAAGTTGCAGAGCTGGGCCGAGAGGTGGCGGATGGAGTTTAATGCGGAAAAGTGTGAGGTAATTCACTTTGGTAGGAATAACAGATGTGTGGAGTGTAGGGCTAACAGTAGGACTCTGAATAGTGTGGATGAACAGAGGGATCTAGGTGTATGTGTACATAGATTCCTGAAAGTTGGGAATCAAGTAGATAGGGTTGTTAAGAAGGCATATGGTATCTTGGCGTTTATTGGTAGGGGGATTGAATTTAGGAGCCGCAGCGTCATGTTGCAACTGTACACAACTCTGGTGCGGCCGCACTTGGAGTTTTGTGTGCAGTTCTGGTCCCCACATTACAGGAAGGATGTGGAGGCTTTGGAGAGGGTGCAGAGGAGGTTTACCAGGATGTTGCCTGGTATGGAGGGGAGGTCCTATGAGGAGAGACTGAGGGATTTGAGGTTGTTTTCGTTAGAAAGAAGCGGCTAAGAGGGGATCTTATTGAAACACATAAGATGATTAGAGGTTTAGATAGGGTGGACAGTGATAGCCTTTTTCCTCTGATGGAGAAAGCTAGCACAAGGGGGCATAGCTTTAAATTAAGGGATGGTAGTTATAGGACGGATGTCAGGGGTAGGTTCTTTACCCAGAGGGTGGTGAGGGATTGGAGTGCCCTGCCTGCTGCAGTTGTAAATGCGCCTAGTTTGGGGGTGTTTAAGAGATCCGTGGATAGGTTTATGGATGGAAAGGGATTGGTTTAGGTTAGAGGGTCATAAGAACATAAGAAATAGGAGCAGGAGTAGGCCATCTGGCCCTTCGAGCCTGCCCCGCCATTCAATAAGATCATGGCTGATCTGTCGTGACTCAGCTCCACCTTCCCGCCCTCTCCCCATAACCCTTAATCCCTTCTCTTATCAAAAACCCATCAACCCGTTTCTTAAAAATATTTAGCAAGGCAGCCTCCACCACTTCAACGGGCAGAGAATTCCAGAGATTCACCACCCTTTGAGTGAAGAAGTTCCTCCTCAACTCTGTTCTAAACCGCCCCCCCTTTATCTTGAGGCTGTGCCCCCTAGTCCTACTGTCTTTTTTGAGCGGGAACAGTCTCTCCACCTCTATCCTATCCATCCCATTCATCATCTTATACGTCTCAATGAGATCTCCCCTCATTCTTCTAAACTCTAACGAGTACAAGCCTAGTTTATTCAGCCTCTCCTCATAGCTCAATCCCCTCAACTCCGGTATCAGCCGAGTAAACCTCCTCTGCACTCCCTCCAGGGCCAAAACATCCTTGCGCAGGTGCGGCGCCCAAAACTGCACACAGTACTCCAGCTGCGGCCTCACCAATGCCCTATACAGCTGCAGCAAGACCTCCCTACTTTTATATTCAATCCCCTTCGCTATGAAGGCCAGCATCCCATTCGCCTTCCTGACCACCTGCTGCACCTGCAAGCTGGGTTTTTGCGACTCATGCACAAGGACCCCGAGGTCCCTCTGCACCGTCGCCTGCTGCAGTTTTTCGCCCCGTAAGTAATAGTCCTTCCTACCATTCCTCCTACCAAAGTGGACCACCTCACACTTTCCAACATTAAATTCCATTTGCCATTTCCTGGCCCATTCGCCCAGCCTATCTAGATCCTTCTGCAGACTCTCCACACCCTCCGCACAATTTGCCTTTCCCCCAATCTTGGTGTCATCAGCAAATTTCGACACCCTGCACTCGGTTCCCTCCTCCAGATCATCTATATAAATGGTAAATAGCTGAGGCCCCAGCACCGACCCCTGGGGCACCCCACTAGTCACCAACCGCCAATCCGAATAGCATCCATTGACCCCCACTCTCTGCCTCCTATTTGACAACCAATCCTCTATCCACGCTAACACCCTACCCCCAACTCCATGTCCCCTGACCTTCTGCAATAACCTCTTGTGAGGTACCTTGTCAAACGCCTTCTGAAAATCCAGAAAGACCACATCCACCGGCTCTCCTCCATCCACTGCCCTAGACACATCCTCATAGAACTCCAGTAAATTTGTCAGACACGACTTCCCTTTAATGAAACCGTGTTGCGTCCGCCCTATCAAGCAATTCCCCTCAAGATGCCTCGCTATTTCCTCCTTAATGACGGTTTCTAACATTTTACCTACCACAGACGTTAAACTAACCGGCCTATAATTCCCCGCTTTTTGCCTGGCACCCTTCTTAAACAACGGCGTAACATTAGCCGTTTTCCAATCTTCCGGCACTTCCCCGGAATCCAGCGACGTCTGGAAAATAACCACCAAGGCATCCACTATCACCTCCGCCATTTCTTTCAGAACCCTCGGATGCATTCCATCCGGTCCTGGGGACTTGTCCACAATCAGCCCCTCCAGTCTGTCGAGCACCACCTCTCTAGTAACAGTAATGTCATTAAGACCCTCCATTCCTACCACCTTTCCATCGCTAACATTGCTTTTTAACTGGTCGGTGCAACATCGTGGGCCAAAGGGCCTGTTCTGCGCTGTAATGTTCTATGTTGGTCCCACGAGGAATGCAGAGAGGTCACATTGAAGGACAAGAACTCCCTGAAGTTCATGCTGCACTTCAAGAAAGCAGATGGCAACAGGTAAAACTCAACAGCCCTGCCAATGCATTGTATATCAATGCCTTTGTTCAACTATAACGGTACAAATAAAATTATAATATTTTTTTCATGAACTCTAGATGAAACGTGACAGTTTCCCTTTTACGTTTGTGTGAATCAATAGGAGCAGCTATCCCACAAGAACTGCAGTTTTTATAATTATCACTTTCCACTGCTCGTTTCTCCACCTTGGTTAATTTTTGTATGGCCCAGAATTTCCTGAATCGCATTCATGCAGTAATTCATGCCAGTTTTTGTACCCATTCTTGTAAATTTGAATTTAAGCCCTAATTTGCCTGCACGGAAGCCTAAAAAGTGGCAAAAAAGGTTCAGATTCACTAGTAACATCTTAGATGTCTATTGAAATGGTCCAAGAAAAACTTGAATTACTTGTTTTAGTCTTATCCAGCATAACACACCTATTTGGTGTATAGGGCATTGGTGAGGCCGCAGCTGGAGTACTGTGTGCAGTTTTGGTCGCCGTCCTTACGCAAGGATATTTTGGCCTTGGAGGGAGTGCAGAGGAGGTTTACGAGGCTGTTACTGGAATTGAGGGGGTTGAGCTATGAGGAGAGGCTGAATAAACTAGGCTTGTACTTGTTAGAGTTTAGAAGAATGAGGGGAGATCTCATTGAGACATATAAGATGATGAATGGGATGGATAGGATAGAGGTGGAGAGACTCTTCCCGCTCAGAAAGGACAGTAGGACTTGGGGGCACAGCCTCAAGATAAAGGGGAGGCGGTTTAGAACAGAGTTGAGGAGGAACTTCTTCACTCAAAGGGTGGTGAATCTCTGGAATTCTCTGCCCGTTGAGGTGGTGGAGGCTGCCCGCTAAATATTTTTAAGACGCGGGTTGATGGGTTTTTGATGAGAGGGGATTAAGGGTTATGGGGAGAGGGCAGGAATGTGGAACTGAGACACGACAGATCAGCCATGATCTTATTAAATGGCGGGGCAGGCTCAAAGGGCTGGATGGCCTACTCCTGCTCCTATTTCTTATGTTCTCTCCTCAGTGTTAACTTGCTGGTGTGTCAGCAGTGTAGCTGACTGAATATAGTCCATCTATAGCGAGCAAGAAACAATACTTTTCACTTTATGTTAATACATGTGACAAAAATAAATCAAGTCAAATCCCGAACTCTATAGTCCCCAAGTTCGGGAATTACTTCCCTCTACCTTACTTTCCACCTTAAAAGATTCTCTTCAAAATCCAGCTGTTTCCCCCAAATTTTGGTCAGCAGCTGTTATGTGTCTGGGTGACAGGCTTTGTTTGATAAATGTTAAGATTCACTGACATGCTTTATGAAATGAAAACACTATATGGAGCTCTTATTGCTCCTATTTTACAATGCTTTGATTTCACTGCAACCTCTATCACTGTGTGTTGTACACCCTTGGGCGGGGCTGGATGACTGCGAACAAATCCTCCAGAGTAAATGAGGGAGCGGGGCTTCTCCCAGCTCTCCCTGATTGGCTCTGAGGGCCAGCCTGGCTGTGCATGTACCCTGCTCCACAATGGCAGCCGTTAACGCCAATTCCTGCTCCAGGGAAGACCCATAGCTTGGAATCCCCCATGGAACTGCTGGCTCCATATTCCGGGTTCAAGGCTTACGCTGGGTGTTTGTGAAGCCGCTCCACCCACCCCATTGCTCCCTTTCTGACACCCAATAAACTTACTGGCGACAGAGATAAACAGATACATGTCATCGCCATCACTTATACTGAGATGTGCTAATCACTAGGCAGCACTGCACATGCTCTAAATGCCAGGCGCATGGGCACTGTCTCGTTGACATAGATGGGGGGAACATAATCCACTAATAGGATTGCTGGGAATAAGAGCTGCAGGTTCTGTGGATGTTCATCTTCATCATTGACAACATTCAGCACAGTCAGCAGGAATTACTGGAGAGAATTAACACAGTGCAGTGAGAAAGGGCATTCAGAGTCTGCTTTGGAGACTGGGAACTGAAGTAATCTGAAGTAAGAAAGGAAAACAAATGACAACAAACTGGACAATCAGTAACAGGATTAGCCTTCTCGTTTCAAAGAGAAATCAAAAATTTATCACTGTCCTCCAAGCCTCTTTTAGTTCTACTGCTTCCCCTGCTGCCAAAGTGTCAGTCTGTATGTTGTTCTCATCTTTTGCTTTCAGAAAGATACAGCCTGATACTTTGTTCTGCCAGTAATCCTCTGCATTATTTTGCTTTCAGACACGGCTGACCCCCATTATCTGTAAATAAAACCTGTTTTAGTCTTTAATACTAGCATTACAATTCTGTTTGATTTGTATCCATGATAGCTTTGTTATTTAGTTTCTCCTGAGTTCCAACCTCTTCCAGACTTTTTTATTCCATGAGCTTCTCATACTTGTGGATGGAGGAGAAACAGGGAAAATTGTATTCAAAGTATCAAAAAGATTCAACACATTGCATTGAACTCAGATCTCATTTATTAGAATTTTATCCACAATATTAAATTGTAAAACTGGGGCTACAGTTCATTTTCTTTATTTATAGAAAGATGTAAATACATTAGAACCAGTTCAGACGTTTACTGGACTAATACCAGGAATGGATTGGTTGCCTTACGAGAAAAGGTTAGAGAGTTTCTGTTTGAGTCCACTAGACACTAGATTGATTGGAGTTTAATTTCCAGGTGGGCTGGGTAATTGAATCCTTATCCCACAGTCCAAACATTTCCATGCTTTCTCCTCAGTGTGATGACATTTGTGGTATGAAGGTCAGGTGACTGGCTGCAGCCTCGTCCATGCACAGAACACAAGTACAGTTTCTCCTCACTATGAATTGTGCTTTTTCCTTCAATGTTCAAAGTCCAGTGATACTCAGGTTACAATAAATTGAGAAACCCCAGCAGATCCTGAGGTGATGGTAGGTCTGAGCTTCCTGACTGCAGATCTTCCTCTTCTGACACGCTGTGAAATTGGTTTAAAACAGAAAAAAGGGAGTGAGAAAACCCACAAAAACAGGCTGTGAAATTGAACTGAAAGAATCTGGTAACTTGTGGGGCCAGCATTAAGAAAAAGTGACTATGAAAGCTATTGGATTGTTGTAAAAATACAACTGAGTCATTAATGTCCTTCATGAAACCTGCCAGCTTTGAAAATAGGAGTAGGCCATTCAGGCTGTTGATCCTACTCCACCATTTAATATCATGACTGATCAGATACTTCAATACCTTTTACTCAAACTATCTGCTTTGTGTTATTGTTAACCAGAAATCTATTAATCTCTGCTTTAAACATGCAGAATGACTGAGCTTCCATTGGTTACTATGCAGCCATGTTTCCATACTGAGAATTAACTGAGTTACTTCTATTTGTGTCTTTAGATCATCCACCTTGTCACGAATGCAGCGCACATTCAGGTATAGCTCCATTAACTTCTATCTTTTTGACACCATTCGACACATACTTGATGCTTTGTTTTGTTTTTCCTGCCTTCTAGATCCATTATCACTTCCTGTTACCAACATTACTTCCTTCCATCCTTCAGTTTCCTCTTGACAAACTAAGTTTAACCCACCTCTAAACAAGCTTCCAATATCTCTGGAAGGAAATAGAGAGGGAGATTGGGGAGGCAAGGATGAAGAGAAACATAAGAACATAAGAAATAGGAGCAGGAGTAGGCCATCTAGCCCTTCGAGCCTGCCCCACCATTCAGTTCCACTTTCCCGCTTTCTCCCCATAACCCTTAATTCCCTTGTCTATCAGAAACCAGTGACTTAAATATATTCAGCGAGGTAGCCTCAATGGGCAGAGAATTCCAGAGACTCATCACCCTTTGAGTGAAGAAGTTCCTCCTCAACTCCGATCTAAACTGCACCCCCCCACCCCCTTATTTTGAGGCTGTGCCGTCTAGTTCTGCTATCCTTTCTAAGCAGGAAGAATCTCTCTACCTCTACCCTATCTAGCCCCTTCATTATCTTATATGTCTCTATAAGATCCCCCTCCCTCAGCCTTCTAATCTCCAACGAGTACACAGTTTATTCAATCTCTCCTCATAGGCTAACCCCCTCACCTCCAGTATCAGCCTAGTGAACCTTCTCTGTACTCCCTCTAAGGCCAATATATCCTTTCGCAAATGCGACGACCAAAACTGCACACAGTACTCCAGCTGCGGTCTCACCAGTGCCCTGTACAGTTGCAGCAAGACCTCCCTGCTTTTAAAAGGATCTTATAGATCTACAACTCAATAAGAACATTGATAAAATCTTCTGAACTTAACCTCCACTACCTAGAAGCACTAGGGTACCAGGTTCATGTGACTCCATCGTCTCCAAGTTCTGCTGCAAGTTACACAGCATCCTGATTTATAGAACATAGAACATTACAGCGCAGAACAGGCCCTTCGGTGGGCAGAATGTTCCTCCATTTAAATATTGGGAAGACTGAAGTCATTGTCTTCAGTCCCCACTACAAACTCCACTCCCTAACCATCAATCCTCTCTCTTACAGCTTTGAGGCTGAACCAGACTGTTCACAATCTTGGTGCCATATTTCAACCCAAGCTGAGCTTCTGACTATGCATCATTATGACTGCCAGTTTCTACCTTAGTAACTTAGTCTGACTCCATCTAAATAGATTAAAAAGTAAATTGTTTTTAACTTTTACAAATAATATTTATGCAGTCTTTAAATTGATAGGATTTGATGATTTTTTTTGAGGCTTAATAGAAAAAATATACTTACTTGATATCATTCTAAGTTTTTTGTTAAAAAGGGGTCGAAGTTGAATTTCCCTTCGACGTACTCATGGGCCTCCCCAGTTTTGGATTGAAAAGTTGTCAGAAGCCACCCAGCTAACAGCAGATAAGGGCTGAATTAGCATGTGTACTCTGTCTGTTCAGCAGAAGCTGGACACAGCTTTGCCAACCCTTTCGCAGTTTTTATTACTTTTTTTAGTTTATGTCAAACTGAGCTTTACTATGAAACCAAAAGAGAAAATCGCAGCAGGTCTGGTAGCTTCTGTGGGGAGAGAGAAGCGCTGATGTTTCGAGTCCAGATGATCCCTTGTCAATGCTCACAAAGGATCATCTGGACTCGATGTCGGCTCTTTTCTCTCCTCGGAGATGCTGCCATACCTGCTGTGATTTTCCAGTGTTTTCTCTTTAAGGTTTCAAATTCCAGCATCTGCAGTAATTTGCTCTTATCCGAGATTTACTATGTACTTGGCTACAAAGTGCCTTAGCTCAGAGTATTGGATAAAGAGAAATGCCTACAACTGGCACCAACTATGTAGATTCTCCATATATTTGTCAGAATGAGAGGTTTCAGTTAAAGCTTAACAAGAAGTGTAATCATATCCATACTTTTTATTTAATTATCCTACTTTTAAATATTTTTAGAGGGGGAGGGAGGAAGTATTCTTATGCAGCAAATATCAAGTTACTTCATAAAAATAACATTGATGTGGTGATACAGAAAAATCCTTTTTGAGAGGAGTATTAAGTATGGAATAGCAGCCTTAAATTCTCCCAGTTATTTTTGACTATAAATGTACATTATAACTTTTGCAATGGATCTCAAATGCTAAATGCTATATTCGGAGTTTGCAGCAGTTTATACTATATAACATTCTCCCTCAGTGAGTTCTGAAAGCTCATCTACCAGATGAGTTGGAGGAGTTGTAGACAGTGAGGATGGATGTTACACTTTGCAGAGGGACATAGATAAGCTGCAGAGCTGGGCTGAGAGGTGGCAAATGGAGTTTAATGTGGAAAAGTATCAGGTGATTCAGTTTGGTAAGAGTAACAAGAATACAGAATATAGGGCTAATGGAAGGACTCTTGGCAGTGTTGACAAGCAGAGAGATCCCTGAAAGTTGGCACCCGGGTTGATAAGGTTGTTAAGAAGGCGTACGGTGTGTTAGCTTTTATTGGTAGGGGGATTGAATTTTGGAGCCGTGATGTCATGTTGCAACTGTACAAAACTCTGGTGTGGCTGCACTTGGAGTATTGCGTACAGTTCTGGTCATCGCATTATAAGAAAGATGTGGAGGCATTGGAAAGGGTGCAGAGGAGGTTTACCAAGATGTTGCCTGGTATGGTGGGAAGGTCTTATGAGGAAATGCTGAGGGACTTGAGGTTATTTTCATTAGAAAGAAGAAGGTTAAGAGGTGACCTAATTGAGGCATACAAGATGATCAGAGGGTTAGATAGGGTGGATAGTGAGAGCCTTTTTCCTCAGATGGTGATGGCTAACACGAGGGGACATAGCTTTAAATTAAGGGGTGGTAATTATAGGACGGATGTCAGAGGTAGGTTCTTTACTCAGAGGGTAGTAAGGGCATGGAATGCCCTGCCTGCAGCAGTTGTGGACTAGCCAACTTTAAGGGTATTCAAATGGTCAGTCGATAGGCATATGGATAACATGGGAATAGTTTAGGTTAGAGGGTCATTAGATTGGTTCCACGGTCTGTGCAACATCGAGGGCCGAAGGGCCTGTACTGCACTGGAATGTTCTACGTTCACTCGTGCCTCAGCTCATCTGCTGAAACTCATCCATTCTTTTGTTCTCTTGAAACTTGAAACTATTTCCAGCCAGCCACATAAAGTTGGGGGTATTTATTTAAAACTGATTTATTTGTTTTTTTACCCAGAATTCTAGCATCTAAAATTATGCTGGAGATTAACATCAGCAGAAGAAGACCTCAATGAACATGGGTAAGATTTATCATAATCCAATCATTGTACTCACTTGTGAAGCCGCTGGTGTGCTCGCAGGTTGGATGACGTACTGTATCCCATCCCACACTTGGAGCAGGTGAATGGTCTCTCTCCAGTGTGAACTCGCTGATGTGTCCGCAGGTCACATGGCCGAATGAATCCTTTCCCACACTTGGAGCAGGTGTATGGTCTCTCACCTGTGTGAATTCGCTGGTGTGCAGTGAGCTGAGATGAATGTTTGAACCCGGTCCCACATTCAGAGCATTTAAACGGTCTCTCGTCAGTGTGAATACGTTGGTGGGACATGCATTCACTAGAGCTTTTATAGCACTTCCCACAGATGGGGCATTTGAAAGGTCTCTCCCCTGTGTGAATTCGCTGATGTATCAGCAGGGCAGAGGAGGCAATGAATCCTTTCCCACATTCAAAGCAGGTGAACGGTCTCTCCCCATTGTGAGTGCGCTGGTGCATCACCAGGCTGGAAAACACACTGAATCCCTTCCCACACTCGGAGCAGGTGTACGGTTTCTCCCCAGTGTGAATTCGCTCATGTGCCAAATGGTTAGACAAACGAGTAAATCCTTTCCCACACGTGGAGCAGCTGTACAGTCTGTCCTCAGTGTGAACTCGGTGGTGTGTCCGCAGCTCAGATGATCGGGTGAATTTCTTACCACACTCGGAGCAGGTGTACAACCTCTCCCCAGTGTGAACTTGCTGGTGTGTCAGTAGCTCAGATGATCGAGTGAATCCTTTCCCACACTCGGAGCAGGTGAATGGTCTCTCACCTGTGTGAATTCGCTGGTGTACAGTGAGATGAAACGATTGTTTGAATCCAGTTCCACAATGAGGGCACCTGAATGGTCTCTCATCAGTGTGAATACGTTGATGGGACATGCATTCACTAGAGCTTTTATAGCACTTCCCGCAGTCTGGGCATTTGAAAGGTCTCTCCCCTGTATGAATTCGCTGGTGTGTCACCAGAGTGGAGGAGGTAGTGAATCCCTTCCCACATGTGGAGCAGGTGAAGGGCCTCTCCCCAGTGTGAGTGCGCTGGTGTGTCACCAGGCTGGCAAACACACCAAATCCCTTCCCACATGTGGAACAGGTGTACGGTCTCTCGCCTGTGTGAATTCGCTCATGAATTAAACAGTCCGATAATCGAGTGAATCCTTTCCCGCACTCAGAACAGATGTACGGCCTCTCCCCAGTATGAACTCGCTGGTGTGTCAGCAAGTCAGATGACCGAGTGAATCCCTTCCCACACTCAGAGCAAGTGAACGGTCGCTCTCCTGTGTGACATCGTCGATGAATTTCCAGCACTGATGGGTAATTGAATAACATCCCACAGTCTTCACATTTCAACAGTTTCTCCCTGTTGTGAATGCATTTATGTTCTGACAGATCAGATGATTGGCTGAATTCTTGTCCACACACACATGTGTACTGCCCACTATGGACAGTGCTTTTTCCTTCCATGTTCAAAATCCAATGATATTCAGTTTATGATAATTTGGGGACTCTGTCAGATCTTGATGTGATGTTTGGTTTGTTTCCAAACTGCAAATCCTCTCCTTCTAATAACCTGTGAAATTGATTTAAAACACAGAATGGGAATGAGAGAGAACCCACAGAAAGAGGGAGTGGGAGCAAGTGTGGGA
The DNA here is from genome assembly GCA_037974335.1 of Prionace glauca. Classification (NCBI taxonomy): domain Eukaryota; kingdom Metazoa; phylum Chordata; class Chondrichthyes; order Carcharhiniformes; family Carcharhinidae; genus Prionace; species Prionace glauca. The sequence continues at coordinate 52,679,081 of CM075742.1, forward strand.
TGCAGGGGACAATGTGAGGAGTTTTAAATTTCTATAACTGGAGCACATTTCTGACAGAATTTCCCAAACACACAGTCTCCATCTCCTGAAGACCAGGGTAGCAGGTTTATGTCAATACCATCAGCTTTTTCAAGTCATACACCGTCTTGACTAGTCTGACATCCCATACTGGATGAGCAGACATTTCCTGTAGTTGAATATTGGAAAGACTGATGACATTGTCTGCAGTCCTGCTACAATCTCCACTTAATGAATTCTGACTCCACCTCTTTTGCTAGCAAATGTCTGCAGCAGAACTGGCTGATCACAAATTTGGTGTCATATTTTACCCCAAGCTGAGCTTCCAGGCATAAGCTGCATCAGTAAGTAGTGTATGAACAGTGAGAGAGACCTCATTCTGAATAAGGCATAGTCGCAGTGAGTATATTTGGAAATTTAGGTCAAAGTGGGGATTCAGCACATAGAGGAAGAGAAGGAAATGTTAGGACCTAGATAGTCAGATGAAACAAGTAATTGAAAATAGAATTGAGTTAATGCAAGGGAAGTAAAGTTAAGAGATGGCAGGGCAGCTCAGTTGGTGGAGTACAAAGAACAACACAGCATGGAAAACAGGCCCTTCGGCCCAACAAGCCTGCGCTGCCATTTTAACAATGTGCTTTTCCTCCTCCACCCTTGACCCATGTCTATGCTTATGGTACCCCCATTGGAATGTGTGTCCTTTAATATGTGCAAAGTCATAAACACTTCTGGTGGCCTGGATGACTATATGTGCACAAAGTGCTGCCAAATGCTGAAACCTGAGCTTGGGTTTCAGAGCTGGGATGTGTCACTGTGACACATCCACAAGGCTGAGAGCTACATGGATAGCATATTCATAAAAGTGGTCACAGCACAGCCTAAGCTTCCTATCTCCAGTCACCTAATCCCAATCCAGCATCTTTCCATATTAGTAATACTGATATTCTCTGCTCTGAATCCTATTCACTCAACCATTCCCCTGTTCTCAATGACCTACATAGGCTCCAGTTAAACAGCAACTCAAATTAAAACATATTCTTCTTTTCAAATCCCTCCATGTCATTATTTTTCCCCATTCCCTCACAGATGTTTGAAACTTTATCCACAGAAAAAATTACATTCAGATTCAGATGAATGGAGTGTCTCTGTCAGGTTTCGATCTGATGTTTGGTTTGAGATTACCACCTTTTAATCCTGATCTTCCAATACCCTGTAAGAAAATCATCACTGTTAGTCCAAGACAGAAATGAAAAAGATACAAACATTTCTCTTGGTTTGGGTTTTGTGTATATGAATGCATTAGGGTTAAGGTTCTGATCCCCTATGGAAAGAGTCCATGATGGAAATGCTTTAACATTCTCTCCTCCTGCTGCCTGGAGCAGGGTGAGCGCGCATGCGCCTCGCAGCCCCTCCCCCAGAAGGATGCCGGTCACTAACGGGTCTGGCAGCGGAAAGGCGGCCCCGCGGTTACTGCCCGGGTTTGGTGCAATCCCGGGACCGCGATGTTTTCATTCTGGGTTTAGAATCTGCATTGGGTGTTTATTAAGCATCCGTACCCACTGTGCCGCCTCCGTTACCCTCCAAGAATCCACAATTTGTCCCTGATTCCGGAGCCCAGACAACCGCCTGCCGGGAAAAGCAGCACCAATATGCGCATGCTTCAGTCAGAGACAGCAATGCGCATGACCAATTTACCGATCGTCTGCGCCTGCGCTATGCTGAGTGGTGGAGTTACACTGGGCTGAACCGGAAGTAGTCTCACTACCTCAGGTTAAAGTCTATCTGGCAGCATGAGCTTCCGGAGTTCCAGGCTTCTTCAGCCTGAGGGGTTGTGTTCACAAACGGGGCACAAATTCAATTCACAGGATAATAGTTGGAGTTTTTACAGGTAATCAAATCTTAAAGGTACAATGTGAGTGGAGAGAGAGCCCAGTTTAAAGAGATATGTATTGTCTCCAGACAGTACAGTAAGTGAGGTTTTGCAAACCCAGGCAAGTCACGGGGGTTACAGATAGTGCGACATGAACCCAAGATCCCTGTTGAGACCGTCCTCATGTGTGCGGAACTTGGCTATCAGTCTCTGTTCAGCGACTCTGCGCTGTCGTGTGTCGTGAAGGCCGCCTTGGAGAATGCTTACCCGAAGGTCAGAGGCTGAATGCCTGTGACCGCTGAAGTGTTCTCCTGGTGATTGTCGAGTGGTGTTCATTCATCCGTTATAGAGTCTGCATGGTCTTCCTAATGTACCATGCCGCGGGATATCCTTTGCTACGTTGTATCAGGTAGACAACGTTAACCGAGTCGCAAGAGTGTGTACCATGTACCTGGTGGATGGTGTTCTCACGTGAAATGATGGCATTGGTATCGATGATCCAGCATGTCTTGCAGAGGTTGCTGTGGCAGGGTTGTGTGGTGTCGTGGTCACTGTTCTGAAGGCTGGGCAGTTTGCTGTGGACTGTTTGAGGTTTGGCGGTTGTTTGAAGGCAAGAAGTGTGGGTGTGAGGATAGCCTTGGCAAAATATTCATCTTCATTGATGACATGTTGAAGGCTCTGGAGAAGATGTCGTAGCTCCTCTGCTCCAGGGAAGCACTGGAGGAAGAAGGGTACTCTGTTCGCTGTGTCCCACTTTTATCTTCTGAGGAGGTCATTGCAGTTTTTCGCTGTGGCACGCCGGAAATACCAATCGATGAGTCGAGTGCCATATCATGTTCTTATGAAGGCGTCTTTCATTCGTCTGTAGGTATCTGTTGCGATCCTCCTCATTTGAGCAGATTCTGTGTATATGGAGGGTTTGTCCACAGAGGATGGTTTCTTTAATGTGTTTAGGCTGGAAGCTGGAGAAGTGGAGCATTGTGAGCTTATCCATGGGCTGAGTGCTGATGCGACCATCCTTCATGGAAATGCGTGTGTTCAAGAATGCAACCGATTCCAGAGAGTAGTCCATTGTGAGTCTGATTGTGGAATGGAACTTGTTGATGTCATCATATAATTGTTTCAGTGATTGTTCACCATGAGTCCAAAGGAAGAAAATGTCATCGATGTATCTAGTGTATAGCATCGGTTGAAGGTTCTGTGCGATGAAGAGGTCTTGTTCGAACCTGTGCATGAAGATGTTGGCATATTGAGGTGCAAATTTAGTCCCCATGGCTATTCCATGTGTCTGGATGAAGAACTGGTTTTTGAAGATAAAGATGTTGTGGTCCACGATGAAGCAGGTGAGTTGTAAAATTGCGTCTGGAGATTGGAAATTGTTAGTGTTGAGTACTGAGGGAGTTGCAACAATGATGTCGTTGTGGGGGATGCTGGTATAGAATACCGAGACATCCATTGTGATGAGGAGTGCTCCCGGTTCAACTGCTCCGTGTGTGCTGAGATTCTGTAGGAATATCATGACAGAAGCTGGGTTTGTACAATGGGTTTCAGGATGCCCCCGACGTAGCCAGAGAGGCTGTCACACAGTCTCATTGCCCGATACGATGGGACGGCCAGGTGTGTTTGCCTTGTGTATCTTCAGGAGGCAGTAGAGATCTCCAACGCAGGGAGCACTTGGGATGAAAGCACTGAGGGTGCTGTGAAGGTCCAGATCAAAGGTCTTGATCAGTCTGTTGAGTTGATGTGTGTGTTCTTTGGTCAGATCTGTGGGTAACTGCCTGCAGTGTTCCTTGTTGTTTAGTTGTCGGTACACTTCTTTGCAGTAATCCATTCTGTTCAGTATGACAGTGGCCTCTCCTTTGTCATCAAACCAGTGGACAATGTTGCAGTTGGTCTTGAGAGCGTAGATGGCATTACATTGTGCTTACATTCAGGGCTGTCTTGTGAGTGCAGCTGATAAATCTGGCATTTATGCATCTCCTGATGGCTTGGGCATATGGCCTTCAAGAGGAGAAAATTTGATTCCTCTTCAGTTGCTGCACTGCAGATCCTTCTGACGGCTGTTCCGATTCATTGAAAGTTGTCAGCGTTGACAGCCAATCTCCAAATGCAATTTTACAACTCATCCACTTCATCCTGGACCACAATGTCTTCACCTTCAACAACCAGTTCTTCATCCAGACACACGGAACAGCCATGGGGACCAAATTCGCACCTCAATGTGCCAATATCATGATGTACAGGTTCAAACAAGACCTCTTCACTGCACAGGACCTTCAACCGATGCTATACCCTTGATACATAGATGATATTTTCTTCCTTTGGACTCATGGTGAACAATCACTGAAACAACTATATGATGACATCAACAAGTTCCATCCCACCATCAGATTCACTATGGACTACTCTCTGGCATTGGTTGCATTCTTGGACACACGCATCTCCATTAAGGAGGTCACCTCAGCACCACAAGCCCACGGATTAGCTCACGATGTTCCACTTCTCTAGCTTCCAGCCTAAACACGTTAAAGAAGCCATCCCCTATGGACAAGCCCTCTGTATACCCAGAATCTGCTTAGAGGAGGAGGATCGCAAGACACCTACAGAAACTGAAAGATGCCCTCATAAAAACAGGATACGGCGCTCAACTCATCGATCGACAGTTCTGAAGTGCCAAAGTGAAAAACCACACCAACCTCCTCAGAAGACAAACACGGGACACGGCAGCCTGAGTACCCTCCGTCACCCAATTCTTCCCCAGAGTGGAGGAGCTACGACATCTCTGAAGCCTTCAACGTGTCAGCAATGAAGATGAACATGTCAGGAGTAGGTTCTTTACCCAGAGGGTGGTGAGGGACTGGAATGCCCTGCCAGCTGCAGTTGTAAATGCGCCTAGTTTGGGGGCATTTAAGAGATCTGTGGATAGGTTTATGGACGAAAAGGGATTGGTTTAGGCTAGTGGGTCATTGTTTTGTAACTGGTCGGCGCAACATCGTGGGCCGAAGGGCCTGTTCTGCGCTGTAATGTTCTATGTTCTAAGCCACCACCACAACCCTGCCATAGCAACCTCTGCAAGACATGCCAGATCATCAATACAGATGCCATTATCTCACACCATCCCTTGCGACTCGGCCAATGTTGTCTACCTGATACACTGCAGAAAGGGATATCCCGAGGCATGGTGCATTGGGGAGACCATGGAGATGCTACTACAATGGATGAATGAACACCGTTTGACAATCACCTGGCAGGAGTGTTCTCTTCCAGTTGGGTAATACTTCAGCAGTCACAGGCATTTAGCGTCTGATCTTCGGGGAAGCTTTCTCCAAGGCGGCCTTCACGTTACACAACGCAGAGTCACTGAGCAGAAACTGATAACCAAGTTTCACATACGTGAGGACGGCCTCAACCGGGATCTTGGGTTCATGTCAAACTACCTGTAATCCCCACATCTTGCCTGGGTTTGCAAAATCTCACTAACTGTCTTGGCTGGAAACAATACACATCTCTTTAACCTGTGCTCGGACCTCTCTCCACTTGCATTGTCTGTACCTTTAAGACTTGATTACTTTAAAGACTTGCATTCCAAGCATTATCTTGTAAATTGAAGTTGTGTCTGTATGTGCCTGTTTGTGAATACAACTCCTCACTCACCTGAAGAAGGAGCCTGAGACTCCAAAAGCTCGTGCTGCCAAATAAACCTGTTGGACTTTAACCTGTAAGACTTCTTATTGTGCTTACCCCAATCCAACTCCAGTTTCTCCACATCCTGTTTACTGAATCCATTCTGATTGAAACATCAAAAAACAGAAAATAACATTGTTAGATCAATTGATATTGCAGCCAAAGAGCATGGGACCGTCCACCCATATCTCCATCCTGGGTGTAATTAATAATATACAAATCCATTAAGGTAGATATAAGAACATAAGAAATAGGAGCAGGAGTAGGCCATCTGGCCCTTCGAGCCTGCCCCGCCATTCAATAAGATCATGGCTGATCTGTCGTGACTCAGCTCCACCTTCCCGCCCTCTCCCCATAACCCTTAATCCCTTCTCTTATCAAAAACCCATCAACCCGTTTCTTAAAAATATTTAGCGAGGCAGCCTCCACCACTTCAACGGGCAGAGAATTCCAGAGATTCACCACCCTTTGAGTGAAGAAGTTCCTCCTCAACTCTGTTCTAAACCGCCCCCCCTTTATCTTGAGGCTGTGCCCCCTAGTCCTACTGTCTTTTTTGAGCGGGAACAGTCTCTCCACCTCTATCCTATCCATCCCATTCATCATCTTATACGTCTCAATGACATCTCCCCTCATTCTTCTAAACTCTAACGAGTACAAGCCAAGTTTGTTCAGCCTCTCCTCATAGCTCAATCCCCTCAACTCCGGTATCAGCCGAGTAAACCTCCTCTGCACTCCCTCCAGGGCCAAAATATCCTTGCGCAGGTGCGGCGCCCAAAACTGCACACAGTACTCCAGCTGCGGCCTCACCAATGCCCTATACAGCTGCAGCAAGACCTCCCTACTTTTATATTCAATCCCCTTCGCTATGAAGGCCAGCATCCCATTCGCCTTCCTGACCACCTGCTGCACCTGCAAGCTGGGTTTTTGCGACTCATGCACAAGGACCCCGAGGTCCCTCTGCACCGTCGCCTGCTGCAGTTTTTCGCCCCGTAAGTAATAGTCCTTCCTACCATTCCTCCTACCAAAGTGGACCACCTCACACTTGCCAACATTAAATTCCATTTGCCATTTCCTGGCCCATTCGCCCAGCCTATCTAGATCCTTCTGCAGACTCTCCACACCCTCCGCACAATTTGCCTTTCCCCCAATCTTGGTGTCATCAGCAAATTTCGACACCCTGCACTCGGTTCCCTCCTCCAGATCATCTATATAAATGGTAAATAGCTGAGGCCCCAGCACCGACCCCTGGGGCACCCCACTAGTCACCAACCGCCAATCCGAATAGCATCCATTGACCCCCACTCTCTGCCTCCTATTTGACAACCAATCCTCTATCCACGCTAACACCCTACCCCCAACTCCATGTCCCCTGACCTTCTGCAATAACCTCTTGTGAGGTACCTTGTCAAACGCCTTCTGAAAATCCAGAAAGACCACATCCACCGGCTCTCCTCCATCCACTGCCCTAGACACATCCTCATAGAACTCCAGTAAATTTGTCAGACACGACTTCCCTTTAATGAAACCGTGTTGCGTCCACCCTATCAAGCAATTCCCCTCAAGATGCCTCGCAATTTCCTCCTTAATGACGGTTTCTAACATTTTACCTACCACAGACGTTAAACTAACCGGCCTATAATTCCCCGCCTTTTGCCTGGCACCCTTCTTAAACAACGGCGTAACATTAGCCGTTTTCCAATCTTCCGGCACTTCCCCGGAATCCAGCATCGTCTGGAAAATAACCACCAAGGCATCCACTATCACCTCCGCCATTTCTTTCAGAACCCTCGGATGCATTCCATCCGGTCCTGGGGACTTGTCCACAATCAGCCCCTCCAGTCTGTCGAGCACCACCTCTCTAGTAACAGTAATGTCATTAAGACCCTCCATTCCTACCACCTTTCCATCGCTAACACCCGGCAAATTATTCACGTCCTCCTCCGTGAAGACAGAAACAAAGAAGTTATTCAAGACCTTAGCCATATCCCTATCCCCTACCACTAGCTCCCCTTTCTCATCCTCTAAAGGACCAACGTTTACCCTAGCCAGCCTCTTCCTTTTTATATATTTATAAAAACTCTTGCTATCTTTTTTTATATTAAGTGCTAGCCCAGCCTCATAGCTTCTCCTACCCTCCTTTATCAATTTCTTTGTCAATCTTTGTTGACATTTAAACCTTTCCCAATCCTCTTCTCGCCCACTGCTCTTAGCTACTCTAAACTCCTCCGCTTTTAATTTAACACTTTCCTTCACCTCCTTCGTTATCCACGGCTTATTACCTCTCCTCCTACTGTCCTTTTTAACCATCGGAATAAATTTCTGCTGAGCACCAAGAAAGATCTCCTTAAAGATCCTCCACTGCTCCTCAGCAGACCTACCTTCCAACGCGTTCCCCCAGTCCACATTCGCCAATTCTTCTCTCATCCTACCATACTCCCCTCTATTCAAACAAAGGACGCGTGTCTGGGAACCCACTTTCTCCTTATCCACTTTCTGATATGAACTCACTGCAGTCTCAACAGATGAAGGGAACAAGTGACTCCTTCCCTGACACATTTAACTGCGTCTTGTCAGTAATGATGCATGAATTGTGGATGAAATCCTTGGAACATTTGTAGTTGGATGCTAATAGTTAGGGAAATTGAGAAAATCCTGGGTTACACCTGGGCGGGCTGTGAATCCTTTCACAATAACAATGGTCTCTCTCCAATGTGACTCTGCTATTGTATCAGTAAATGGGATGACCAAGTGAATCCCTTTCCATTGTCAGTTGATAATGATCTTATTCACACTTTAATTTTCCCCATCAATTTTCAGATAAGAGAGGATCTCAAAACATTTTTTTGCAATAAGTTCCACATTCTGAAAACTCACCAGTTAAAGAAAAACAACATGCTTGATATCTGAAGTAAAAAATATTGGAAATGGTGGAATTTCCAGTCAAACTGACTAAAAACATTTCTAGTCTTCCATTGGAAATGCACTGTGCACAACTCGATTCAGTCTGTTTCTCAATCCATTGAAGTTGTCTGCGAAAAACATCCTGTACTTCACTGGGCGTATGAGGAATATGTTCATCGGTGCAGCCGAACAAATGTTGCTTTAAGGGATCATCTGTATCCACCTGACAGACATCTCAGTTTAAAATCTCAAACAAAGGGCAACACCTCTAACATTACAGCACTCTCTCAGTACTCTGCGGGACTGTTAATCTAGATTATTGTGCACAAGTCCTGGTAATGCGATTTGACCTCTTAACCTCCCAACATAGAAGTTCTTACCAACAGAGTCATAGAAAACTAAATTATTCAATGCAACATAATTAATGACAGGATGAGCTGGGAGGTGTAGAGTAATTTTTTTCACCCAGAAGATAGAACCATAGAAAATTACAGCTCAGAAACGGGCCTTTTGGCCCTTCTTGTCTGTGCTGAACCATTTTTTGCCTAGTCCCACTGACCTGCACTTGGACCGTATCCCTCCACACCCCTCTCATCCATGAACCTGTCCAAGTTTTTCTTAAATGTTAAAAGTGACCCCGCATTTACCACTTTATCCGGCAGCTCATTCCACACTCCCACCACTCTCTGTGTGAAGAAGATTCCCTAATATTCCCTTTTAAATTTTTCTCCTTTCACCCTTAACCCATGCCCTCTGGTTTTTTTCTCCCCTAACCTCAGTGGAAAAAGCCTGCTTGCATTCACTCTATCTGTACCCATCAAAATCTTATACACCTCTATCAAATCTCCCCTCATTCTTCTACACTCCAGGGAATAAAGTCCTAACCTATTCAATCTCTCTGTAACTCAGCTTCTCAAATTCCGGCAACATCCTTGTGAACCTATGTTTAACGGTGCAGCCAAAGATAGAGTGTCAAACTCACTGTCTGAGCTATGTTGAGGCAGAAACCTACATTGGATTAAAAAAGAACCTGTCAAAACAATTGAGGTCCCATAACCTAATGAGATACAGAGAAACAGATAAAATGTAGGATTAGATTGAATTCCTCACTCCTGAAAGCATAGACAGGATAGATCGAATGTCCTCCTTATTAGAATATATATTTCCATGTTTCATCATTTTAATGTTTAAAAATTACCAGAATTCTCATAATATTGTTCAATTAAAATTTGGTAATAGGTAGCCCTGCAGAAGGATTGAGATTTTTCAGTGTGGGATAAAAGTGACATGGGTCAACAGAGAAGCAGCACATTTCCAATCGAAGCAAAAACAGATGAAGAACATAAGAAATAGGAGCAGGAGTAGGCCATCTGGCCCTTCAAGCCTGCCCCGCCATTCAATAAGATCATGGCTGATCTGTCGTGGCTCAGTTCCACCTTCCCGCCCTCTCCCCATAACCCTTAATTCCCTTGTCTATCAGAAACCTATCTACCCGTGACTTAAATATATTTAGCGAGGTAGCCTCCACCACTTCAACGGGCAGAGAGTTCCAGAAACTCACCACCCTTTGAGCGAAGAGGTTCCTCAACTCTGATCTAAACTGCACCCCCCCCCCCCCTTATCTTGAGGCTGTGTTCTCTAGTCCTGCTATCCTTTCTAAGCGGGAAGAATCTCTCTACCTCTACCCTATCCATCCCTTTCATTGTCTTATACCTCTCTATAAAATCCCCCCTCATCCTTCCAAACTCCAATGAGTACAGACCCAGTTTATTTAGTCTCTCTTCATAGTCCAACACCCTCATCTCCGGTATCAGCCTAGTGAACCTCCTCTGCGCTCCCTCCAAGGCCAAAATATCTTTGCGCAAGTGCGGCGACCAAAACTTCACACAGTACTCCAGCTGCGGTCTCACCAGTGCCCTGTACAGTTGCAGCAAGACCTCCCTGCTTTTATATTCTATCTCCCTCGCTATAAAGGCCAGCATCCCATCAAGAAGGCCAGCCTTCTTGATCACCTGCTGCACCTGCAGACTGGGTTTTTGCGATTCATGCACAAGGACCCCCAGGTCCCTCTGCACTGTAACATGCTGCAGCTTTTCGCCCTTTAAATAATAATTCCTCCTACTATTATTTCTGCCAAAGTGGATAACCTCACACTTGCCAACATTATACTCCATTTGCCAGGTCCTCGCCCACTCGCTCAGCCTATCCAGATCCCTCTGCAGACTTTCCACACCTTCCGCACAATTTGCTTTTCCACTCATCTTTGTGTCATCAGCAAATTTCGTCACCCTACACTCAGTCCCTTCCTCCAGATCATCTATATAAATGGTAAATAGCGGAGGCCCCAGCACCGATCCCTGCGGCACTCCAGTAGTCACCAACCGCCAATCAGAATAGCACCCATTGATACCAACTCTCTGCCTCCTATTAAGAACATAAGAAATAGGAGCAGGAGTAGGCCATCCAGCCCTTTGAGCCTGCCCCGCCATTCAATAAGATCATGGCTGATCTGTCGCTGCTCAGTTCCACTTTCCCGCCCTCTCCCCATAACCCTTAATCCCCTCGCTTATCAAAAACCCATCAACCCGTTTCTTAAAAATATTTAGCGAGGCAGCCTCCACCACTTCAACGGGCAGAGAATTCCAGAGATTCACCACCCTTTGAGTGAAGAAGTTCCTCCTCAACTCCGTTTTAAACCGCCCCCCTTTTATCTTGAGGCTGTGCCCCCTAGTCCTACTGTCTTTTTTGAGCGGGAAGAGTCTCTCCAATCCCCTATCCACACTAACACCTTACCCCCAACTTCGTGCACCTTTTGTGAGGCATCTTATCAAACGCCTTTTGAAATTCGAGAAACACCACATCCACCGGTTCCCCTCTGTCTACCGCACTAGTCACATCCTCATAGAAATCCAATAAATTTGTTAAACACGACTTCCCCTTAACAAATCAGTGCTGCGTCTGCTCTATCAAACCATTCCTTTCTAGGTGCCTCGCTATTTCTTCTTTGATGACGGATTCAAGCATTTTTCCAACTACAGACTTTAAACTAACCGACCTACAATTCCCTGCCTTTTGTCTGCTACTTTTTTTAAACAGCGGCGTAACATTAGCTGTTTTCCAATCTTCCAGCACTTCCCTGGAATCCAGTGAATTTTGATAAATAATTACTAAGGCATCCGCTATCACCTCTGCCATTTTGTTCAAAACCCTGGGATGCATTCCATCCAGTTCTGGGGACTTGTCCACCATCAGTCCCATTAGTCTATCAAGCACTACCTCTCTAGTGACAGTAATCGCATTCAGGCCCTCAACTCCTACAATCCTTCTATCTTTAATACCCGGCAAACTATTTGTGTCCTCCTCCGTGAAGACTGAGGCAAAAAACTTATTTAAGGCCTCAGCCATTTCATCTCCCACCACTAAATATCCCCTCTCATCCTCTAAGGGTCCAACAATCACTCTAGCCAGACTCCTCCTCTTTATATATTTGTAAAAACTCTTTTTTATATTTAGTGCTAGTTTAGCTTCATCGTCTATCCTTCCTTTATCAACTTCTTAGTCATTCTTTGTTGATTTTTAAACGATGATGCACAGAATGACTTACCTATTTTCTGAATTTATCACATTCCCATCATTTTCCCCTTCCATCTTCATCCCTGTTGTTATTTAATCTCTCATGCTTTCCATACGATCACAAATCTTCTATTCCATTCTCACCCCTCCCTTGTTCCCTGTCTGTGAATTTAATTAAAATCTGTAGCATTGATAACTGCTTTCCAGTTCTGATGAAAGATCTGTGACATGAATCATTCACTGTTTCTCCTGCTACAGATTGAGTCTGACCTGCTAAGGATTCACAGCATTTTCTCTTTGTGAAATAGAACCAGAGATGACTGGTCAAGTCCTTCCTATCCAGGGTGCCTGACTTTGATTGTTGCACAGCACTGGTCAGAATGGGTTTTTTCAATGTGAAATTACTTGTTTTGATTCCAGGTGGAGGATTAACATAGATATCTTTCCAGGAAGATGACGATATCGTGGCAAAATGAGTGCAGTATGAATTCCGAGGCTTAATGTTTTGGGAAATTTTTCTAGGTGGCCTGATCAAAGACTAAATTTTTTCATTAAATATTTCACAAAAGCAAAAAAAAGTTTCTTCAGCTCAATGAAATTCTTCAATTAAACTAGTTTTATTAAAACATTGAAATGTTAGAATCAAAAACATTACAAATTAAAAATATTCAGACAAACATACAATTAAGATAAATCAATGTTTCCACCTACACAACTAATGCACTAACAGGTTTTCACAAAAAATCTCAGATTTTATGCCAAAATGTGAAATAGTTATACTTTTTGTTATCAGATTAATCAGCACAGCACTTAATTAAAAGCAATTTCATTCATTCACAGTTCTGTCAATCTAATGTCCTTTAATCAATTATTTTTTGACACCTTCAAATATACACAGCTCCAGGGTCCTGGGTTCGATTCCCGGCTCGGGTCACTGCCTGTGTGGAGTTTGCACATTCTCCTCGTGTCTGCGTGGGTTTCCTCCGGGTGCTCCGGTTTCCTCCCACAGTCCAAAGATGTGCGGGTTAGGTTCATTGGCTATGCTAAAATTGCCCCTTAGTGTCCTGGGATGTGTAGGTTGGAGGGATTGGCAGGTAAAATGTGTAGGGATATGGGGATGGGGTCTGGGTGGGATTGTGTTCGGTGCAGACTCGATGGGCCGAAGGGCCTGTTTCTGCACTGTAGGGTTCTACATCTGTCATTTATCTGTCCGTTTTATGGAAGTTCTCTCCCAACTAGTTAAAGGAGTCAAGGGCTCAGGAGAGGTTAGTAACGTTTTCAGACCACATAATAGGACAGAGAGTATAGAAGATGGCAGGAATCTAACCTCAGGCAGAGTGAAAGAGGTGACAAGCACGAGAATGCAGTGCAGGGAGATGGTCTGGGCAAGGATAACCAGTTTGCGACAGAGCGTGCAAACAAAGGAATGCACTAACAAATCGGGTGCAAGTAAGAAAGAATAACATAAAGAACTTTACCTGAATGCACACAGCATTCGAAACAAAGTGAATGAGTTGATGGCACAAATCAGTAGAAATGGGTATGATCTAGTGGCCATTACAGAAACATGGTTACAGGGTGACCGGGACTGGGAACTGAATATCCAGGGGTATCAGACATTTCAGAAGGATAGACAGGAAGAAAAAGAAGGCGGGATAGCTCTGTTAATTAAGAGTAACATCAGAGCAGTAGTGACAGATGATATAGGCTCTAAGGAGCAAAATGTGGAATCAATGTGAGTGGAGACAAGGAATAATAAGGGGAAAAGTCACTGGTGAGTGTGGTCTATAGGCCCCCAAAATAATAACTTCGAGGTGGGACAGGCTATAAACAAGCAAATAACAGATAAGTGTAAAAACAGTAGCACTGAGGCTGGCGTCGAGCTGGGGGCTAGGGCAAGGCTAGCTAAGAAGAAGGAACAATCTCATTAGTGATAGACAGCATGGTTATGTAAGAGGGAGGTCGTGCCATACAAATTTGGTGGAGTTTTTTGAGGAGGTGACAAAAACGGTTGACGAAGGAAGGGCCGTGGATATCATCTATATGGATTTCAGTAAGACGTTTGACAAAGTCCCTCATGGCAGGTTGGTCAAGAAGGTTAAGGCTCATGGAATATAAGGAGAGGTGGCTAGATGGGTAGAGAACTGGCTTGGCCACAGAAGACAGAGGGTAGCAGTCGAAGGGTCTTTTTCCGGCTGGAGATCCGTGACCAGTGGTGTTCCGCAGGGCTCTGTACTGGGACCTCTGCTATTTGTGATATATAGAAATGATTTGGAAGAAGGTGTTACTGGTGTTATCAGCAAGTTTGCGGATGATATGAAGATGGCTGGACTTGCGGATAGCTATGAACATTGTCGGACAATACAACAGGATATAGATAGGCTGGAAAATGGCTGGCACGGTAAAACAGTGGTCAGCACTACTGCTTGGTGAAAGTAAGAGGGTAATTGTTATGGAGGACTTTAACTTTACTAATATTGATTGGAATAGCTATAGCTCTAGCTCGTTAGAGGGGTCAGTTTTTGTACAAAGCGTGCAGGAAGGTTTTTTGACTCAGTATGTAGATAGGCCAACTAGAGGTGAGGCTATATTGGATTTGGTGCTGGGAAATGAGCCAGACCAGGTGCTAGACTTGGAAGTTGGGGTGCATTTTGGTGATAGTGACCACAATTCGGTTACGTTCACCTTAGTGATAGAAAGGGATAGGCAGGAACATCAGGTCAGTAGTTTTAGCTGGGGTAAGGGTAATTATGAGGCTATTAGGAGAGAATTAGGAAGCATAGGTTGGACTAGGAGATTACAGGGACTGGGAACGTCCGAAATGTGGAGTTTTTTCAAGGAGCAGCTACTGCGAGTCCGTGATAGGTATGTTCCTGTCAGGCAAGGAGGATTTGGTAGGGCTAGGGAACCGTGGTGCACTAAAAAAGTTGATTCGTTGGTTAAAAAGAAAAAGGAGGCTTATGTTCAGATAAGGCTTGAGGGCTCAGGTAGTGCATTAGAAAGCTTTAGATTGGCTAGGAGGGAGTTGAAAAGGGAGTTAAGAAGGGCTAAAAGAGGACATGAGAAGACTTTGGCTGATAGGATTCTCCTTAATCCTAAGGCGTTCTATAGGTATGTCAAGAACAGAAGGTTGGTTAGGGCAAGATTAGGGCCAGTTACAGACAGTAGAGGGAAGTTGTGTATGGAACCGGAAGAGATTGAAGAGGCATTGAACCAATATTTGTCTTCGGTGTTCACGCAGGGGGACATGGATATAGCTGAGGAGGACACTGGGTTGCAGGGGTGTAAAATAGACAGTATTGCAGTTGATAAGCGGGATGTGCTGGATATTCTAGAGGGTTTGAAAATAGATAAGTCCCCTGGTCCGGATGGGATTTACCCTAGGATTCTCTGGGAGGCAAGAGAGGTGATTGCAGAGCCTCTGGCTCTGATCTTCAGGTCGTCGTTGGTCTCTGGTATAGTACCGGAAGATTGGAGGATAGCGAATGTTGTCCCATTGTTTAAGAACAACACAACACACAACACAGCACGGGAAACAGGCCCTTCGGCCCAACGAGCCCGCGCCGCCGTCCCATGGTCAGTGACCTATTCATGATTTTAGTCTATGCCTAATGTGTGAGGATCAGGGAGGTCCAATATAGGGACAATTTATTACCCAATCAATCAGCCTAAAAGCACATTTTTGGGATGTGGGAGGAAACCGGAGCACCCGGAGGAAACCCACGCAACCATGGGGAGAACGCGCAAACTCCCACGGACACAGGCTTCCCTGGGAATTATAGACCGGTGAGTCTTACTTCTGTTGTGGGCAAGGTTTTAGAAAAAATTATTAGGGATAGGATTTATAGTTATTTGGAGAGTAATGAATTGATTGGAGATAGTCAGCATGGTTTTGTGGAGGGTAGGTCGTGCCTTACTCACCTTATTGAGTTTTTTGAGAAAGTGACCAAAGAGGTGGATGGGGGTAAGGCAGTTGACGTGGTATATATGGATTTTAGTAAGGCGTTTGATAAGGTTCACCATGGTAGACTTCTGCAGAAAATGCAGATGTATGGGATTGGGGGTAGTCTAGGAAATTGGATCAGGAATTGGCTAGCAGATAGGAGACAGAGGGTGGTGGTTGATGGTAAATATTCGTCATGGAGTTCAGTTACGAGTGGTGTGCCTCAGGGATCTGTTTTGGGGCCACTGCTGTTTGTAATTTTTATTAATGATCTGGATGAGGGTATAGTTGGGTGGATTAGTAAATTTGCTGATGACACCAAAGTCAGAGGTGTGGTAGATTGTGAGGAAGGGTGTCATAGTTTGCAGGGAGACTTAGACAGGTTGCAGAGCTGGGCCGAGAGGTGGCGGATGGAGTTTAATGCGGAGAAGTGTGAGGTAATTCACTTTGGCAGGAATAACAGATGTGTTGAGTATAGGGCTAACGGGAGGACTCTGAATAGTGTGGATGAACAGAGGGATCTAGGTGTATGTGTACATAGATCCTATGAGGAGAGACTGAGGTCCTATGAGGAGAGACTGAGGGATTTGGGGTTGTTTTCGCTGGAAAGAAGGCGGCTAAGAGGGGATCTTATTGAAACATATAAGATGATTAGAAGTTTAGATAGGGTGGACAGTGATAGCCTTTTTCCTCTGATGGAGAAATCTAGCACGAGGGGGCATGGCTTTAAATTAAGGGGTGGTAGTTATAGGACGGATGTCAGGGGTAGGTTCTTTACACAGAGGGTGGTGAGGGATTGGAATGCCCTGCCTGCTGCAGTTGTAAATGCGCCTTTTTTGGGGGCGTTTAAGAGATCCGTGGATAGGTTTATGGACGAAAAGGGATTGGTTTAGATTAGTGGGTCATTGTTTTTTAATTGGTCGGCGCAACACTGTGGGCCGAAGGGCCTGTTCTGCGCTGTAATGTTCTATGTTCTATGTTCACAGCTCCAGGGTCCTGCGTTCAATTCCTGGCTCGGGTCACTGTCTGTGTGGAGTTTGCACATTCTCCTCGTGTCTGCGTGGATTTCCTCCGGGTGCTCCGGTTTCCTCCCACAATCTAAAGATGTGCGGGTTAGGTTCATTGGCTATGCTAAAATTGCCCCTTAGTGTCCTGGGATGTATAGGTTAGAGGGATTCGTAGGTAAATGTGTAGGGATATGGGGGTAGGGTCTGGGTGGGATTGCAGTCGGTGCAGACTTGATGGGCCAAAGGGCCTCTTTCTGCACTGTAGGGTTCTATGATTCTATGAAAATTGGGCGGAGAAATGGCAGATGGAATTTAATCCAGATAAATGCAAGGTGATGCATTTTGGAAGAACTAATGTAGGGGGGAGCTCTGCAATAAATGGCAGGCATGATGTGGGTATGCCGGCGTTGGACTGGCGTAAACACAGTAAAAAGTCTGACAACACCAGGTTTTAGTCCAACCGATTTATTTGATAATATTCTCACAAGCAAGCAAGCTTTCGAAGTTACCCTCTTCCTCAGGTGAATGGAGAGTTCTGGCCTCAGACAGAGCATATAAAGCACAGACAGTTTAGAGATTGCTGATTAGAATGCGAATCCTTACACCTAACCTGCTGTTCAAGTCTTAAAGTGGCTGATAATGTGAGTGGAAGGAGCACTGATCACAGTTTAAAGAGATATGTATTGTCTCCAGACAGTACAGTAAGTGAGGTTTTGCAAACCCAGGCAAGTCACGGGGGTTACAGATAGTGCGACATGAACCCAAGATCCCTGTTGAGACTGTCTTCATGTGTGCGGAACTTGGCTATCAGTCTCTGTTCAGCGACTCTGCGCTGTCGTGTGTCATGAAGGCCGCCTTGGAGAATGCTTACCCGAAGGTCAGAGGCTGAATGCCCGTGACCGCTGAAGTGTTCGCCAACAGGAAGGGAACAGTCTTGCCTGGTGACTGTCGAGCGATGTTCATTCATCCGTTGTCGTAGCGTCTGCATGGTCTCCCCAATGTACCATGCTTCGGGACATCCTTTCTTGCAACGTATCAGGTAGACAATGTTGGCCGAGTATTTACCATGTACCTGGTGGATGGTATTCTCACGCGTGATGATGGTATCCATGTCGATGATCCGGCATGTCTTGCAGAGGTTGCTGTGGCAGGGTTGTGTGGTATTGTGGTCACTGTTCTCCTGAAGGCTGGGTAGTTTGCTGCGAACAATGGTCTGTTTGAGGTTGTGTGGTTGTCTGAAAGCAAGAAGTGGGGGTGTGGGGATAGCCCTAGCGAGATGTTCGTCTTCATCAATGATATGTTGAAGACTCCGGAGAAGATGTTGTAGCTTCTCCGCTCCGGGGAAGTACTGGATGACGAAGGGTACTCTGTCCATTGTGTCCTGTGTTTGCCTTCTGAGGAGATCAGTGCGGTTTTTCACTGTGGCACATCGGAACTGCCGATCTATGAGTCGAGCACCATATCCTGTTCTTATGAGAGCATCTTTCAGGGTCTGGAGGTGTCTGTCACGATCCTCCTCATCTGAGCAAATCCTGTGTATACGGAGGGCTTGTCCATAGGGAATAGCTTCTTTAACATGTTTAGGGTGGAAACTGGAGAAGTGGAGCATTGTGAGATTGTCTGTGGGTTTGCGGTACAGTGAACGTAGAACATTCCAGTGCAGTACAGGCCCTTCGGCCCTCGATGTTGCACAGACCGTGGAACCAATCTAATGACCCTCTAACCTAAACTATTCCCATGTTATCCATATGCCTATCGACTGACCATTTGAATACCCTTAAAGTTGGCTAGTCCACAACTGCTGCAGGCAGGGCATTCCATGCCCTTACTACCCTCTGAGTAAAGAACCTACCTCTGACATCCGTCCTATAATTACCACCCCTTAATTTAAAGCTATGTCCCCTCGTGTTAGCCATCACCATCTGAGGAAAAAGGCTCTCACTATCCACCCTATCTAACCCTCTGATCATCTTGTATGCCTCAATTAGGTCACCTCTCAACCTTCTTCTTTCTAATGAAAATAACCTCAAGTCCCTCAGCATTTCCTCATAAGACCTTCCCACCATACCAGGCAACATCTTGGTAAACCTCCTCTGCACCCTTTCCAATGCCTCCACATCTTTCTTATAATGCGATGACCAGAACTGTACGCAATACTCCAAGTGCGGCCACACCAGAGTTTTGTACAGTTGCAACATGACATCACGGCTCCAAAATTCAATCCCCCTACCAATAAAAGCTAACACACCGTACGCCTTCTTAACAACCTTATCAACCCGGGTGCCAACTTTCAGGGATCTCTCTGCTTGTCAACACTGCCAAGAGTCCTTCCATTAGCCCTATATTCTGTATTCCTGTTACTCTTACCAAACTGAATCACCTCATACTTTTCCACATTAAACTCCATTTGCCACCTCTCAGCCCAGCTCTGCAGCTTATCTATGTCCCTCTGCAAAGTGTAACATCCATCCTCACTGTCTACAACTCCTCCAACTCATCTGGTAGATGAGCTTTCAGAACTCACTGAGGGAGAATGTTATATAGTATAAACTGCTGCAAACTCCGAATATAGCATTTAGCATTTGAGATCCATTGCAAAAGTTATAATGTACATTTATAGTCAAAAATAACTGGGAGAATTTAAGGCTGCTATTCCATACTTAATATGAGGGTTAGGGTGAGGGGGGCTAGATATAAGACTAATATTAGAGGGCAGTTTTTCACACAAAGGGTAGTGGGGATGTGGAATGCACTGCCGAGTGAGGTGGTGGAAGCAGGCACGCTAGGGTTGTTCAAGAGTCACTTGGACAGCCACATGAGCAGTTTACATATAGGGGGATATAGCAGGCCTTATTAAGCATTGTAGGCTTGGGGTCAGTTTAGTCTCAGGGGTATAGAGTCTTTAATAATGAAATTTTTATCCACAGGCACTTACCATCTCGAGGGCATCATGGCAGCACAGAGGTTATCTCTGTTGCTGTGCGGACACATGGAGTTGGGCCTGTGTCCGTGGGAGTTTGTGCGTTCTCCCCGTGGTTGCGTGGGTTTCCTCCGGGTGCTCCGGTTTCCTCCCACATCCCAAAAATGTGCTTTTAGGCTGATTGATTGGGTAACAAATTGTCCCTTTATTGGACCTCCCTGATCCTCACACAGTAGGCATAGACTAGAGTCATGAATAGGTCACTGACCATGGGACGGCGGCGCGGGCTCGTTGGGCCGAAGGGCCTGTTTCCCGTGCTGTTTTGTTCTTTGTTCTTTGTTCTTTGTTCAATACTCCTCTCAAAAAGGATTTTTCTGTATCACCACATCAATGTTATTTTTATGAAGTAACTTGATATTTGCTGCATAAGAATACTTCCTCCCTCCCCCTCTAAAAATATTTAAAAGTAGGATAATTAAATAAAAAGTATGGATATGATTACACTTCTTGTTAAGCTTTAACTGAAACCTCTCATTCTGACAAATATATGGAGAATCTACATAGTTGGTGCCAGTTGCTGGTAGCTTCTGTGGGGAGAGAGAAGCGCTGATGTTTCGAGTCCAGATGATCCCTTGTCAATGCTCACAAAGGATCATCTGGACTCGATGTCGGCTCTTTTCTCTCCTCGGAGATGCTGCCATACCTGCTGTGATTTTCCAGTGTTTTCTCTTTAAGGTTTCAAATTCCAGCATCTGCAGTAATTTGCTCTTATCCGAGATTTACTATGTACTTGGCTACAAAGTGCCTTAGCTCAGAGTATTGGATAAAGAGAAATGCCTACAACTGGCACCAACTATGTAGATTCTCCATATATTTGTCAGAATGAGAGGTTTCAGTTAAAGCTTAACAAGAAGTGTAATCATATCCATACTTTTTATTTAATTATCCTACTTTTAAATATTTTTAGAGGGGGAGGGAGGAAGTATTCTTATGCAGCAAATATCAAGTTACTTCATAAAAATAACATTGATGTGGTGATACAGAAAAATCCTTTTTGAGAGGAGTATTAAGTATGGAATAGCAGCCTTAAATTCTCCCAGTTATTTTTGACTATAAATGTACATTATAACTTTTGCAATGGATCTCAAATGCTGTGAGGTGCTGAGGTGACCGTCCTTAATGGAGATAAGTGTGACCAAGAATGCAACTGATTCTGGGGAATAGTCCATGGTGAGTCTGATGGTGGGGTGGAATTTGTTGATATCATCATATAGTTGTTTCAGTGATTGTTCACCATGAGGCCAAAGGAAGAAAATGTCATTGATGTATCTAGTGTATAGCATCGGTTGAAGATTCTGTGCAGTGAAGAAGTCTTGTTCGAACCTGTGCATGAAGATGTTGGCATATTGAGGTGCAAATTTGGTCCCCATGGCTGTTCCGTGTGTCTGGATGAAAAACTGGTTGTTGAAGGTGAAGAGATTGTGGTCCAGGATAAAGCGGATGAGTTGTAAAATTGCATCTGGAAACTGGCAGTCGTCAGCATTGAGTACTGAGGCAGTCGCAGCAATGCCATCGTTGTGGGGGATGTTGGTGTAGAGTGCTGAGACATCCATTGTGACGAGGAGTGTCCCTGGTTCAACTGCTCCGTGTGTGCTGAGTTTCAGTAGGAAGTCTGTAGTGTCGCGACAAAAGCTGGGGGTTCTTTGTACAATGGGTTTCAGGATGCCCTGTCCCGAAGCATGGTACATTGGGGAGACCATGCAGACGCTACGGCAACGGATGAATGAATATCGCTCGACAGTCACCAGGCAAGACTGTTCCCTTCCTGTTGGCGACCACTTCAGCGGTCACGGGCATTCAGCCTCTGACCTTCGGGTAAGCATTCTCCAAGGCGGCCTTCATGACACACGACAGCGCAGAGTCGCTGAACAGAGACTGATAGCCAAGTTCCGCACACATGAGGACGGTCTCAACAGGGATCTTGGGTTCATGTTGCACTATCTGTAACCCCCGTGACTTGCCTGGGTTTGCAAAACCTCACTTACTGCACTGTCTGGAGACAATACACATCTCTTTAACCTGTGCAGAGGAATCTGGAGTGGGAGGGTGAGAACCCAGTCGTTGTAGTACATGTGGGTGCCGGCGACGTAGGCAAAATGCGGACTGAGGATCTGGGAAGGGAGTATGAGAAGCTGGGAATGGAATTAAAAAATAGAACCGACAAGGTGGTTATCTCTGGGCTACTGCCTGAACCGAGGGCAGACGGGTGTAGGGTTGATAGGATAAAGGAAGTAAATGGGTGGCTCAGGGATTGGTGTGGGAGGAATGGGTTCGAATTTATGGGGCATTGGCACCAGTATTGGGGTAGGTGGGACCTGTTCGGGCAGGATGGGGTTGGTCTGAATCATGCTGGGACCAGAGTGCTGGCGAATCGAGTAAAGAGGACTGTAGACAAGGCTTTAAACTAATTAGGGGGGGGGAGGGTGCGAGGGTAGGTGACGCTATGAGGTCTAAAGTTAAGGATAGGGTACAGGTAAGGGAAGAGGCAAAGGATGTCCCAATTGGTGGCGTTACGGCAAGTAGGGTCCAGGTGAAGGCTGGGATGAAAGCGCTTTATCTGAATGCACGAAGCATTCGGAATAAAATGGATGAGCTGATGGCGCAGATCGACACAAATGGATACGATCTGGTGGCCATTACAGAGACGTGGCTGCAAGGTGACAGGGACTGGGAGATGAATGTACAGGGTTATCAAGTGTTCAGGAAGGATAGGCAGGAGGAAAGAGGGGGTGGAGTAGCTCTGCTGATTAAGGATAGTATCAAGGTGGTAGCAAGGGATGATATCGGAGCCAAGGAGCAGAAAGTGGAATCGTTGTGGGTGGAGATTAGGAACAGAAAAGGGAGGAAGACGCTAGTGGGTGTCGTCTATAGGCCCCCGAATAATGATCTGGAGGTGGGGCGGGCTGTTAACGCGCAAATAAGTGCAACGTGCAGGAATGGGACGGCAGTAGTTATGGGAGATTTCAATCTGCATATTGATTGGTCGACCCATGTTGGACACGGTGGGCTCGAGGAGGAGTTCTTGGAATGCTGCCGGGATAATTTCCTTGAACAGTGTGTGTTGGAGCCGACGAGGGAGCGAGCTATCTTGGATCTGGTGCTATGTAATGAGGCGGGTAGAATTAGGGACCTTGCGGTGAAGGATCCTCTTGGAGAGAGTGATCATTGTATGGTGGAGTTTCTGGTGCAGATGGAGGAGGAGAAAGTGGGTTCCCAGACACGCGTCCTTTGTTTGAATAGAGGGGAGTATGGTAGGATGAGAGAAGAATTGGCGAATGTGGACTGGGGGAACGCGTTGGAAGGTAGGTCTGCTGAGGAGCAGTGGAGGATCTTTAAGGAGATCTTTCTTGGTGCTCAGCAGAAATTTATTCCGATGGTTAAAAAGGACAGTAGGAGGAGAGGTAATAAGCCGTGGATAACGAAGGAGGTGAAGGAAAGTGTTAAATTAAAAGCGGAGAAGTTTAGAGTAGCTAAGAGCAGTGGGCGAGAAGAGGATTGGGAAAGGTTTAAATGTCAACAAAGATTGACAAAGAAATTGATAAAGGAGGGTAGGAGAAGCTATGAGGCTGGGCTAGCACTTAATATAAAAAAGGATAGCAAGAGTTTTTATAAATATATAAAAAGGAAGAGGCTGGCTAGGATAAACGTTGGTCCTTTAGAGGATGAGAAAGGGGAGCTAGTGGTAGGGGATAGGGATATGGCTAAGGTCTTGAATAACTTCTTTGTTTCTGTCTTCACGGAGGAGGACTTGAATAATTTGCCGGGTGTTAGCGATGGAAAGGTGGTAGGAATGGAGGGTCTTAATGACATTACTG
Organism: Prionace glauca; assembly: GCA_037974335.1. Taxonomy (NCBI): domain Eukaryota; kingdom Metazoa; phylum Chordata; class Chondrichthyes; order Carcharhiniformes; family Carcharhinidae; genus Prionace; species Prionace glauca. The sequence continues at coordinate 52,702,872 of CM075742.1, forward strand.
TTACTAGAGAGGTGGTGCTCGACAGACTGGAGGGGCTGATTGTGGACAAGTCCCCAGGACCGGATGGAATGCATCCGAGGGTTCTGAAAGAAATGGCGGAGGTGATAGTGGATGCCTTGGTGGTTATTTTCCAGACGTCGCTGGATTCCGGGGAAGTGCCGGAAGATTGGAAAACGGCTAATGTTACGCCGTTGTTTAAGAAGGGTGCCAGGCAAAAGGCGGGGAATTATAGGCCGGTTAGTTTAACGTCTGTGGTAGGTAAAATGTTAGAAACCGTCATTAAGGAGGAAATAGCGAGGCATCTTGAGGGGAATTGCTTGATAGGGCGGACGCAACACGGTTTCATTAAAGGGAAGTCGTGTCTGACAAATTTACTGGAGTTCTATGAGGATGTGTCTAGGGCAGTGGATGGAGGAGAGCCGGTGGATGTGGTCTTTCTGGATTTTCAGAAGGCGTTTGACAAGGTACCTCACAAGAGGTTATTGCAGAAGGTCAGGGGACATGGAGTTGGGGGTAGGGTGTTAGCGTGGATAGAGGATTGGTTGTCAAATAGGAGGCAGAGAGTGGGGGTCAATGGATGCTATTCGGATTGGCGGTTGGTGACTAGTGGGGTGCCCCAGGGGTCGGTGCTGGGGCCTCAGCTATTTACCATTTATATAGATGATCTGGAGGAGGGAACCGAGTGCAGGGTGTCAAAATTTGCTGATGACACCAAGATTGGGGGAAAGGCAAATTGTGCGGAGGGTGTGGAGAGTCTGCAGAAGGATCTAGATAGGCTGGGCGAATGGGCCAGGAAATGGCAAATGGAATTCAATGTTGGCAAGTGTGAGGTGGTCCACTTTGGTAGGAGGAATGGTAGGAAGGACTATTACTTACGGGGCGAAAAACTGCAGCAGGCGACAGTGCAGAGGGACCTCGGGGTCCTTGTGCATGAGTCGCAAAAACCCAGCTTGCAGGTGCAGCAGGTGGTCAGGAAGGCGAATGGGATGCTGGCCTTCATAGCGAAGGGGATTGAATATAAAAGTAGGGAGGTCTTGCTGCAGCTGTATAGGGCATTGGTGAGGCCGCAGCTGGAGTACTGTGTGCAGTTTTGGGCGCCGCACCTGCGCAAGGATGTTTTGGCCCTGGAGGGAGTGCAGAGGAGGTTTACTCGGCTGATACCGGAGTTGAGGGGATTGAGCTATGAGGAGAGGCTGAATAAACTAGGCTTGTACTCGTTAGAGTTTAGAAGAATGAGGGGAGATCTCATTGAGACGTATAAGATGATGAATGGGATGGATAGGATAGAGGTGGAGAGACTGTTCCCGCTCAAAAAAGACAGTAGGACTAGGGGGCACAGCCTCAAGATAAAGGGGGGGCGGTTTAGAACAGAGTTGAGGAGGAACTTCTTCACTCAAAGGGTGGTGAATCTCTGGAATTCTCTGCCCGTTGAAGTGGTGGAGGCTGCCTCGCTAAATATTTTTAAGAAACGGGTTGATGGGTTTTTGATAAGAGAAGGGATTAAGGGTTATGGGGAGAGGGCGGGAAGGTGGAGCTGAGTCATGACAGATCAGCCATGATCTTATTGAATGGCGGGGCAGGCTCGAAGGGCCAGATGGCCTACTCCTGCTCCTATTTCTTATGTCTTATGTCTTATGTGATCAGTGCTCCTTCCACTCACATTATCAGCCACTTCAGGTCTTGAACAGCAGGTTAGGTGTAAGGATTCGCATTCTAATCAGTAATCTCTAAACTGTCTGTGCTTTATATGCTCTGTCTGAGGCCAGAACTCTCCATTCACCTGACGAAGAGGGTAACCTCGAAAGCTTGCTTGCTTGTGAGAATATTATCAAATAAATCGGTTGGACTAAAACCTGGTGTTGTCAGACTTTTTACTGTATAAATGGCAGGGCCATCAAGAGTATAGAAACACAGAGGGACCTGGGTGTGCAAGTCCACATATCCCTGAAGGTGGCAGCACTGGTGGAGAAGGTGGTGAAGAAGGCATATGGTATGTTTGCCTTTATAGGACGGGGTATAGAGTGTAAAAATTGGAGTCTAATGTTGCAGCTGCGTAGAACGCTGGTTAAGCCACATTTGGAATACTGCGTCCAGTTCTGGTTGCCGCACTACCAGAAGGACGTGGAGGCTTTGGAGAGAGTGCAGAAAAGGTTTACCAGGATGTTGCCTGGTATGTAGGGTCTCAGCGATGAGAAGAGATTGGGCAAACTGGGGTAGTTCTCCCTGGAAAGACGGAGAATCAGGGGAGACCTACAAAGAACAAGAACAAAGAACAAGAACAAAGAACAAAGAACAACACAGCACGGGAAACAGGCCCTTCGGCCCAACGAGCCCGCGCCGCCGTCCCATTGTCAGTGACCTATTCATGATTTTAGTCTATGCCTAATGTGTGAGGATCAGGGAGGTCCAATATAGGGACAATTTGTTACCCAATCAATCAGCCTAAAAGCACATTTTTGGGATGTGGGAGGAAACCGGAGCACCCGGAGGAAACCCACGCAACCACGGGGAGAACGCGCAAACTCCCACGAACACAGGCCCAAATCCATGTGTCCGCACAGCAACAGAGATAGCCTCTGAGCTGTCATGTTGCCCTCGAGATGGTCCAGTTTACGCACACCAATGACATGAAGCAGTAGGCAACTCCCGAAGCAACATCCAAGAGTAGCCCACCACAACCTGCCGCCCGCATGCCCCTTGCTGGACTTAAATGCCTGTGGACAAAAATTCATTATTAAAAAGACTCTATATCCCTGAGGCTAAAACTGAATCCCAAGCCTACAATGCTTAGTAAGGCCTGCTGTATCCCCCTATATGTAGACCGCTCATGTGGCTGTCCAAGTGACTCTTGAACAACCCTAGCGTGCCTGCTTCCACCACCTTACTCGGCAGTGCATTCCACATCCCCACTACCCTTTGTGTGAAAAACTGCCCTCTAATATTAGTCTTATACCTAGCCCCCCTCACCCTAAGCCCGTGACCCCTCGTTCTATCCATTTCTAATAGCGGAAAAAGCTTACCACCATTTACTCTATCTATCCCCTTCATAATCTTATAAACCTCTATTAGATCCCCCCTCAGCCGACGTCTCTCAAGGGAAAACAGCCCAAGTGCGTTCAATCTTTCCTCGTAAGACAGCCCTTCCATACCAGGCAACATCCTGGTAAATCTCCTCTGCACTCTCTCCAGGATCTCTACATCCTTCCGGACTTGTGTACCTGCACCCCCAGGTCTCTCTGCGTATCTATACTCTGGATAGTTCTACCTTTTATCGTATAACTCCCCTCCACATTATTCCGGCCAAAGTGCATCACCTCGCATTTCTCCGGATTAAATTCGATTTGCCATCTATCTGCCCAATCTACCAGCCTGTCTATGTCCTGTTGCTTTGCCAGGCACTGCTCCTCAGTACCCGCCAATCCAACCATCTTAGTGTCATCAGCAAATTTGCTGATCACACCACCTACCCCCTCTTCCAAGTCATTAATATATACTACAAATAGAAGAGATCCTAGTACCGAGCCCTGCGGCACCCCACTGGTGACAGACCTCCAATTGGACCTAATAGACCTAATAGAGGTGTATAAAATTATGAAGGGTATGGATAGGGTGAACAGTGGGAAGCTTTTTCCCAGGTCGGAGGTGGCGAACACGAGGGGTCACAGGCTCAGGGTGAGAGGGGCGGGGTTTAACTCCGATATTAGAGGGATGTTTTTTACGCAGAGGGTGGTGGGGGTCTGGAATGCACTGCCACGTAGGGTGGTGGAGGCAGACACGCTGGGATCGTTTAAGAATTACCCGGATAGTCACATGAACAGCCTGAGAATGGAAGGGTACAAACGAATGGTCTAGTTAGACCAATGAGCAGCACAGGCTTGGAGGGCCGAAGGGCCTGTTTCCTGTGCTGTACTGTTCTTTGTTCTTTTAAAACGGAACAGCAATAATCATGGGGAGAAACGAAGAAGTCAGGAAGTTACTTGGACAAATAAGCTGGAAGGAGGCATTCTTAGGGAAAAGTACCGAAGGAAGGTGGCGGATATTCAAGGAATGTGTGTCTGGAGCTCTGAATGACAATGTTCCGATGAGACAAGGGGGTTTTGGTAGGTCGCGGGAACCGTGGTGCACGGAGGCTGTGTTGAACCTAGTCAGGAGGAAAAGGAAGGTGTACAAAAGGTTCAAGGAACTAGGAGAGGTTAAGGATCTTGAAGAGTATAAGGACTGTAGAAAGGAGGTTAAAAGGGAAATTAGGAGAGCCAGAAGGGGTCATGAGAAGACCTTGGTGGGTAAGATTAAGGAAAATCCCAAGGCCTTCTATAAATATGTGAAAGGTAAAAGCATGAGAAGGGAAAGGATAGGACCTATAAAAGGTGAAGGGGGAAAGGTCTGTGTGGAACCAGAAGAAATGGTGGAGGTGCTTAATGAGTACTTTGCCTCAGTATTCACAGTGGAAGCTGATCTGGGAGATCTTGCTATGGACTTGCAGCAGATGGAAAAGATTGAGTACGTGGACATTAAGCAGGAGGATGTGTTAGAACTTTTGAATTCTATCAAAATAGATAAGTCGCCGGGACCAGATGGGATGTACCCCAGGATACTGTGGGAGGCGAGGGAAGTGATTGCAGAGCCCCTGGTGATGATCTTTGCGTCGTCAATGGAGACGGGAGAGGTTCCGGAAGATTGGAGGATTGCGGAGGTAGTCCCTATTTTCAAGAAAGGGAACAGAGATAGCCCGGGAAATTACCGCCCGGTGAGTCTGACCTCAGTGGTTGGTAAGCTGATGGAGAGGCTTCTGAGGGACAAGATTTACGAGCATTTGGAGAGGTTTGACATGATCAGGAATAGTCAGCATGGATTTGTCAAGGGCAGGTCGTGCCTTACGAGCCTAGTTGAGTTCTTCGATAATGTGACTGAACACATTGACGAAGGAAGTGCCGTGGACGTAGTGTACATGGACTTCAGCAAGGCGTTTGATAAGGTCCCCCATGCAAGACTTCTTGAGAAGGTGAGAGGGCATGGGATCCAAGGGCCTTTGGCCTTGTGGATCCAGAACTGGCTTGCCTGCAGAAGGCAGAGAGTGGTTGTGGATGGGTCTTTTTCGGAATGGAGGTCAGTCACCAGTGGGGTGCCCCAGGGATCTGTTCTGGGACCGTTGCTGTTTGTCATTTTCATAAATGACCTGGATGAGGAAGTGGAGGGATGGGTTAGCAAGTTCGCTGATGACACGAAGGTCGGTGGTGTTGTGGATGGTCTGGAAGGATGTCAAAAGTTGCAGCAGGACATAGATAGGATGCAGGAATGGGCGGAGAAGTGGCAGATGGACTTCAACGCGGATAAATGTGTAGTCGTCCATTTCGGCAGAACCAATGGGATGAACGAGTACACTATCAAGGGCAGGAGTCTTAGTAGCGTTGAAGAGCAGAAGGATCTCGGGGTCCGGGTCCACAGGACTCTTAAATCGGCCTCGCAGGTGGAGGAGGTGGTCAAGAAGGCATATGGTGTGCTGGCCTTCATTAATCGAGGGATTGAGTTTAGGAGTCGGGAGGTAATGCTGCAACTTTACAGGACCCTTGTCAGCCTCATTTGGAGTACTGTACGCAGTTCTGGTCGCCTCACTATAGGAAAGACGTAGAAGCTATTGAAAAGGTGCAGAGGAGATTTACAATGATGTTGCCTGGACTGGGAGGCATGCCTTATGAAGATAGGTTGAGGGAGCTGGGACTCTTTTCCCTGGAGAGACGAAGGTTGAGAGGCAACCTGATAGAAGTTTATAAAATGTTGAGAGGAATAGATAGGGTGGATTCTCAGAGGCTATTTCCCCGGGTTGAAATGGTCGCTACGAGAGGACACAGATTTAAGGTGCAGGGAGGGAAGTACAGAGGTGATGTTAGGGGTAAGTTTTTCACTCAGAGGGTGGTGAGTGAATGGAATCGGCTGCCGTCATCGGTGGTGGAGGCGAACTCGCTGGGGTCTTTTAAAAGACTTCTGGATGAGTATATGGGGTTTAATGGGATTGGGGGTTATAGATAGGTCGATAGATTGGTGGGGTTGATGTGATCGGCGCAACTCGAGGGCCGAAGGGCCTGTTTGTGCTGTAATGTTCTATGTTCTATGGGGGATTATAACCTCTATATTGATTGGTGAACTCAAGTCGGACGTGGTGGACTTGAGGAAGAGTTCTTAGAATGCTGTTGAGATAATTTCCTTGAACAGTATGTTACAGAACCAACTAGTTATCTTGGATCTGGTCCTGTGTAATGAGACAGGTAAAATTAATGATCGCCTTGTGAGGGATCCTCCTGGAGTGAGTGATCACAATATGGTTGCATTTCTAATACAGATGGAGGGTGAGAAAGTAGGGTCCCAAACCAGTGTCCTCTGCTTGAACAGAGGGGAATACAAGAGGATGAGGGTGGAGTTGGCTAATGTAGACTGGGAGCGTAGACTGGGTGGTGGAACAGCGGAGGATTTTTAAGGAGATTTTTTTTCAGCACTCAGCAAAAGTATATTCCAGTGATAAAGAAGGAATATAAGAAAAGGGATAACCAGCCGTGGATAACTAAGGAAATAAAGGAGTATCAAATTAAAAACCAATGCATACAGAGTGGCCAAAATTAGTGGGGAACTAGAAGATTGGGAAAACTTTAAAAAACAACAAAAGAACGACAAAGAAAGCAATAAAGGAAAGATAGATTATAAATGTAAACTAGCACAAAATATAAAAACGGATAGTAAAAGTTTTTACAAATATATAAAATGGAAAAGAGTGGCTAAACTAAATGTTGGACCCTTAGAAGACAAGAAGGGGGATTTAATAATGGGAAACGAGGAAATGGCTGAGGCCTTAAATAAGTTTTTTGTCTCGGTCTTTACAGTGGAGGACACAAATAGCATACCGATAATTGACGGTCACGGGTCTGTAGGGGGTGAGGACCCTAAAACGATCACTATTATTAAAGAGGTAATGCTGGGTAGGCTAATGGGACTGAAGGAAGACGAGTCCCCGGGTCCGGATGGAATGCATCCCAGGGTACAGAAAGAAATGGCATAAGGAATAGCAGGTATGTGAGTTGTAATTTATCAAAATTCGCTGGACTCTGGGGAGGTGCCAGCTGATTGGAAAACAGCTGATGTAACACCACTGTTTAAAAAGACAGGTAAACAAAAGGCGGGTAATTACAGGCTGGTTAGCTTAACATCCGTAATTGGGAAAATGCTGGAATCTATCAATAAGGAAGAAATAGCAGGACACCTGGAAAAGAATGGTTCAATCAAGCAGATGCAGCACGGATTCATGAAGGGAAAGTCGTGTCTGACAAATTTACTGGATTTTTATGAAAATGTAACTAAAGCGGTTGACGGAGGGGAACCGGTGGATGTGGTGTTTTTAGATTTCCAGAAGGCATTCGAAAAGGTGCCTCACAAAATGTTGCTGCAGATGATTAAGGTTCACGGAGTTGGGGTAAAGTGTTAGCGTGGATTGAGGATTGGCTATCTAACAGGAAGCAGAGAGTTGGAATCAGTGGGTGCTTTTCTGATTGGCAGTTGGTGACTAGTGGAGTGCCGCAGGGATCGGTGCCAGGGCCTCAACTGGTTACCATTTACACAGACGATCTGGAGGAGGGGACCGAGTGTAGGGTAACAAAGTTTGCTGATGACACAAAGACAAGTGGGAAAGCAAATTGTGTGAAGACATAGAAAGTCTGCAGAGAGATTTGGATAGGCTGAGTGAGTGGGCAAGGATCTGGCAGATGGAGTATAATATTGGCAAGTGTGAGGTTATCCACTTTGGAAGGAAAATAGTAAAATGGACTATTATTTAAATGGTGAAAAATTACAACATGCTACTATGCAGAGGGACCTGGGGGTCCTTGTGCATGAATCACAAAAACTCAGTCTGCAGGTGCAGCAGGTGATCAAGAAGGCGAATGGATGTTGGCCATTATTGTGAGGGACAGGGAGTATAAAAGCAGGAGGTCTTGCTGCAATTGTACAAGGTACTGGTGAGGCTGCAAAAATTGTGTGCAATTTTGGTCCCCTTATTTGAGAAAGGATATATTAGCTTTGGAGGGAGCACAGAGAAGGTTCACCAGGTTGATACCAGAGATGAGGGGCTTAGGGTGAGGGGGGCTAGATATAAGACTAATGTTAGAGGGCAGTTTTTCACACAAAGGGTAGTGGGGATATGGAATGCACTGCCGAGTGAGGTGGTGGAAGCAGGCACGCTAGGGTTGTTCAAGAGTCACTTGGACAGCCACATGAGCAGTTTACATATAGGGGGATATAGCAGGCCTTATTAAGCATTGTAGGCTTGGGGTCAGTTTAGTCTCAGGGATATAGAGTCTTTAATAATGAAATTTTTATCCACAGGCACTTACCATCTCGAGGGCATCATGGCAGCACAGAGACTATCTCTGTTACTGTGCGGACACATGGATTTGGGCCTGTGTCTGTGGGAGTTTGTGCGTTCTCCCCGTGGTTGCGTGGGTTTCCTCCGGGTGCTCCGGTTTCCTCCCACATCCCAAAAATGTGCTTTTAGGCTGATTGATTGGGTAACAAATTGTCCCTATATTGGACCTCCCTGATCCTCACACATTAGGCATAGACTAGAGTCATGAATAGGTCACTGACCATGGGACGGCGGCGCGGGCTCGTTGGGCCGAAGGGCCTGTTTCCCGTGCTGTTTTGTTCTTTGTTCTTTGTTCTATGAGGGGGTTAGCATGAGGAGAGATTGAGTAGATTGGGCCTGTACTCATTGGAGTTTAGAAGGCTGAGGGAAGATCTGATGGAGACATATAAGATAATGAAGGAGATAGACAGGGTAGAAGCAGAGAGATTATTTCTGCTTAGAAACAAAAACTAGAGGGCACAGCCTCAAAATAAGAAGGAGTCAATTTAGTTGAGGAGGAACTTCTTTCCCAGCGGGTAGTGAACCTTTGGAATTCTCTGCCCATTGAAGCAGTGGCGGCTACCTTGTGTTTAAGTCACAGGTAGATTTTTGGGGAGCAGGCAGGTAAGTGGAACTGAACCACTATCAGATCAGCCATGATCTTATTGAATGGCGGGGCAGGCTCGAAGGGCTAGATGGCCTACTCCTGCTCCTATTTCTTGTGTTCTTAAAAATGGCTTCTTTTGATTCAGCATTTCTCTAATCAATTTAAACTGGCTCTGATACTAAATGAAGGCACCTTTATCTTTTGGCATTCTCTGGCCTAGATACGCATCAATAATTTAGTTTATTGCTTTATGTGTGCCTGACTTGTGCTGGTATCATTCATGAATACATTTTTCATTTTACTGGCACGTTACAAATTCATTCCTTAGAGACATTATTAACATGTCAATTAAATATTTTGCATTATTCTCAAACCACATATTAAAACATTAGCTGCTAATTATCCTCAAATTGAATACTTAGAATTAATCAGAATTCTCAACTACAATTTTCCTAACTGGTTTTCTTATATCTGATATTGATCTGCTGTCTGACTTTCCTCCCAGAATATATCATACTTTATGTTTCAGTTTCTTAATCAAACAGTCCATTGTGTTTCTTAGCCTATTTACTAATTTGCTACATCTTTCATTTATCTTGCACATTGGCCTTGAATGAATATTCAACATTATTGTTTTTCACATTAAACCCTTTTTTAAAATGTTATATTAAAAATGTTAATATAATTCAGTTACTTATATAAAATAACTGTATTTCTGATGGTAAGTTGATGCCTATAACTAAGTCTTATCGTCCCTTCTACTGTTAATCCCATCTACAGCCAGGAACACAGGTCCAGATCCCACCACAGCCTAGAACTGAAATCGAAGTGAAAGCTAGCCTCGGTGATGACATTGTTTTCTGATTCACACGAAAACTCATCTGGACCTTTTGCAGAAGGAAATCTACTATTCCTACCCAGTCTGGCCTGCAGGAGAGTCCAGACCCACAGTAATGTGATTGACTCTTAACTGCCCTCTGAAATGGCTTAGAAAAAATTCTCAGTTCAAGAGAAAATAGGGATGGCCAACAAATGCTGGCATTTGGAGTCTGTATGTTCTCCCTGTGACTGTGTGGGTTTCCTCCAGGTGCTCTGGTTTCCTCCCACACTCCAAATATGTGCCTGTACGTGGACTGGCCATGCTAAATTGCCACATAGTGTCAGGTGGACTAGCTAGGAGTTATGGGGATAGGGCCTGAATGGGATTGTGGTCAGTGCAGACCTGATGGGCCAAATGGCCTCCTTCTGCACTGTAGGGATTCTATAGCAAGCTCTGCTTTTGGTAGACTGCACTCCACTGTATGGGAACATCGAGGAATCAGCCCAACAACAAAACTGAAGGTCTACAGCGCCACGGTACTCACTATCCTCCTGTATGCCTCTGAAACGGTACGGTAGCACAGTGGTTAGCACTGCTGCTTCACAGCTCCAGGGTCCTGGGTTCGATTCCCGGCTCGGGTCACTGCCTGTGTGGAGTTTGCACATTCTCCTCGTGTCTGTGTGGGTTTTCTCCGGGTGCTCCGGTTTCCTCCCACAGTCCAAAGATATGTGGGTTAGGTTCATTGGCTATGCTAAAATTGCCCCTTAGTGTCCTGGGATGTGTAGGTTAGAGGGATTAGCAGGTAAATGTGTAGGGATATGGGGATAGGGTCTGGGTGGGATTGTGTTCGGTGCAGACTCGATGGGCCGAAGGGCCTCTTTCTGCACTGTAGGGTTCTATGGTCTATGAAACATGGACTGTGTATCGAAGGCATGCAGGACAGCTCAATCATTTCCACATGACTTGTCTTTGCAGAATATTACACATCAGATGGCATGACAAAGTACTGAAGTTCTCTCTGGAGCAAGTCTACCATCAGTCCACACACTGCTGATGAGAGCGCAGACCCGGTGGACAGGTCATGTCATCCGTACGTCAGACGAGCGCATACCCAAGCAGCTCCTTTTTGGGGAACTCTGCTGGAAGACGCTCACATGGAGGGCAGAAGAAACGTTACAAAGACACACTCAAGACCTCCCTGAAGTCGCTTGACATTGACACGACCACCTGGGAAACACTGGAACAAAACTGCCCTACCTGGCACTGCCTCATCCACAAAGGCTGTCAAGCTCAAGAAGCACAACTTAAGCGCGAGCTGCGCAAGTCCAGAGCCACCAGCACAATAACTACAGTGTCTACACAAGTCTGTCCAATATGGGCCAGGACATTCCGTGCCCGAATTGGCCCTGATCAGTCATCTTCAGCCACACTGCAACCAGCCTCAAAATGACTAATGGTGTCGAGGTCCTCATCAACAGCAATGGACAAACAATTGAATTGAGGATTATATGATTCTATAATTATTAACCCAGTTAATGTTCTGGGAACTGGGTTCAAATCCTGCCATGGCAGATGTGGAATTTGAATCAATTTTTAAAAAGTCTGGAATTATGAATCTACTGATGACCATGAAATTACTGTTGATTGTCAGAAAAATCCATCTGGTTCACTTTGGGGAAGGAAATCTGCCATCCTGACCTGGTCTGGCTTGCATGTGATTCCAGAGCTATAGCAATGTGGTTGACTCTCAAATGCCTTCTGAAATTACCTAGCAAGCCATTTAGTTCAAGGGCAATAAATGCTGGCCAACCAGCAATGCCCATGTTCCATGAATGAATAAAAAAAGTCAGCCTGAGTCTGTGGCCACTCTCACTATTTGAAAGTCACCAGGCAGCCTTGAGGAGGAGTTCACAGAATGTGTCCATGATAGCTACCTTGAACAGTCTGTAACTGAACCTACAAGGGAGCAAGCTATCCTAGATCTGGTCCTGTGTAATGAGATGGGATTAATGATCTTGCAGTTCCTCTTGGAAGAAGTGATCACAGTATGGTTGAATTTAAAATACAGATGGAGCGTGAGAAGGTAAAATCCAATCCCAGTGTCTTGTGTTTAAACAAAGGAGATTACAAAGGGATGAGGCAGGAATTGGCTAAGGTAGACTGGGAGCAAAAACTTTATGGTGGGACAATTGAGGAACAGTGGAGGACTTTCAAACTGATCTTTCACAGTGCTCAGCAAAAGTCTCTATCAGTGATAAGGAAGACCTGTAGAAAAAGAGATACAGTAAAAAGTCTGACAACACCAGGTTTTAGTCCAACCTATTTATTTGATCATATACTCACAAGCTTTCGGGGTTAGCCCCTTCGTCAGGTGACTAACCCGAAAGCTTGTGAGTATATTATCAAATAAATAGGTTGGACTAAAACCTGGTGTTGTCAGACTTTTCACTGTGTTTACGCCAGTCCAACGCCAGCATACCCACATCATGAAAAAGAGATAATCAGCTATGGATATCTAAGGAAATAAAGGAGGGTATCAACTTGAAAGAAAATGCATACACAGTGGCAAAGATTAGTGGGAACCTAGAGGTCAGCAGAAAGCCACGAAAATAGCTATAAAGAAAAGTAAGATGAATTATGAGAGTAAACTAATTCAGGATATTAAAACATACAGCAAAAGTTTCTACAAATATAAAAAAAGAGTGGCTAAAGTAAACATTGGTTCTTTAGAGGAAGAGAAGAGGATGTAATAACTGGAAATGAGAAGATGGCTGAGGCACTGAACAGTATTTTGTGTCGGTCTTCACAGTGGAAGACACAAATAACATGCCAAAAATTGATGACAGGAAGGCTATGGCAGGTGAGAACCTAGAAACTATCATTATCACAAAAGAGATAGTGTTGGGCAAGTAATGGGGCTAAAGATAGGCAAGTCTCCTAGTCCTGATGGAATGCATCCCTGGGTACTAAAAGAGGTGGTGGGAGAAATAGCAAATGCACTAGTGGTAATTTACCAAAATTCACTGGACTCTGGGGTGGTCCCCGCAGATTGAAAAACAGCCAATGTAATGCCACTATTTTAAAAAGGAGGTAGACAAAAGGCGGGTAACTATAGGTTGGTTAGCATAACTCCTGCAGTAGGGAAAATGCTTGAATCTATCATTAAGGAAGAAATAGCGAGACATCTGGATATAAATTATCCCATTGGTAAGACACAACATGAAGAGAAGGTCATGCTTGACTAATTTGGTGGAATTCTTTGAGAACAATACATGTGCAGTGGACAATGGGAAACTTGTGGATGTGGTGTATCTGGATTTCCAGAAGGCATTTGACAAGGTGCTGCACCAAAGACTTCTACATAAGATAAAGGTACATGGTCTTACCGGTAATGTACTACTTTGGATAGAGGATTGGTTAACAATCAGAAAGCAAAGACTTGGGGTAAATGGATGTTTTTTTGGTTGGTGATCAGTGACTAGTGGTGTGCCTCAGGGGTCAGTGTTAGGACCGCAATTGTTTACGATTTACATAGATGATTTGGAGTTGGGGACCAAGTACAGTGTGCCAAAATTCACAGATGACATTAAGATAGGTGGCAGAGCAAAGTGTGCAGAGGACACTGAAAGTCTGCAAAGGGATACAGATAGTCTTAAGTGGGCGAGGGTTTGGCAGTTGGAGTACAATGTTGGTAAATGTGAGGTCATCCATTTTGGTAGGAATAACAGCAAAATGGATCACTATTTAAATGGTAAAAAATTTTAGCATGCTGCTGTGCAGAGGGACCTGGGTGTCCTTGTGCAGGAATCTCAAGGAGTTGGTTTGCAGGTGCAGCAGGTAATTAAGAAGGCAAATGGAAGTCTGTCCTTTATTGCTAGAGGGATGGAGTTTAAAAAGTGAGGTTACATTGTAGCTGTATAAGGTGCTGGTGAGGTCATGCCTGGAGTACTGTGTACAGTTTGGGTCCTCCTTACTTGAGTAAGGATATATTCGCATTGGAGGGGGAGCAGAGGAGATTCACTAGGTTGATTCCAGAGTTGGGGGGAGGGGTTGGCTTATGAGGAAAGACTGAAGACTGGGGCTATACTCATTGGAATTCAGAAGAATGAGGGGAGATCTTATAAAAACCTATAAGATTATGAAGGGAATAGATAAGATAGAAGCAGGGAAGTTGTTTCCACTGGGGGGTGAAACTAGAACTAGAGGGAATGGCCTCAAAATAAGGGGGAGCAGATTTCGGACTGAGTTGAGGAGGAACTTCTTCACACAAAGGGTTGTGAATCTGTGGAATTCCCTGCCCAGTGAAGTAGTTGAGGCTCCCTCATTGAGTGTTTTTAAGGCAAGGATAGATAAATGTTTGAACAGTAAAGGAACTAAGGGTTATGGTGAGCGGGCGGGAAAAAGGAGCTGAGTTCACAAAAAGATCAGCCATGATCTTATTGAATGGCGGAGCAGGCTCCATAGCCCCCAGTGCCCCACCCCTCCCCCACCAATTGCCCCCCTCCTCCTCCCACTGTCCCCCCTTCTCCCACTTTACCCCGTCCTCCTACCCCTCCCCCGCTCCTCCTCCCCTCCCCCCTCTCCCACTGTTCCCCCCTCCTCCCCATACCCCCCTCGCCCCCGTCCCCCCTCGCCCCCGTCCCCTCCCCCCCTCCTCCTCGTTCCCCCCCCCTCCCCCCCGTTCCCCCCTCCCCCCCGTTCCCCCCCTCCTCCATCCCCCCCTCCTCCTCCTCCTTCCCCCCTCCTCCTTCCCCCCTCCTCCTCCTCCTTCCCCCCTTCCTCCTCCTCCTTCCCCCCCTCCTCCTCCTCCTTCCCCCCCTCCTCCTCCTCCTTCCCCTGTCCCCCCCTCCTCCTTCCCGTCCCCCCATCCTCCTCCTCCGCCTGTCCCCCACTGTCCGCACCTGCGCAAATATATTTTGGCCTTGGAGGGAGTGCAGAGGAGGTTTACTAGGCTGATACCGGAGTTGAGGGGATTGAGCTATGAGGAGAGGCTGAATAAACTAGGCTTGTACTCGTTAGAGTTTAGAAGAATGAGGGGAGATCTCATTGAGACGTATAAGATGATGAATGGGATGGATAGGATAGAGGTGGAGAGACTCTTCCCACTCAGAAAGGACAGTAGGACTAGGGGGCACAGCCTTAAGATAAAGGGGGGGGCGGTTTAGAACAGAGTTGAGGAGGAACTTCTTCACTCAAAGGGTGGTGAATCTCTGGAGTTCTCTGCCCGTTGAAGTGGTGGAGGCTGCCTCGCTAAATATTTTTAAGAAACGGGTTGATGGGTTTTTGATAAGAGAGGGGATTAAGGGTTATGGGGAGAGGGCGGGAAGGTGGAGCTGAGTCACGACAGATCAGCCATGATCTTATTGAATGGTGGGGCAGGCTCGAAGGGCTAGATGGCCTACTCCTGCTCCTATTTCTTATGTGTCCTCCTCCCCCTCCCCCCCCCCCAGTTCTTGTGAACCCGTCACAATACCCGACCGATTGATGACAGCTCTGGACCAATAGGAAGAGAGGGGGCTGGGATGTGCGGCTGGTCCTTTAACCAATCAGATTAAATGAGGGGCGGTGATGCGCCTGGAGCATGCGCAGTGCGAGTAATGGCGGTGAGCAGCGGGTAATCTGATGTCCATCGGTGAGTGGCGGCTGGGAGAGGGTGATGGATCTGGCGGGTGGGCGGAAAGACTTTGTAAACATGTTGTGTAAACCGAAAATCAGCTGAGATAATTTCCTGGCCTCCCGTTTATTCCGATCGGAGCCGCTGAGTTGACGGCCATCGCGCAATGTGCGCCTGCGTCATTTTAGCGAGGGACAGTGCGGAGTCTGCGCAGTGGCTGTGTCTGATTGGGGGTGGGGTTGAGGTTCTTCAATGGGAATGGGAATGGGAATGGGAAGAACTTGTCCAAGAAACTGCTTCGAATTCTCAGCAAACTTCACAGCAACGTTATAAACAAACTTTTGTCAGCCAGACTCAGGAGATGTCAGGTCAGGTGACCAGATGCTTGGACAAAGAAATAGGATTTATGGAAAATTATTGTGGACAAGAGATTGAGAGGACCACATAGGGAATTCCAGAGTTTTTTGTTGATAGAACATTCCAGCGCAGTACAGGCCCTTCGGCCCTCGCTGTTGCGCCGACCAGTGGAACCAATCTAATGACCCTCTAACCTAAACTATTCCAATGTTATCCATATGCCTATCCACTGACCATTTGAACACCCTTAAAGTTGGCGAGTCCACAACTGCTGCAGGCAGGGCATTCCACGACCTTACTACCCTCTGAGTAAAGAACTTACCTCTGACATCCATCCTATAATTACCCTTAATTTATAGCTATGTCCCCTCGTGTTAGCCATCACCATCCGAGGAAAAAGGATCTCACTGTCCATCCTATCTAACCCTCTGATCATCTTGTATGCCGCAATTAGGTCATCTCTTAACCTTCTTCTTTCTAACAAAAATAACTTCAAGTCCCTCAGCCGTTCCTCATAAGACCTTCCCACCATACCAGGCAACATCCTGGTAAACCTCCTCTGCACCCTTTCCAATGCCTCCACAGCCTTCTTATAATGCGGTGACCAGAACTGTACGCAATACTCCAAGTGCGGCCGCACCAGAGTTTTGTACAGTTGCAACATGACCTCACGGCTCCGAAACTCAATCCTTCGCCTTCTTAACAACCTTGTCAACCTGGGATCTATGCACATGTACACTGAGATCTCTCTCTCGTCGACACTACCAAGAGTTCTTCCATTAGCCCTATATTCTGTACTCCTGTTACTCTTACCAAACTGAATCACCTCATACTTTTCCACATTAAACTCCATTTGCCACCTCTCAGCCCAGCTCTGCAGCTTATCTATGTCCCTCTGCAAACTGTGACATCCATCCTCACTGTCTACAACTCCTCTGACTTTGGTGTCGTCAGTAAATTTACTAATCCATCCTTCTACACCCTCATCCAGGTCATTTATAAAAGTGACAAACAGCAATGGCCCTAAAACAGGTCTCTGAGGTACACCTCTTGTAGCTGAACTCCAGTTTGAATATTTCCCATCAACCATCACCCTCTGTCTTCTATCAGCTCGCCAATTCCTGATCCAAACTGCCAATTCCTGATCCAAACTGCTAAATCACCCTCAATCCCATGCATCTGCATTTTCTGCAATAGCCTACCATGGGGAACGTTATCAAACGCTTTGCTAAAATCCATATACACCACGTCAACTGCCTTACCCTTATCCACCTCTTGGTCACCTTCTCAAAGAACTCGATAAGGTTTGTGAGGCACGACCTACCCTTCACAAAACCGTGTTGATTATCCCTAATCAATTTATTTCTCTCTAGATGATTATAAATCCTATCTCTTATAATTCTTTCCAAAACTTTGCTGACAACAGAAGTAAGGCTCACTGGTCTATAATTCCCAGGATGGTCTCTACTCCCCTTCTTGAACAAGGGGACAACATTTGCTATCCTCCAGTCTTCCGGCACTATACCTGAAGCCAATGACGACATGAAGATCAAAGCCAAAGGCTCTGCAATCTCCTCCCTCGCCTCCCAGAGAATCCTAGGGTAAATCCCATCCAGCTCAGGGGACATATCTATTTTCATACACTCAAGAATTGCTAACACTTCCTCCTTATGTACCTCAATCCTGTCTAGTCTAAAAGCCTGTATCTCAGTATTCTCCTCGACTGCATTGATTTTTTTCCTGCGTGAATACTGACAAAAAATATTCATTTAGTGCCTCTCCTCCCTCTTCAAACTCCACGCACAACTTCCCACTGCTATCTCTGACTGACCCTAATCTTGCCCTAACCAATCTTTTATTCTTGACATACCTACAGAAAGCTTTAGGATTTTCCTTGATCCTATCCGCCAAAATCTTCTCATGTCCTCTTTTAGCTCTTCTTAACACTCTCTTTAGTTCCTTCCTGGCTAATTTATAACTCTCCATTGCCCTAACTGAGCCTTCATGTCTCATCTTTACATAAGCCTCCTTCTTCCTCTTCACCAGAGATTCAACTTCCTTAGTAAACCACGGTTCCCTCGCTCAAACAAAGAACAACACAGCACGGGAAACAGGCCCAATGAGCCCGCGCCGCCATCATAACAATGTGTTTTTCCTCCTCCACCCTTGACCCATGTCTATGCTTATGGTACCCCCATTGGAAACCAGATTAAGGGGTGAATAATTTAGGGACACTTTGTTTCACCAATCAGCCTAAGAGCACATCTTTGGGGTGTGGGAGGAAACCCACGCAACCACAGGGAGAATGCGCAAATTCCCACAGACACTGGCCCAAATCCATGTATCTGCACAGCTAACAGTGATAGTCACTGAGCTATCATGGTGCCCATCTGCTGGTCCAGTTTTAAGTGTACACAAACGATGCAAAGTACCAGGCTACTCTCGAAACATCCAAGAGCAGCCCACGCACGACCCACCGTGTGCATGCCCCTCGTTAGACAACAAGGTGGACCGACGCACCTGCGGAGTAAAAGAGAAAAACATCAACACATGTAACAGTTGATTTCCAGAAACATGCCGAGGCTCTGATCCTTATTTAAAACAGTCTCCTGTAACCCTCCATCCCTGTTTCGCTCACGTGTCTATCTAAGTAAACCATAAACAAGTCCAGCGTGCCTGCCTCCACCACCTTACTTGGCAGTGCATTCCATACCCCCACGACCCTCTGTGTGAAAAACCTCCTTCTAGCATCCAAATTATACCTCTCCCCCCTCACCTTAAGCCCATGGCCCCTCGTGATATTTGTCTCCAATCTAGGAAAAAGCCTGCCACTGTTTACTCTATCTATACCCTTGATTATCTTATACACCTCTATTAGGTTGACCACTTCCTCCCTGCCTGACAGGTACATATTTATCAAGGACTTGCAGTAGCTGCTCCTTGAATAAGCTCCACATTTCAGTCGTTCCCAGCCCCTGCAGTTTCCTACTCCAACCTATGTATCCTAAATCTCGCCTAATAGCCTCATAATTTGTCTGACAAATTTACTGGAGTTCTATGAGGATGTGTCTAGGACGGTGGATAGAGGAGAGCCGGTGGATGTGGTCTTTCTGGATTTCCAGAAGGCATTTGACAAAGTACCTCACAAGAGGTTATTGCAGAAGGTCAAGGAACATGGAGTTGGGGATAGGGTGTTAGCGTGGATAGAGGATTGGTTGTCAAATAGGAGGCAGAGAGTTGGGGTCAACGGGTGCTATTCAGATTGGCGGATGGTGAGTAGTGGAGTGCCCCAGGGGTCGGTGCTGGGGCCTCAGCTATTTACCATTTATATAGATGATCTGGAGGAGGGAACCGAGTGTAGGGTGTCGAAATTTGCTGATGACACCAAGATTGGGGGAATGGCAAGTTGTGCGGAGGGTGTGGAGAGTCTGCAGAAGGATCTAGATAGGCTGGGCGAATGGGCCAGGAAATGGCAAATGGAATTTAATGTTGGCAAGTGTGAGGTGGTCCACTTTGGTAGGAATAATGGTAGGAAGGACTATTACTTACGTGGTGAAAAACTGCAGCAGGCGACGGTGCAGAGGGACCTCGGGGTCCTTGTGCATGAGTCGCAAAAACCCAGCTTGCAGGTGCAGCAGGTGGTCAGGAAGGCGAATGGGATGCTGGCCTTCATAGCGAGGGGGATTGAATATAAAAGTAGGGAGGTCTTGCTGCAGCTGTATAGGGCATTGGTGAGGCCGCAGCTGGAGTACTGTGTGCAGTTTTGGGCGCCGTACCTGCGCAAAGATATTTTGGCCTTGGAGGGAGTGCAGAGGAGGTTTACTACGCTGATAGCGGAGTTGAGGGGGTTGAGCTATGAGGAGAGGCTGAATAAACTAGGCTTGTACTCGTTGGAGTTTAGAAGAATGAGGGGAGATCTCATTGAGACGTATAAGATGATGAATGGGATGGATAGGGTAGAGGTGGAGAGACTCTTCCCACTCAAAAAAGATAGTGGGACTAGGGGGCACAGCCTCAAGATAAAGGGGCGGCTGTTTAGAACGGAGTTGAGGAGGAACTTCTTCACTCAAAGGGTGGTGAATCTCTGGAATTCTCTGCCCATTGAAGTGGTGGAGGCTGCCTCGCTAAATATTTTTAAGACGCGGGTTGATGGGTTTTTGATAAGAGAGGGGATTAAGGGTTATGGGGAGAGGGCGGGAAGGTGGAACTGAGCCACGACAGATCAGCCATGATCTTATTGAATGGCGGGGTAGGCTCGAAGGGCTTGATGGCCTACTCCTGCTCCTATTTCTTATGTTCTTATTTAATTACTTTTCCCCAGCTATAACTTCTGCCCTTCAGTATATACCTATCCTTTTCCATCACTAAGGTAAACGTAACCGAATTGTGGTCACTATCACCAAAGTGCTCACCTACCTCCAAGTCTAACACCTGGTCTGGTTCATTACCCAGTACCAAATCCAATGTAGCCTCACCTCTTGTTGGCCTATCTACATACTGTCAGGAAACCTTCCTGCACACATTGGACAAAAACTGACCCATCTAACGTGCTTGAACCATAGCTTTTCCAATCGATATTTGTAAAGTTAAAGTCCCCCATAACAACTACCCTGTTACTTTCGCACCTACTCAGGATCATCTTTGCAAACCTTTCCTCTACATCTCTGGAACTTTTTGGAGGCCTATAAAAAAATTCCCAGCAGGGTGACCTCTCCTTTCCTGTTCTAATCTCAGCCCATACTACCTCAATAGACAGGTCCACATCAAATGTCCTTTCTGTCACCGTAATACTGTCCTTGACTAACAATGCCACGCCTCCCCCTCTCCTACCACCTTCTCTGCTCTGACTGAAACATCTGAACCCCGGAACCTGCAACAACCATTCCTGTCCCTGCTCTATCCATGTCTCTGAAATGGCCACAGCATCGAAGTCCCAGGCACCAATCCAGGCTGCAAGTTCATCCACCTTATTGCGTATGCTCCTCGCAATAGTGAATGCCGCAGGGATTGGTGCTGGGGCCTCAGCTATTTACCATTTATATAGATGATCTGGAGGAGAGGGCTGAGTGTAGGGTGATGAAATTTGCTGATGACACAAAGATGAGCGGAAAAGCAAATTGTGCGGAGGGTGTGGAAAGTCTGCAGAGGGATCTGGATAGGCTGAGCGAGTGGGCAAGGACCTGGCAGATGGAGTACAATGTTAGCAAGTGTGAGGTTATCCACTTTGGCAGAAATAATAGTAGGAGGGATTACTATTTAAAGGGCGAAAAGCTGCAGCATGCTACGGTGCAGAGGGACCTGGGGGTCCTTGTGCATGAGTCACAAAAACCCAGTCTGCAGGTGCAGCAGGTGATCAAGAAGGCGAATGGGATGCTGGCCTTTATAGCGAGAGGGATAGAATATAAAAGCAGGGAGGTCTTGCTGCAACTGTACAGGGTACTGGTGAGGCCGCAGCTGGAGTACGGTGTGCAGTTTTGGTCGCCGCACTTGCGCAAGGATATTTTGGCCTTGGAGGGAGCGCAGAGGAGGTTCACTAGGCTGATACCAGAGATGAGGGGGTTAGACTATGAAGAGAGACTGAATAGACTGGGTCTGTACTGAATAGACTGGGTCTGTAATCGTTGGAGTTTAGAAGGATGAGGGGGGGATCTTATAGAGACGTATAAGATAATGAAAGGGATGGATAGGGTAGAGGTAGAGAGATTCTTCCTGCTCAGAAAGAATAACAGGACAAGAGGGCACAGCCTCAAGATAAAGGGGGATGCAGTTTAGAACAGAGTTGAGGAGGAACTTCTTCACTCAAAGGGCGGTGAATCTCTGGAATTCTCTGCCTGTTGAAGTGGTGGAGGCTGCCTCGCTAAATATATTTAAGTCACAGGTAGATAGGTTTTTGACAGACAAGGGAATTAAGGGTTATGGGGAGAAAGCGGGAAAGTGGAACTGATCCACTTCAGATCAGCCATGATCTTATTGAATGGCGGGGCAGGCTCGAAGGGCTAGATGGCCTACTCCTGCTCCTATTTTTTATGTTCTTATTGAAGTATACACACTTCAACCCACCCTTCTGCCTGCCAATACTCTGCTGCAACCTTGAAACCTTATCCATGACCTCCCTATTCTCATCCTCCTGTACATTGGAGCTACAATTCAGGTTCCCATCCCCCCTCTGAATCAGTTTAAACCCCCCTGAATAGCATTGGCAAATCTTCCCTCCAAGATATTAGTACCCCTCTGGTTCAGGTGCAGACCCTTTTGTAGAGGTCCCACCTGCTCCAGAATGAGCCCCAATTGTCCAAGTACCTGAAACCCTCCCTCCTGCACCATCCCTTTAGCCACGAGTTCAAATGATCTGTCTCTCCCTATTCTTCTCCATGCTATCCCGCGGCACAGGTAATAAACCAGAGATAACCATTCTGCTTGTTTTAGCCCTAAGCTTCCACCCTAACTCCCTGAATTTCTGTCTTACAACCCCATCCCTTTTCCTACCTATGTCATGGGTACCTACGTGAACCATGACTTGGGGCTGGTTCCCCTCCCCCTTAAGGATCTCGAACAGTCGATCAGAGACATCACGGACCCTGGCGCCTGAGAGGCAACATACCAACCGCGAGTCTCTCTCTTTCCTACAGATTCTCCTATCTGTCCCCTTAACTATGGAATCCCCAATCACTAATCCTGTTCTTTTCTTCCCCTTTCCCACCTGAGCATCAGGGACAGGCTCTACCCCTGACACCTGTACTCCATGGCTTACCCGGTTGAGTCTTCCTCCCCAACAGCATCCAAAACAGAGTACTTATTTTGGAGAGGAACAGCCTCAGGGGATCGCTGCTCTGACTGCTTCTTACCCCTTCTAGCATTCACCCACGTATCACTTTTAGGAGCAACTATCTCCCTGTAACTTTTGTCAACAGCTGCCTCTGCTTGCTGAATGATTCTTAGTTCCTCCAGTTCCAGCTCCAGGTCCCTAACACGGTCCTCAAGGAGCTGGAAATGGATGCACTTCCTGCAGGTGTAATCAGCCGGGACATTACTGGTGTCCCTCACCTCAGGCATCCCATCGCATTGCCTGCACTGCCATCCTTGTTACATCCCTTACCAAGAAACAACAAAAAAACTTACTTGTTCTCACTCTGAGTCACTCTCCTTTTTTTTAGGCTAGAGGAGGGGGGAGGGTGGGATACTCTACACATATAGAGTATCAGGATTCTTCACCGTTCCAATTTATTGAGATAATTGAAATCATGATTACCTGTGATGGAACAATTATAAGAGGAAATATTATATGTCACTACATATTTGTTTAAGAGGGACGCAGAAAGACCTGCCCAAAATTTTTATTCAGATTTCAGCTCATGGTGGAGGGAGTATGTGGCGCTTTTCAGATTTAGGGAACGGGATATGTTCCATAGAATTGTCTGTTATGAATTTCTATCTTGTACTGACAGTGATATCTTTTGTAAACTTTTTTTACAGAGAATTAAAAGGAAGATTTACAGATGGGAAACTCAAACCAAGCATCAAATCAAAATTTGACAGAGTCACATTCCTCATGGCCTGAATAGTGTCAGCCATCAATGTGGAAAGAGATATGTTTGATTTTTTTTATATCTGTGAGAAAACATTTCAAACATCATTCTGACTGGAAAACTAGTGAGACACACACACACACCAGAGTAATAATGTTCCAGTGAATTGACCAGTTACTACAGCCTGAAAAATAATCTTATCATTCATGGTGCAGAGAAACTATACATGGACCACGATCCTACTGATCAACAAACCTGAAGAGAAACAAGAACACCAGCAAAATGGAGAAACCATGGAAATGTGAAGACTGTGGGAAAGGATTCAGTTATCCTTCCAAGCTGGAAAACCATCAACGCACTCATACTGGGGAGAGGCCATTCACCTGCTCCCAGTGTGGGAAGGGATTCATTCAGTCAGCCCAACTGTTAACACACCAGCGGTTTCACACTGGTGAGATAACATTCAACTGCTCTACTTGTGGGATGGGATTTACTCAGTCATCAGACCTGCTGAGACACCAGCGAGTTCACCTTGGGGAAAAGCCATTCAGTTGCTCCAGGTGTGGCAAAGGATTCACTCAGTCATCCAATCTGCAGAGACATCAGCAAGTTCACACTGGGGAGAAGCAGTTCACCTGTTGTGATTGTGGGAAGGGGTTCATTCGATCATCCCAACTGCAAACACATCAGCGAATGCACACTGGGGAGAGACCATTCACATGCTCTGTATGTGGGAGAGGATTCACTGGGTCCTCTGACCTGCTGAAACACCAGCGAATTCACACTGAGGAGAGACCATTCAGCTGTACTTCCTGTGGAAAGAGATTCAGGTCTTCAGCCAATCTCAATGTACACCAGCGAGTTCACACTGGAGAGAGGCCATTCAGTTGTTCCCAGTGCGGGAAGGGATTCGCCCAATTATCCCACTTGCAGACACACCAACGAATTCATAACTGACTATCGGAATGGGATTCTGATGTTATTGCTGCTGTTAATCACATCCCGGACTGAATATGTTCTGGACAGTTAGGGTTTGTTTCTGCTGATGTTAAACATCCATGTAACTGGGCATGTTTCATATAGTGAATTGTATTCTCGGGGCTGCAGTGTCACTTTAAGAACTGCTGTATGTGATCTTTCCTTGTAATTCAGAAACTCTCATCAGAAATTAGTTTACAACAAGATTCTGAACTTTCACTCTAATCCTAAATTGATCTTTGATACAAACTCTACAATTCAGTGTCTGAGAGATTCACTGATTAAGATCTCCAATTAGAAAGTGCTGATTAATCTTAGCTGACAATTCTTATTGATTGCACATTACACACAGCAACATCTCCATTATCTACCAGAAAGAAAGGGAATGGGAATTCGTGGAGAGCTCACAAATGTTACCACTCTCCTGTGTGGTACAGGAATTCCTTTGGAATGGGAATGGAGACAAGTTCAATTCAAGTAATGGACTGTCAAAAATCACTGACTAATACTGTTATAAAATCTTCAGAAATTTATGGACTATTATAGAAATATTTCTTGCACTGTTCTGAAAGTTTCCAGAGCAGCTTGCTGGCTGACAAACACAGGACAGGTTTGTTATCTCTGTCAAGGATGTGTCGCTAGCATAGGCCCCAAAACAAGGCATAACTCTATGATTGGATCTTATGACCCACATGTAACCCAACTGCCTGTATATTGCTTCACAAGAGTAAAGTGATTTTGAAGTGATCCGTACGGCTCCAGTCCAACACCCACACTCTAGCTCGCACTAGTTATCGGTTCAGAGGAGACTACTGTCAGCCCTGGGGATCAGCATTACTCTCAGCTGAGCCAGTACCGCAATCTCACCTGTTATATATGTTTCATCTGCTTATTTAGTTAATGTACTATTTCTAATCTGTTGCTTCTTAATGAAATATTTGAAAATCACCAATGAATTTGACCCCCTTTTTGATAATCTGAGAGCAGGGACTAAAATCTTACACTTCTCTGTGAGAGGTTTGAGAACTGCAATAATCTAGAGCAATGATAAGGTGTTAATTGTGGCTCAATGGTTACATTCTCATCTCTGAATCAGGAGGATGCGCGTTCAAATCCACATCCAGAAAACCAGGCTGATATTCTACTATAGCAGCACTGAGGGAGCCCTAACCTGAGACGTGCCTGTGCCAAGGGTGCCCCATGGTGAGGGAACCTTGCCCTGTCCAAGATCCCATCTTTGAGATCAGTCCTTTAACTGTGGCACCATCTGTCCTCAACTGTGTGTAAATGTTCTCAGGATGGTCTTCAGACGAGCAGTGGAGTTCTCTCTGCTGTAACTTTAGATATTCATCATTGAACAGATTATCAGCTCAGAATCACATTTCCATTTGTGGGATCTTGCTGTGTAAAATGTGACCATTCCATTTCCAACATTACAACAGTGACTACACTTTCACAGAGCTTCATTGTCTGTAACATCCTTCTGGACATCCTGAAGTTTGAAAGGTGTTATATAAATACAATCCTTCCATTTACAAACCTGGAGCATCACAAACTGCTGAGTGAATGAGTTGCATCTTCTTTTCTCAAATCACCAAGATACCAAACGGCCTGGCGAAACGTGCCATTTACAGGTCCAGGCAGCATCGAGGGGGCCGTCCATCTGACTGACTGCCCCTCTACCAAGGCTACGTTCACCACCAGGTGTCCCTGGAGAGGGAGCATGCAGTGTCCATGGGTGCAGTTGGGCACCGCAGGGGCTGGGATGCATTATCGACCCTAATAATCACATTTTAATTTGATGTTTTCAAGTTTCCTTTGTGCTTTGGTTTTGTTTGGGCTGTTGCCCTTTTGGGGAGCTGTTCCTTTTACTTTGTCCTGATTTAACTTGAGTTTGTTTATTTGGTTTGACCTTAAAAGATACCAGACTACAATTCATATCATAGACATTGTTTATTACTCAGAAATCACAACTTGCCGTTAAATGT
This sequence comes from Prionace glauca, assembly GCA_037974335.1. NCBI lineage: Eukaryota > Metazoa > Chordata > Chondrichthyes > Carcharhiniformes > Carcharhinidae > Prionace > Prionace glauca. The sequence continues at coordinate 52,729,148 of CM075742.1, forward strand.
GTGCACACACATTCTTACTAGAATATCTAAATGTCAGAGTTATCCTGCAGTTCAGTGCTGATGGGGAGAGTTATGTCACTAAATAAGGAACATAGATTTCACCCACTATTCAGTGATTCACTATAAATGAGCATAAATGGATACTGAGTTAGAGCACTGAACAGGGTCTGAGGTTAGACATTTGTGAGTTCACTTTCAGAAGAATTCCTTCAATATCTTAACAAGTCAACAGCTTTGAACAGCCCATCTATCGAATAGCTCAAGCCTGTTTGTAATTAAACATTCAGAACTCACACAACTTCATCCTCGAATTACAAAGCAGACTTTCCCCTGTTATCTGCATTCATCTTCAGTTTAACACAGTAAAAAGTCTGACAACACCAGGTTTTAATACAGAGCAAGCAATGTCTAGTCAATTCCCATCTATCCGGCATATGCTGATTTCCACTGTACTGGAAATTCATTTTACCTACACAGTCTGTAAGAGAAAGTGCGTAACACTGCACCACAGCAGTGGGATCAAAATAACCAAAGGGACTTGTGAAATTGTAAATGGTGTGGTCATGCTTTTTACAATTTAAGTTAATTTATTAGTGTCACAAGTAGGCTTGCATTAACATTGCAATGAAGTTACTGTGAAAATCCCCTAGTCGCCACACTCTGGCGCCTGTTTGTGTTACACTGAGGGAGAATTTAGTACAGCCAATGCACCCTAATCAGCGCGTCTTTCTGTGAGAGAAAACCGAAACACCCAGAGGAAACCCATGCAGATACAGGGAGAATGTGCAGACTCTTGCTTAGACAGTGACCCAAGCCAGGAATCGAATCAGGTTTCTGGTACTGTGAGGCAGCAGTGCTAACCACTATGACACCATGCCGCTGTAGTTCTGGATCAGGTTTTGCAGAAATAGAATTTTTGTCATTAACACCCTGGTTTAGAATATCTTTAGCAGCTGTTATGTCTGTCTCTGGTGCAATCAACCAATCAGTGCATTCAACTGTCAAGCAACGGTTGGGGTTTGAGACCATCCAAGAGTGGAGCTTTTACTGTTTGCCTTTGAATGCTGATGCAGAGAAAACAGTTGCAGGTTGGCAGTAGGTCTGTGAGCATCAATAAACAAACTGCCTCAAGTGCTACTGGCTGTACTATTATTTGGTGTTACCAACATTATTCAATGAATATTGATTTCGAACATATTACATATAATGTATACAAATGCTTCCATTATGCCATTATACTTAACATTTAGAATTGAAACATTAATTTGTGGCTGAGTATTTCTTTCAACTCCATATTTCTGCTCCCATTCATTCCTGGATAGATCAGAAATCTGTCTAACCCTGACGGTGATGTATTCTATGATGGAGTGTCTATGACCCTGTAGAGAGTTCTGAAGAGTCACAATCACTTTGAGTGAAGTAATTTCTCTGATTCTCATAAATCATCAGCGCCTGACATTGTGCTCCCATGTTTTAGATTGCCTGACCAGGGAAAATAATCTTTCAGCATCCACCATATCAAACTCACTCTTGCAGTACAGAGAGTATTTGACACATGAAGCCTGCATCAACAACAATCCCATCTATGTCATATCCCCGTATCCCCACGTATTTACCTTGTTAATCGAGGATTAGTGGGAAGCCTTTAAAAGCAAGCAAAGGACAACTAAAAAAGTAATAAGGGGAGAGAAGATGAAATTTGAGTGTGAGCTAGCTAGTAATATAAAAGAAGATAGGAAGAGTTATTTTAATATATAAAAGGCAAAAATAGACATTGGACCACTGGAAAATTAGGCTGGAGAAGGAATAATAGTAAAGAAATGGCTGAATAGTTACTTTGCATCAGTCTTCATGGCAGAAGACACCAGTGAGATGCCAGAGCTCCAGGAGAATCGGGGGCACAGGTGGGTGTAGTGGCCATCAGTAAGGAGAAGGTTCTGGGGAAACTGAAAGGTCTGAAGGTGGATAAATCACCTGGACTTAGTGGACTACGGCCCAGGGTTCTAAAAAAGATAGCTGAGGAAATGATACAGGCATTGGTGGTGATCTTTCAGGAATCACTAGAGGCAGGGAGGATTCCAGAGGACTGGAAAGTAGCTAATGTAACATTGCTGTTTAAGGAGGGAGGATGGCAGCAGGCTACAAAGATATGTAGAGGGATAGGTAGTATTGAGGAAGGCAGCAGGCGGAAATTATAGTCCAGCTAGCCTGACTTCAGTCATTGACAACATTTAAGTCCCTTATTAAAGATGAGACGCGGATACTTGGAAGTGCATGATAAAATAGGAGTAAGTCGTTAGGCCAAAGGGCCTGTTTCCCATGCTGGGTTGTTCTTTGTTCTTTGTTAAGTCAGCATAGCTTCGTTAAGGGGTCATATCTGACAAATTTGTTAGAGGTTTTTGAGGAGGTAACAAGGAAGTCAAATAAAGGAGAACCAGTGGATATGATTTACTTAGGTTTCCAAAAGGCCTTTAATTTTGATTTGATTTATTATTGTCACATGTTTTAACACACATGGAAAAGTATTGTTTCTTGTATGCTGTGCAGACAAAGCATACTGTCATAGAGAAGGAAACAAGAGACTGCAGAATGTAGTGTTACAGTCATAGCTAAGATGTAGAGAAAGATCAACTTAATGCAAAAAGTCCATTCAAAAGTCTGACAGCAGCAGGGAAGAAGCTGTTCTTGAGTCGGTTGGTACGTGACCTCAGACTTTTGTATGTTTTTCCTGGTGGAAGAGAGAATGTCCGGGGTGCGTGGGATCCTTAATTATGCCGGCTGCTTTGCTGAGGCAGCAGGAAGTGTAGACAGAGTCAATGGATGGGAGACTGATTTGCATGATACAACCAGAAAGAATGCTTTCTATGGTGCATCTGTAAAAGTTGGTGAGAATCATAGCTGACATGCTAAATTTCCTTAGCCTTCTGAGAAAGTAGAGGCATTGGTGGGCTTTCTCAAATATAATGTTGGCATGGGGACATTTGACAAGATGCTACATACTAGACTGTTAAATAAGTCAGAGACTATGGTGTTACAGGTAAGATCCTGCACGGTTAGAGGATTGGCTCACTGACAGAAAGCAGAGAGTGAGGATAAAGGAGTCTTTTTCAGGATGGCAGCTGGTGACTAGTAGTGTGCCTCACGGGTCGGTACTGGGACCACAACTTTTTCACAACATAAATTAATTTGAAAGAAGGAACTGAAGGCTCAGTTACTAAGTTTGCAGGTAGTACAAAGAGGGACAGGTAGTATTGAGGAACCGGGGGTGTGCAGAAGGACTTGGACAGGTTAGGAGAATGGGCAAAGAAGTGCTAGATGGAATACAATATGGATAAGTCTGAGGTTTTGCAATTTGAAAGGAGGAATGGAGGCATAGACTATTTTCTAAATGGGGAAATGCTTAGGAAATCAGAAGCACAAAGGGACTTGGAAGTCTTTGGTCAAGATTCTCTTAAGGTTAAGAAGGTTCAGGAGATGTTAAGGATCTAGAGGAGTATACGGGTTGGAGGAAGGATGTTAAGAAAGAGGATGTGTTGGAACTTTTAAATTGCATCAAGATAGATAAGCCACCGGGACCAGATGGGATGTACCCCGGGTTACTGTGGGAGGTGAGGGAAGATTTTGTAGAGCCTCTGGCAATGATCTTTGAATCACCAGTGGAGATGGGAGAGGATTGCAGATGTGATGAATATTTTCAAGAAAGGGAACAGGGATAGTCCAGGAAAATACTGACCGGTGAGTCTGACCTCAGTTATAGATAAGCCTGGTAGGTATGGATGTGATTGGTGCAACTTGTGGGCCGAAAGGCCTGTTTGTGCTGTACTGTTCTATGTTAACGCGAGGGTCAGTCAACAGTTAGGAAGGCAAATGCAATGTTAACATTCATGTCAAGAAGGCTGGAATAAAAGCAGGGATGTACCTCTGAGGCTGTACAAGGCTCTGGTCAGACCCCATTTGGAGTATTTGAGTAGTTTTGGGCCCCGTACCTAAGGAAGGATGTACTGGCTTTGCAAAGGGTCTAGAGGAAGTTCACAAGAATGACTCCTGGAGTGGAGAGCTTGTTGTACGAGGAACAGTTGGGTCTGTACTTGTCGGAGTTTAGAAGGATGAAGGGGAATCTTAATAAAACCTACTAGATACTGCAAGGCCTGGATAGAGTGGATATGGAGAGGATGTTTCCACTAGTGGGAAAAGCTAGAAACAGAGGGCACAACCTCAGGCTAAAGGGACAATCCTTTAAAACAGAGATGAGGAGGAATTTCTTCAGCCAGAGAATGGCGATTATGTGGAACTCTTTGCCGCAGAAGGCTGTGGAGGCTGGGTCACTGAGTGTCTTTAAGATAGAGCTAGATAGCTTCTTGATTAATAAGGGATCAGGGGTTATGGGGAAAAGGCAGAAGAATCGGGACAAGAAAAATATCAGCCATGATTGAATGGTGGAGGAGACTTGATGGGCTGGGTGGCCTAATTCTGCTCCGAGGTCTTATGGTTTAATCCCCCTGACACTAAGAAGTAATTTTGCATGGCCAATCCATCTAACCCGCACATCTTTGGACTGTGGGAGGAAACCAGAACAAACCCATGCAGACACAGGGAGAATTGGCAAACTCCACACAGTCACCTGATGCTGGAATTGAACCTGGATCCTTGGAGCTTGTGAGGCAGCAGTGCTAAACTCACTATGTAGGTTTCATTGGGATCTCCTCTAAGTCTGCTAAACTCCAAACTACCTTGCATTAAGTTGATCTTTTCTACATCGTAGCTATCACTATAACATTACATTCTACACTCTCTCTGGTGCCCCAGGGATCGGTGCTGGGGCCTCAGCTATTTACCATTTATATAGATGATCTGGAGGAGGGAACCGAGTGCAGGGTGTCGAAATTTGCTGATGACACCAAGATTGGGGGAAAGGCAAATTGTGCGGAGGGTGTGGAGAGTCTGCAGAAGGATCTAGATAGGCTGGGCGAATGGGCCAGGAAATGGCAAATGGAATTTAATGTTGGCAAGTGTGAGGTGGTCCACTTTGGTAGGAGGAATGGTAGGAAGGACTATTACTTACGGGGCGAAAAACTGCAGCAGGCGACGGTGCAGAGGGACCTTGGGGTCCTTGTGCATGAGACGCAAAAACCCAGCTTGCAGGTGCAGCAGGTGGTCAGGAAGGCGAATGGGATGCTGGCCTTCATAGCGAGGGGGATTGAATATAAAAGTAGGGAGGTCTTGCTACAGCTGTATAGGGCATTGGTGAGGCCGCAGCTGGAGTACTGTGTGCAGTTTTGGGCGCCGCACCTGCGCAAGGATATTTTGGCCCTGGAGGGAGTGCAGAGGAGGTTTACTCGGCTGATACCGGAGTTGAGGGGATTGAGCTATGAGGAGAGGCTGAATAAACTAGGCTTGTACTCGTTAGAGTTTAGAAGAATGAGGGGAGATCTCATTGAGACGTATAAGATGATGAATGGGATGGATAGGATAGAGGTGGAGAGGCTCTTCCCGCTCAAAAAAGACAGTAGGACTAGGGGGCACAGCCTCAAGATAAAGGGGGGGCGGTTTAGAACAGAGTTGAGGAGGAACTTCTTCACTCAAAGGGTGGTGAATCTCTGGAATTCTCTGCCCGTTGAAGTGGTGGAGGCTGCCTCGCTAAATATTTTTAAGAAACGGGTTGATGGGTTTTTGATAAGAGAAGGGATTAAGGGTTATGGGGAGAGGGCAGGAAGGTGGAGCTGAGTCACGACAGATCAGCCATGATCTTATTGAATGGCGGGGCAGGCTCGAAGGGCCAGATGGCCTATTCCTGCTCCTATTTCTTATGTTCTTATGTTCTTATGTTCTCTCGTTTTTCTATGAACGGTATGCATTGTTTGTATAGCGCGCAAGAAACCATACTTTTCACTGCATGTTAATACATGTTACAATAACAAATCAAATTAAAATCAGAGAATTTCAGCCCAATTTAGTCAGCCTGTCATCACAAAGAAACCACCTCATCTCAGAGAAGAATTTAGTGGACTTTTGCTACACCATCTCCAATACAAGTGTAGCCTCCCTCTGACGAAGGGCCATCCTGATCTGAAATGTTGATTCTATTCTCTCTCCACAGATGCTGTCAGACCTGTTGAGATTTTCCAACATTTTCAGTTTTTGATTCAGATTCCAGCATCCTCAGTATTTTACTATTCTGTCTTCAATGTGAAGACCCAAGTTGCACAAACTATTTCCAGAAGTGTTCTCAATAAAACCCTGAACAATTATAGCAAAACTTCAAATACTTCAATATTTCACTCTGTGCTCAAGGAGAGTGCGACTGTAGATAATTGGCACTGTGCACATTCCTATAATCAATATCTTGAAGAATCAAGAAGATGACATATCTGTGTCTCTTTACACTGTCATCTGTAAATTCCATCTCTTCCCAATACCGTGTGTCCTAAATTCACTGTCCCTGTTTTATAGATCAAGCTTGGGTTCACCAACTTCTGTGTCTACATCAAGCAGCCAATTTGACCCTGGGAACTGGACGGTCAGAGGGAGCTGGAGGAAAGGCAGCAATAGAAGCAGAAAGAGATGCATCATGATAGTGTTTAGTAAATAGGGTTTAGTAAGTTCACCGATGACACGAAGGTCGGTGGTGTTGTGGATGGTCTGGAAGGATGTCAGAAGTTGCAGCAGGACATAAATAGGATGCAGGACTTGGCGGAGAAGTGGCAGATGGACTTCAACGCGGATAAATGCATAGTCATCCATTTTGGCAGAACCAACGGGATGAACGAGTACACTATCAAGGGCAGAAGTCTGAGTAGTGTTGAAGAGCAGAAGGATCTAGGGGTCCAGGTCCACAGGACTCTTAAATCGGCCTCGCAGGTGGAGGAGGTGGTCAAGAAGTCGTATGGTGTACTGGCCTTCATTAATCAAGGGATTGCGTTTAGGAGTCGGGAGGTAATGCTGCAACTTTATAAGTCCCTTGTCAGACCCCACTTGGAGTACGTGCGCAGTTCTGGTCGCCTCACTATAAGAAGGACGTAGAAGCTATTGAAAGGGTACAGAGGAGATTTACAAGGATGTTGCGTGGACTGGGAGGCATGCCTTATGAAGATAGGTTGAGGAAGCTGGGACTCTTCTCCCTGGAGAGGCGTAGGTTGAGAGGTGACCTGATAGAGGTTTATAAGATGTTGAGAGGAATAGATAGGGTGGATTCTCAGAGGCTATTTCCCCGGGTTGAAATGGTCGCTACGAGAGGACACAGATTTAAGGTGCAGGGAGGGAAGTACAGAGGTGATGTGAGGGGTAAGTTTTTCACTCAGAGGGTGCTGAGTGAATGGAATCGGCTGCCGTCAGTGGTGGTGGAGGCGAACTCGCTGGGGTCTTTTAAAAGACTTCTGGATGAGTATGTGGGATTTAATGGGATTGAGGGTTATAGCTAGGTCTGTAGCTTAGTAGGTATTGATGTGATCGGCGCAACTTGTGGGCCGAAGGGCCTGTTTGTGCTGTAGTGTTCTATGTTCTAAATGTCTTGTTCAGTTACTTTCAATGATGAACATCTGCCACATGTTCCCTTGTAAGTTTCACATGAGGCACAGTGATGAGGGTGAGGGAGATTTGGAAATTCAAAGTTACACAGGAGCAGATTGCGGGATTATTTCATGTCACTGCCAATTTCATTCTCCAGTTAACAGCAATCACTGTTTTCACTGCCTGAAGCAGTCAATTGTGTTCGAGCTAAACATGACAATTTGAAGGAGAAATTTATTCTCCGAGAATAAAGTCTGAAATTGAAATAAAAGGCAAGGTTATGAATAAGTTAGGCTTTTAAAGAAGTCACAGCAATTTCCCTAGTTGTCTACCGGTTAAGATTTGGCACTCTTACTGCCACGATCTGGTAGAATTCTTTGAGGAGGTGACAAAAACGGTTGACGAAGGACGAGCCGTTGATGTCATCTATATGGATTTCAGTAAGATGTTTGACAAAGTCCCTCATGGTAGGCTGGTACAGAAGATTAAAGCTCATGGGATATGTGGTCAGGTATCTAGATGGGTAGAGAACTGGCTTGCAAAGAGGAGTCAGAGAGTAGCAGTGGAGGGGTCCTTTTCTAGCTGGAGGTCTGTCACTAGTGGTGTGCCACAGGGCTCAGTACTGGGACCTCTTCTCTTTGTAGTGTATATAAATGACTTGGAAGAGGGAGTAAGTGGTGTGATCAGCAAATTTGCTGATGATACCAAGATGGCTGGATTGGCGGGCAGTGAGGAGCAGTGTCTGGCAATACAGCGGGATATTGATAGGCTGGTTGATTGGGCAGATATGTGGCAAATGGAGTTTAATCCGGATAAATGTGAGGTGATGCATTTTGGCCGGAATAATGTAGGGGGGAGTTATATGATAAGGGGTAAGCCCATAAGGGGTATAGAATCACAGCGAGACCTGGGGGTGCAAGTGCACAAGTCTTTGAAGGTGGCAGTGCAAGTGGAGAGTGTGGTGAAGAAAGCCTATGGTATGTTAGCCTTTATTGGAAGGGATATAGAATATAAGAGCTGGTGTCTAATGTTGCAGTTGTACAGAACGTTGGTTAGGCCGCATTTGGAGTACTCCGTCCAGTTTTGGTCACCTTACTACCGGAAGGACGTGGAGACTCTGGAGAGAGTGCAGAGGAGGTTTACCAGGATGTTGCCTGGTATGGAAGGACTGGGGTATGAGGAAAGATTGAAGAAATTGGGGCTCTTTTCCCATGAAAGACGCCGACTGAGGGGGGATCTAATAGAGGTATATAAGATTATGAAGGATATAGATAGAGTAAACAGAGATAAGCTATTTCCTATGTTAGAGACACACAGTACGAGGGGCCATGGACTTAAGGTGAGGGGGGAGAGGTACAACACAGATATTAGAGGGAGGTTTTTCACACAGAGGGTAGTGGGGGTATGGAATGCTCTGCCAAGTAAGGTGGTGGAGGCAACACATTAGAGTCCTTTAAGAGTAACTTAGACAGGCATATGAGTGGGTTGGAGATGGGTGGATATAGGAGATTGTTTTAAATAAGGGTCATTAGCATTGGGGTGTCCCTGGTAATGTAAATGGATATGGTATGATAATAATGTTTTTTCTCTTTTCATTCACAGGTTTTAAGTCGGTCCATCTCATGTCCAGCGAGGGGCATACACGTGATGGGTCGTACTGGGGCTGCTCTTGGTTGTTCGAGATTGGCCTGGTGCTTCATGTCGTTAGTGTGTGCCTAAACTGGACCAGATACTGGGCAAGACGACAGCTCAGTGACTATCACTGATTGCTGTGCAGACACATGGATTTGGGCCGGTGTCTGTGGGAGTTTGCGCATTCTCCCCGTGCTTGCATGGGTTTTCTCCGGGTGCTCCGGTTTCCTCCCACACCCCAAAGATGTGCTGTTAGGCTGATTGGCAGGAATAATTTGTCCCTAAATCAGATTCCCTCAATCTGGATGGCCATAAACATTAGACAGGGGTTGTGGGTGCAGAGGGGGACTGGTGGTGTTGAGACGGCGGCGCGGGCTCGTGGGGCCGAAGGGCCTGTTTCCCGGGCTGGTTTTGTTCTTTGACCCAGGTTCGATTCCCGGTCAGGGAATGAAAATCTTTTGCTGTGTAAAAACCTTGCGTTATTCCTGGTCAGCGCTAAATCTGTCGGAATCACTGTGAGGGAGATTTTCTCATGTGTCTGAATTGGAAATGTCACATGTTAAGAATAGGAAAAAAAGGACAGTGATAGGCTGCAGAGCACCAACGATACAGATGGTGATGCAAGGAAAGCCTGGCTGTTAATGGAGTAGATTTTATTGTTTCTAAATACCCCTCAGATCTGGGTCCAATCTTGGACTCAATAATAAGAAAATCTCTGACTAAATTAAATACTAACCTGTCTGACTTTGAATGGAGTGCAGGTAGTTTTCACTCGGAAACCAGTAACTGAGATTAACAAATTGGGATGGAGAAAGATTCAATTTGAGCAGTGATACTGCCAGAGGAATGGAGAACTGGAGTTCACCCAGAAAAGCAGCAATGTTTAAAAACAATGGTTCCATCACGGGACTTGAACTCATAATTCTGGGATTAAGAGTCTCATGCTCCACCAACTGAGCTAGCTGGGCAGGTAGAGCATAAAGTATTTGTTTTATTGTGACTGTGTTGTGTTGATAGATTCCCTGCAGTCTGCACACAGGTTCTCAAACCAAACCTACATAAAACAATCCCGCCATGTACACAGTCATACCCATGACTTGACCAATAGGAAACAACAGGCAAATAAGGGCTCGTCTGTGATTCAAACTCTTTGCTCACAGCAATCAAAGCATGAATCATACCCCTAGAGAAAGAAGCTGCCACTGACAGAATTCCCCACTAAAGTTCCTTTCATTGCCATCTGAAGCTGTGAAAGTTTAAACTGCTGGAAAAACTCCGGAAGTCAGGTAGCATTTCTGCACAGGAAATCACATCTCATTTTTCACCTCCATAGCTGCTCATTAAAACTGGAGATATTTAGGAAGCTTCGAACAAGCGATATGCAGGAGAGAAAAAAACATAACAGGAAAGGGCTCTGATTGAGTGAAAATCAGGAGGGATTAAGTGGGAAAAGACTTCATGGTTCACGGCCTCAGCATGAGGGAAACAGAGAATCATAATGATTATACCACAGAATGAGACCATTGCAAAGTACTTTATAGGACTCATGTGCTGTGAATAGAGGGGAACCAGTGGATGTACTGTACACTGATTTCAAGAAGATATTTGAAAAACTGTCACATCAAAGCTTACTGCAGAAATTAAAATCTCATTGTCCAGAGTGTAATGTATAGGCTTGGATTGGAGAGCTAACAGGAAAGAGAGTTGCCACCATTGGGGAATAATCTGGTTGCCGATATGTGACGAATGGTCTGCCACATGGATTGGTGCTGGGGCCTCAACTGTTTATAACTTATGTAAAAGACTGAAAGTCTGGTTGCTAAATTTGCTGATAATACAAAGATAGATGTGAAGAAACAGTGTGAAGAGAACATAAGGCAGCTACAATGGGATGTAAATAGTTTTAGAGAGGATAAATGTCTGGCAAATGGAATATAATTTGAGGAAATGTGAAATTGTCCTTTTTGGCAGGAAGAACAAAAAATAAAGCTCAACATCTAAATGATGAGAGGTTGAATAATTCTGAGGCATAGCACTATCTATATACCCAATGTATTAATCACAAAGTATTACCTTAGAGATAAGGCAAGCAATTAGGAAAGCTAATAGAATAGTATCCTTCATTAGGACAGTAATTGATTACAGAGCATTGGTTACACTACAGCTGGAGTATTGTGTGCAATATTGACTCACAAATCTGATTCTTTGGCTGCTTCCTTCTGGATTTTCTCACTTGCCAACTGAAAATATTTACCAAAAAATCTCTATCCTTCCTCTTGCACCATGTCCAGGGATGAGGAAATTCAGTTTTGTGGATAAATCATGGAGACCAAGATCTCTGAAGTGAGCAAAGAGGTTTCAATGGAAATTTCATTGTAAATTTGAGATTATGCATTTGGAGGCAATGGGGATGGATGGTTTGATAGAGTGGATAGTGAGAATCTTTTTCCACTGATGAGGGTCTTACTCCACAGGGATTGGATTCAAGTTTGTTATAGAAAGACAAATTTCTATTTATATAGCACATTTCCAGACTAGTGCATGTTAAAAAGTGCTTTCAAACCGAAGAGGGACTTTTTGGAGTTCCACAATTATTTTGATGAAGGAATTAACAACTATACTACTAAACCTCTCGCTCGGAAATACAGCAACATTTGTAAACCATGAGGAAATATCTGGTGAAACATGAGTTACAAAATCAATGAGCATGAATATATTTAAGCAGTAAAGTTTAAGATTAGGAATCCAGAGACCCAGAGTAATGAACCTGGGATCCAGGTTTGAATCCTACCACAACAGATGGTGAAATTCCAATTTAACAAAAACTTGAAATTAGAAGTCTAATGATGACCATGAAACCATCGCCAATTGCACTAAAAACCCATCTGGTTCACTAATGTCCTTTAGGGAAGGAAATCTGCCAGCCTTATGTGGTCTGGCCTACATATCCAGATCAATGTAGTTGTCTCTTAAATGCCTAGGACAGTAAGGGATGGGCAATAACTGCTCGCCCAGCTAATGATGCCCACATCCGGTAAAATGAATTTTAAAAAAGGTATTCAGCAATTCAAGTAATGGCAAAATTCCATTAAGCATTCCATTAAATATTTTATTATCAGAAAGATGCTAACTTGCCTGTTGAAGGTTCACCTGATCTTTTATTTTCTGCATATAAACAGTCTCCGAAGAGACTATCAAAAATTGCTGATGTTGACTGTCTGACAAGTCACCATAATGGGACATTGGGAAACATTTTCAATAAGCAATAATCACATCTCAGTTAACCCTCACTGGCTACAATATTGCCGCTGTGCAAAGTAATGGTGGTTCTCCTGACACATGATGATCTATCAAAGCGAAAGTCTTCACACTATTGGTGAGTAAAGTGAATTGATTTGAGTACATTACACATACTTACCAGAGATTAACTTTTTCAATGTTAAATAATTTGATAAGATTCCGCTAGGAAATTGAAACTATTAATTAACCACAATGTTGAAATGAGAAGGCAAGGATTATGGGATGAGAATATAACCTGTGAAGTTTTGTGAAATGTACCGAGCTCCCCAGTGGATTGTTCAGTTTTGTAAACCTAATACAACAAATCCAGCTTATTCCTTCACCTCTCTGTTTCCATTCCTGGTGGTTGGCTAACGACCAATATTCATTACAAACTCACTAACCCAATGAGTCCCACAGCTACCCTGACTACAGCTGCCCAAATGCTGCTTCCTGTAAAGCCTTCATCCCATTCTCCAAGTTTCTCTGCATCATATGTTCTGATGATGCCACCTTCGAGAACAGCACATTGGAAATGTTTATAGTTTTCGATAACGGAGATCTTCACACTGTTGTTGACAGAACATTCCACATTTCTAACTTATGTCCCACAACTCTAATCCCATAGAGTCATTGGCCTAGATTCTCCTGCCTCCTAGCCGCATGTTTCTCGCCACTGGGAGGTGATGTGTTGTTTGCGAGCGGCGGGATTCTCTGGTTCCCCCCCTCTCAATGGGAAATCTCATGATTGGGGGTGAGCTGCTGATGGCACTGGAGAGAATTGCGCCACCTTGAATGGCTGGAGATTTCTGGTCATAGAGTTTTACAGCACAGAATGAGGCCCATCAGCTCATCACGCTGGAGATCCAGCACCTTTTCTAATCCTATTTTCCAATACTTGATTTGTAGCCTTGCACATTCTAGCATTTCAAAGGCTCATCTAAATGCTTAAGAGTTCCACCTAGACCACCACTCTTTCATGCTGTGTGTTCCAGACTCACACCAACCTCTGGGTGAAAATATTTTTTCTGACGTCATTGTTTTTTTAACTGGTCGGCGCAACATCGTGGGCCGAAGGGCCTGTTCTGCGCTGTAATGTTCTATGTCTCCTCTCAATCTCCTGTCCTTGAACTTTAATCTATTGCCCCAGTTACTGGCCCACTTGCTAAGGGGAAAAATAATTCCACTCCACCATATTTATGCCTCTCATAATTTTATACACCTTAATCAGGCCCTCCCAATGCCTTCTCTGCTCCAAAGAAAAGAATCTCAATCTATCCAGTCTCTCATAATAGCTGAAATGCTCCAGCCCAGGCACCAACCTGGTGAATTTCCTCTGCACTTTCTCTAGTGCAATCATTTTTTCCTGGCACGCAGTGAACAGAACTGCATATGGTCTCCAGCTATGGCCTAACCAACATTTTATACAACTCCATCATAACATCTCTGCTCTTATATTCAATCTCCTTCTCTTCTTCCCAGAATGATGTTAGATCCTCTATTTTCACCCGCGCAGTTTCTGCAATCAATGCATCATCCACCACCATTTCCACCAACTCCAGCATGATGCCTCCTCAAGAAAAATGAGTTTAGATGAATGAGGGGAGATATAATTGAAGAATATAAGATGCTAAAGGAAATTGACAGGGTAGAGGGGAGAGAATGTTAACTCGTGGGACAATCCAGAAGTAGATGTTATAGTTTTACGATGAGGGGCAGCAGTTTTAAAACAGAGATTAGAAGAAATTACTTCTCTTAGTGTGTCATGAAACTATGGAATTCATTATCCAACTTGCAGTGGATATCAGGATATTGAGTACATTTATGGAGGAGATATTCAATATTTCATTGGATATCATATTCAGTTCAAATTCAACAATAACTTTCAATTGGGGAACTTCAGAACAGTGAGTTATGATAATGTTTCTGTCCGATTTTGAGTGGGGGACTATGCTGAAAATAAACTGTATATGATAACTCCTTCACTACAGAAACTCAGCTCATGATCAGAGTGATAGACCTGCAATAGCAAATCATGCAGTCTGATTCAAGTTCAGAACTTTCTGGAAGTACAAATCGGCATGGTGGCACGGTGGTTAGCACTGCTGCCTCACAGAGCTAGGGACTTGAGTTTGATTACCAGCTTGGGTCACTGTCTGTGTGGAGTTTGCATGTTCTCCCCGTGCCTGCATGGGTATCCTCCTTCTGAAAGATGTGCTGGTTAGGTGCACTCACCCGAACAGGCGATGTAGTATGGTGACTAGGAGAATTTCACATTAACTTCATTGCAGTGTTAATGTAAGCCTTACTTGTGACTAATAAATAAACTTCAGCTTTTAAACACGGCAATTTGAAGGAGAAACTTGTGTCTGGTAAAAAAGGGTCTGAAATGTAAATAAAATGCCAAGAGATTACGAAAATATATTTTAGAAGTGTTACAGTACTTTCCCTGGTGGTTTATTGGTTTCACTAACACGGCCAGGTTTCAATTCCCGGCCAGGGGAAAATGATTTGATGTGCGTGAATGGAAATCAGCAGCAGGTCTCCCTGAATCAGTGGGAGAGAGATTTGATTTTTTTCTTGTCTGAGTTGAAAATGTCACATGTGCAGCAGGTCAGTAACAAAAAGGAAATGGACAGAGGTAGACTGTAAAACGCTGATGATAGAAATGGTAATGCACGGTAACATATGGGTGGTAATTTTACTGTTTACACTGACACAAAAATCTCCCAGATCTGGATCCAAATCTCAGGCTCAATGATAAGAAAACTTCTCACTAAATTAAACCTAAACTGTCCAACTTCCAATGAAGTGAAGGCAGTTTTACTCACAGTAACTGAGATTAACAAAGCGGGATGGAGACAGACTCCGTCTAAGTGGTGACACTGTAGGAGGAAAGGAGAGCTGGAGTTCACCCAGGAAAACAGCAAAGTTTAAAAATAACGGCAGCCAACATTGGGCTCGAACCCACACCACTGAGATAGTCAGGCTCAGTGGCTCTACCCACTGAGATAGTCAGGCTCAGTGGCTCTACCCACTGAGATAGTCAGGCTCAGTGGCTCTACCCACTGAGATAGTCAGGCTCAGTGGCTCTACCCACTGAGATAGTCAGGCTCAGTGGCTCTACCCACTGAGATAGTCAGGCTCAGTGGCTCTACCCACTGAGATAGTCAGGCTACTGCAATCATGATGCATGTTCCATTTCTTAACATAACATTCATAGAGCCAAATGTTGTTTTCCATCTGGTGTTTCAACTTGTTTGGATTTCAAAGTTTAGAATTAACCAACTTACAAAAGCTGTGTGATTACAATGCATTCCCCTAAATCAGCAATAACATCTTTCACATTTCACCCTTCTCAGCTTTCCCTCTGTCCAATCAATACAAACTCCTCTTGCATCTTTCACTCTGATCTTTACTCTGTATCATTTCATGATTACATGTTTGAAATAAGGTGAATCTTTGAAATTCTGTAGCCCAGAGGTGATTACGCACATACTCACACACTCACACACACACACAAATATATATATATATACACACACACATAAGTACACACACATATATACACACACTCACGCACATACAAACACACATACATACGCACACATGCATATACACATACACGCAAACACATATACATGCACACTTACACACCCACATGGACACTCAACATACACTCAAACACACACTCACACACACACACACAGTTCAATAATTGCCAGACTCCATCGAATTGTTGCTAATAAGTGACACCAACTGCTCCTTTCTTTCAACAAGAGTTAAAGAGTAACGAAAAGATGCAACACTCCACTGTTGGAAGCATCTCTGGCACAAAAAGCTCAGCAATTGTAATAGCAGTTGGACTGGTTGAAAAATTGTCCACTCGATTCAGAGTCTGTGAAAAAATTGAACAAAATGCCCATCAGCAAATTAGTCACCAGCAGTGGCAAAGAAACGCAAGTCTCTGCAGAGACTTGAACTCGGATCACTGGATTCAAAGTCCTGAGTGCTCACCATTACACCACTGAACCCAGACCACAGCAATAGGGTGCAAATGGCCACTCAGAATTTGACCTCTTCAACGTAACAGCAACAGCAAGTGTGACAACAATGTGTTGTTACCGCCACCGTTGATGGGGTACAAGGAAATTTGGCAAATTGGATCCAGAATCTGAGTGTCAGGGAGCAGAGGGTGATGGTCAAATGTTGTTTTTCGGACTGGAAGTCTATGTCCAGTGGGGTGCCAAAATGATCAGTGTTGGGGACCTTCCATCAGTGGTTTTATTTCAATGATTTTAGATTTGAATGTAGGAGGACTAATCAGTAAGTTTGCAGATGATACAAACATTGGTGAGGTGGTAGATGGGAAGGGAGAACATGGAATATTACAGCTAAATACAGGCCCTTCGGCCCTCAATGTTGCACCAACCTGTGAAACCAATCTAAAGCCCATCTAACCTTCATTATTCCAATGTTATCCACATGTTTATCCAATGATCATTTAAATGCCCTTAAAGTTGGCGAGTCCACAACTGCTGCAGGCAGGGCATTCCATGCCCTTACTACCCTCTGAGTAAAGAACCTACCTCTGACATCCGTCCTATAATTACCAACCCCTAATTTAAAGCTCTGTCCCCTCGTGCTTGCCATCTCCATCCATGGAAAAAGACTCTCACTGTCCACTCTATCTAAGCCTCTGATCATCTTATATGCCTCTATTAAGTCACCTCTTAACCTTTTTCTCTCTAACGAAAACAGCCTCAAGTGCCTCAGCCTTTCCTTGTGAGACCTTCCCACCATACCAGGCAACATCCTGGTAAACCTCCTCTGCACCTTTTCCAATGCTTCCACATCCTTCCTATAATGCAGCGACAGAACTGTACGCAATACTCCAAGTGCAGCCGCACCAGAGTTTTGTACAGTTGCAACATGACCTCATGGCTCCAAAACTCAAATGTGTAGTGGTCCATTTTGGCAGGACCAATGGGATGAAGGAGTACAATGTCAAGGGTAGGAGTCTTAGCACTGTGGAGGAGCAGAAGGATCTTGGGGTCCGGGTCCATAGGACGCTCAAATCGGCCTCGCAGGTGAGGATGTGGTCAAGAAGGCGTATGGTGTACTGGCCTTCGTTAATCGAGGGATTGAGTTTAGGAGTCGGGAGGTAATGCTGCAACTTTATAAGACCCTTGTCAGACCCCATTTGAAGTACAGTTCTGGTTGCCTCACAACAGGAAGGATGTGGAGGCTATTGAGAGGGTGCAGAGGAGATTTAAGAACATAAGAAACAGGAGCAGGAGTAGGCCATCTGGCCCTTAGAGCCTGCCCCACCATTCAATAAGATCATGGCTGATTTGTCGCTGCTCAGTTCCACTTTTCCGCCCTCTCCCCATAACCCTTAATCCCCTCTCTTATCAAAAACCCATCAACCCGCGTCTTAAAAATATTTAGCGAGGCAGCCTCCACCACCTCAACGGGCAGAGAATTCCAGAGATTCACCACCCTTTGAGTGAAGAAGTTCCTCCTCAACTCCGTTCTAAAACGCCCCCCCCTTTATCTTGAGGCTGTGCCCCCTAGTCCTACTATCCTTTCTGAGCGGGAAGAGTCTCTCCACCTCTACCCTATCCATCCCATTCATCATCTTATACGTCTCAATGAGATCTCCCCTCATTCTTCTAAACTCTAACGAGTACAAGCCTAGTTTATTCAGCCTCTCCTCATAGCTCAACCCCCTCAACTCCGCTATCAGCCTAGTAAATCTCCTCTGCACTCCCTCCAAGGCCAAAATATCTTTGCGCAGGTGCAGCGCCCAAAACTGCACACAGTACTCCAGCTGCAGCCTCACCAATGCCCTATACAGCTGCAGCAAGACCTCCCTACTTTTATATTCAATCCCCCTCGCTATGAAGGCCAGCATCCCATTCGCCTTCCTGACCACCTGCTGCACCTGCAAGCTGGGTTTTTGCGACTCATGCACAAGGACCCCGAGGTCCCTCTGCACCGTCGCCTGCTGCAGTTTTTCGCCACGTAAGTAATAGTCCTTCCTACCAAAGTGGACCACCTCACACTTGCCAACATTACAAGGATGTTGTCTGGATTGGGAGGCATGCCTTATGAAGATAGGTTGAGGGAGCTAGGTCTCTTCTCCCTGGAGAGACGAAGGTTGAAAGGTGACCTGATAGAGGTTTATAAAATATTGAGAGGAATAGATTGGGTGAATTCTCGGAGGCTATTTCCAGGGCTGAAATGGTCGCTACGAGAGGATACAGGTTTAAGGTGCTGGGGAGCAAGTACAGAGGAGATGTTAGGGGTAAGTTTTTCACTCAGAGGGTGGTGACTGAGTGGAATAGGCTGCTGTTGGTGATGATAGAGGCGAACTTGCTGGGGTCTTTTAAAAGACTTCTGGATGAGTATATGGAATTTAATGGGATTAGGAGTTACAGATAATTCTATGGCTTGGTAGGTATGAATGTGATCGGTGCAACTTGTGGGCCGAAGGGCCTGCTTGTGCTGTAGTGTTCTATGTTAACTCCAGTGAGAGAAACAGGAAAGAGCAGTTTTCTTTATCCTGAACTCCCGCCATGTGAAGTCAGACAATGACGGTGACTGGCCTCTCCAACTTGGGTGTGCAATACAAGATGGGATGGTGTAGAGTGACCCTTGGTGGATGGTGAGGTGGATGGTGAGGTTGAGTTCCTATGGGACACAGGGGGATCCCGTACTACCCCTAACACACCCAAAATTATTGAACCATCGTGCCGTACTAATGGTACAATCTTACTCAGCAGATTCACTGGTCACTTGCAAGAGCGGCTGATTACAGAAGCATAAGGATTTTGATTGTTACCACCTTGTAATTTTAGTCGATCTTTCCCCAGCGGCAGAGCACATTTTGGGTTCTGATTTAATGACAAAGTGTAACCTTTCTTTTGATTCAGTTAATTGTTGGATTTGGCAAATAGCTGATAGAGATGAAGCTCCAGCAGAGGAAGCTGTGGCATCTTACACAGATAGAATTTGCACAGTGGGTAAATTTTGGTTTAATCCTGAGACCATGTCTGATGATTTCAATATGCAAAGAATTATAGACAAACACAAGGCTGGGTTTGAGCAATGCAAGTTGATTATGGAAGGATAGAGGGTGAAATCATGGTTAAAGGTCCACATCTGAAACTACACAGACAATATGCTTTCCCTAAGGTTGCTAAGGTGATTGATAGTCTGCTACAGCAGGTGTTGTTGCATCCAGTGACTACTATTAATGATTCTCCAATTTGGCCTGATGGGTTACTCTGTTAACTGTAGCCACTAGTCCGGCTACGCTGTTAAAACAAATTCCACAGGCTAAATATTTTATTGTGCTGGATACAAGTAATGAGTTTTGGTCCATTGTTCGTTTTGATGGGCTCTCCCTCTCTCCTCCATCCTCACAAGTGTGAGGAGCTCATGGGGCTTCTATGTCACTAAGACTGAGACAATCTTGTTGTAAAAAATCAGCCTGTTTTAACCCTTATACGGTGGACAAATAACTTTGAGTAGACGTCTTATTAGTACAAACAATATTTATTTAAACCCACACAATCAATAATCACCCACCCGACCAACAATAAGTTATCTTACAGAAAATACTAGAATTCAAGTACAATACAAGACCTTGACTTAACTGTGTGTGACTGACAAATACCCAAACAGATACTGGCCTTTATCTGTGTGCTGGTCTTGGTGGTTGTCTGCGTAGTCTGGTCCTTTAGTCTGGTGTGGTACCCTGGCTCTGATCTTCTTTCTTTCCTCCCTTATCAGGTGTGGTGGCTCTCTGTCATTGTAGCTCGGTCGTGGGGTCAGAGAGAGAGAGATTTCTGGTTGTGCAGCATCCTTTGTACCCCATTTGGTTTCACGCCCTTTTTTTGGCCATTGCCAATCAATCGATCAGGACTTGATCACCCTGATTGATAAGAGTCCAATCAGGTGCTACCACACCGATCTCTGGGTGTGTCCCTGGCGGCCATGCCTGTATGTGTTGTAGGCACATAGGCCACATACCTTCCTCCTAAATAAGGATTCACGGTGCCTTTACGTCTGGCACACAACCCAGTGTGATCAGAAAGTCTCTTTCATCCTGGGGATGGCCCATATCCTGTGTATTCACTCATCAGGGTTGCAGCCTGTTTGTCTGTCTTTAAACTGCAGCCTGTCGGTTTAGTTTCTTGCCCAGTGTCCCAGAGTGCTTTACAAAACGCCATTTTAGATGGCCTGTTTGGCTACAATCTGATAAGCTGCCATCCCTGCTGGTGGGGAAGGAGGAAATCAAGATATTATATTCGATGATCAGCCATGATCAAAATGAATGGTGCAGCGAGCTCAAAGGACTGAATGGCCTGCTCCTGCTTCTTGTTTCTAATCTTTCCACCAGCCCCTGAACAAACAGTCTCTAAAATCGCCCCTTCTCTGAGCCTTGAACCCAAATCTTTATCTCTCCTCTTCACTCAAGTCCTCTCTGTGCTCATCTTGTCTACAAGACCCATCTCCTATTCCATTGACATTTTCCCCATTAAACAGATCACCCAATGACAACAGGTTGACTGACATTTCCAATGGTTCTGTCTGTTCCTCTCTCTAATATTTCACTGAGGAGGAGGTGATGATGGCAGGTCATCAAAAAAACCAACCTTGCCCCAATATCCTTGTGAAGGCCCCGCCAGTCCTGGTCATCTCCATGTCCATCAATCCTGGAAGTCCATGTTTGAATCCTGCAATAAGATTTGTGTCTCACTCACAGTTTGAATGCAATGTGCCTGAGGTGAACTCTCCCTCATTGTCCATCTGTCAGACTGACCTCTCACACTGACACCTCACAATGCCCGGCTGATTGACGCAGTTCCAGACCAATAGGAAGACGGGGGCGTGGCTGGAGGACCTTCCAACCAATCGGACTGGCTGAGGGGCGGGACCGAACATGCGCAGTTGAATAAGGAATGGGTAAGTAATTAAAATGGCGGAAAGAAGGGAAGGTGCGAGCGGAGGGGGTAAACCGCCCACTCCCCAATACAATTACCCCTCACTCACCCCCCCGCGGACCTGCTGATGTTTCCAGTGAAGAATATGTGTCTGCGCCGTTACCGTCCATACGGTGCATTTGTGGCCGCCATGTTCATTCTTCAATCTTTTCCAAGGGCAGAATGGGACAACTTGTCCACAAAACCTTCACACTCTGAATGACAATGTCTGATTAATGAGGCAGATCAACGATACATGTCCAAGTCAGTGACTCTGATTTGTACTTATGCCTTTTAGATAAGACCATTAGATATAGGAGCAGAATGAGGCCACTCAGCCCCATCGAGTCTGCTCCGCCATTCAATCATGGCTGATACTTTTCTCATCCCCATTCTCCTGCCTTTTCCATATAACCCCGATTCCTTTAGTAATCAAGAACCTATCTATCTACATCTTAAAGAAAGTCAATGGCCTGACCTCCAAAGCCTTCTGTGGCAGAGTATCATAGATTCACCACTCTGGCTGAAGAAATTCCTCCTCATTTCTGTTTTAAAGGATCATCCCTTTAGCCTGAGGATGTGCCCCTTCTGGTTCTAGTTTTTCCTACTAGCGGAAACATTCTCTCCACATTCACTCTATCCAGGCCTCTCAGTGTATTCTGTAAGTTTCGATAACATTCCTTCTTCATCCTTCTAAACTTCAGTGAGTACAGACCCAGAGTCCTCAACTGTTCCTCATACAAACAGGCCCTTTATTCCAGGGATCATTCTTGTGAACCTCTGGATCCTTTCCAAGGCCAGCACATCCTTCCTTAGATATGGGGCCCAAAACTGCTCAAATTACTCCAAATGGGGTCTGACCAGTGTTATAGAGCCTCAGAAGTACATCCCTGCTCTTGTATTCTAGCCCTCTCGACATGAATGTTAACCTGGCATTTGCCTTCCTAACTGCTGACTGAACCTGCCTTAAGAGAATCTTGAACAATAACTCCAATTCCCTTTGTGTTTCTGATTTCCTGAGCATTTTCCCATTTAGAAAATAGTCGATGCCTCCATTCCACTTTCCAAAGTGCATTTTTCCACATTGTATTGCATCTGCCACTTTGCTCACTCTCTAACCATCTTCCTCAATACTACCTGTTTCTCTGCAGAACTAATGTTTCTTGTCCTTTTGACTAAGGTGAATTGTAAATGCTCAGGGTAGCCAATGAGGTTCAACCGAGGCTTCACCTGATGCAATTTTTCAAAGCCACCTCGGCCTTTTGGCCGAGAGAATTGAGCCTGGGAAGGGATGTGATGCTTCATCCTGTCAGCTTGCATCTTGTTTGATGAAGCCCAAGGTGGGATGTATATTCTTGTCTGCGTGGATCTGGTTTGTCCCTTATGTGGGGTCTTTATTCCTAATCCAAAAAAAGCAATTAAGTATCAAGAGATACAATAAGAAGTCATTTCATAGACAAGAATACAGAGTACCATTTGACAATGAGCCACATAGGGAGATATCAGGGGAGATATCAGGGCAGGTGGGCAAAAGCTTGATCAAAGAAGGATGTTTTTTAACAGAATCTTAAAGGAGGAAAGTGAGGGGTTTAGGGAGGAAATTCCATGGCTCATAGCCCAGGCAAATGAAAGAATGGTCATCAATGGAGGATTGATTGAAATCAGATAGGTTTATGGGACTGGTTAGATGAATGCAGATCTCAGAGGATGTGTGTCTGGAGGAGATTGGAGAGAGAGGGATGATCACAATCATTGAGAAAAGCAAGAATGAGAATTTTAAAATGTTGCTTTTCAACCTGAAAACATTGCACATCAGGGAGCATAGGGGTGATGGCTGAACAAGACTTGGAGCAAGTAAACACACAGCCAGCAGAGTTTTGGGTGGCCTCAAGATTACAGACTGGCTGGGAGTAAGTTAGGATAGTTAAATCTAGAGATGAGAGTTTCAGCAGATCTGAGACTGGGGTGGAGTTGGGAGATGACACTGAGGTGGAAATAGGCAGTCTTGATGATGATGTGGAGATGTGGCTGCAAGCCCATCTTGGGGTGAAATATTTTTGTGAGCAATCTGTTTCAGTCTTAAATGGTGTTCAAGGAGAGCAATGGTGACAGTGGTTAGGGAGTGCAGCTTGGGGTGAAGACTGAATAAAATAGCTTCAGTTTTCCCAATATTTAAAGAGGGGAAATTTGAGCTCTCAGGAAAGTGTACGATTGGAGAGGACCTTGGAGCTGATGGTGTTCACATTACACCTGCTATGCTGGTCTTTCTAGATGGTAGAGGTGGATGATGTTGGAAATTCTGTCAAAGTTCTGGTGAAATTTTAGATAGAATACATTTTCATTACTGCTTCTGACAAATCTCTCGCTGTCTCTTTTCTCCCCTTATCTTTCTCATCCTGAAGAGGCTTGAGACTTGTGTAGACAAAGAACAAAACAAAGAACAACACAGCACGGGAAACAGGCCCTTCGGCCCAACGAGCCCGTGCCGCCGTCCCATTGTCTCAGTGACCTATTCATGATTTTAGTCTACGCCTAATGTGCGAGGATCAGGGAGGTCCAATATAGGGACAATTTGTTACCCAATCAATCAGCCTAAAAGCACATCTTTGGGATGTGGGAGGAAACCGGAGCACCCGGAGGAAACCCACGCAACCATGGGGAGAACGCGCAAACTCCCACAGACACAGGTCCAAATCCATGTGTCCGCACAGCAACAAAGATAGTCTCTGAGCTGTCATGTTGCCCTTGAGATGATCCAGTTTAAGCACACTAACGACATGAAGCAATAGGCAACTCCCGAAGCAACATCCAAGAGCAGCCCACTACAACCTGCCGCATGCATGCCCCTTGCTGGTCAACAAGGTGGACTTAAATGCCTGTGGAGACAAAAAATTCATTATTAAACAGGCAAAGACTGTAACATTCCTGAGGCAAAAACGGAATCCCAAGCCTACAATGTTTAGTAAGGCCTGCTATATCCCCCTATATGTAGACCGCTCATGTGGCTGTCTAAGTGACTCTTAAACAACCCTAGCGTGCCTGCTTCCACCACCTTACTTGGCAGTGCATTCCACACCCCCACTAACCTTTGCGTGAAAAACTGCCCTCTAATATTTGTCTTATACCTAGCCCCCCTCACCCTAAGCCCGTGACCCCTCGTTCTATCCATTTCTAATAGCGGAAAAAGCTTACCACCATTTACTCTATCTATCCCCTTCATAATATTATAAACCTCTATTAGATCCCCCCTCAGCCGACGTCTCTCAAGGGAAAACAGCCCAAGTTCGTTCAATCTTTCCTTGTAAGACAGCCCTTCCATACCAGGCAGCATCCTGGTAAATCTCCTCTGCACTCTCTCCAGGATCTCTACATCCTTCCGGTAGTACGGCGACCAGAACTGGACGCAGTACTCCAAGTGAGGCCTAACCAACGTTCTATACAACTGCAACATCAGACTCCTACTCTTATATTCTATACCCCTTCCTATGAAGGCTAACATACCATACGCTTTCCTCATCACATTCTGCACCTGCACCGACATCTTCAGGGACTTGTGTACATGCACCCCCAGGTCTCTCTGCGTATCTATACTCTGGATAGTTCTACCTTTTATCGTATAACTCCCCTCCACATTATTCCGGCCAAAGTGCATCACCTCGCTTTTCTCCGGATTAAATTCCATTTGCCATCTATCTGCCCAATCTACCAGCCTGTCTATGTCCTGTTGCATTGCCAGGCACTGCTCCTCAGTACCCGCCAATCCAACCATTTTAGTGTCATCAGCAAATTTGCTGATCACACCACCTACCCCAACCCAGACGCAGACTGGGTGGCAGGTTACCTTTGCTGAAAGACATTAGCAACCCAGTGGCATTTTTACAACAATCCAGCAGCTTTCATGGTCATTTTTTTCCGACTGTTGACTCCCAAATTACCAGATTCATTCAGCTCAATTTCACAACCTGCCTTTGTCATTTTGTGGGTTCTCTCTCACTCCCTTATATTCTGCTTTGAATTTCACAGGGTATCAGAAGGGGAGGATTTGCAGTTGGGAAACAAAAACCAAATATCACATGAGAATCTGACAGCGTCACCCCATTTATCACAACCGGAATATCACTGGATTTTGAACATGGAAGGGAAAAGCACCATTCACAGTGGGGAGAATCCGTAAAATGTGTGTGTGTGGATGGGGCTTCAGCCGATCTTCTAACATGTTGAGACGTAAATGTAGTCAGAATGGCAATAAACCATGGAATTGTGGAAACTGTGGGAAGAGATTCAAATCCCCATCTGACCTGGAAAAGCACCAGCGTGTTCACACTGGAGAGAGACCGTTCACCTGCTCCGAGTGTGGGAAGGGATTCATTCAGTTATGCAACCTACTGACACACCAGCGAGTTCACACTGGGGAGAAACCTTTTAAATGCCCAGACTGCGGGAACTGTTATAAAAGTTCCGGAGATATGATGTCCCATCAACGTGTTCACACAGATGAGAGACCGTTCAGGTGCTCCCACTGTGGGACTGGATTCAAGAAATCGTCTGATCTCACTGTACACGAGCGAGGTCATACGGGGGAGAGGCCATTCACCTGCTTTCACTGTGGGAAAGGATTCACTCAGTCATCCCATCTACTGTCACACCAGCGAATTCACACTGATGAGAGACCTTTTCAATGTCAAGACTGTGGGAAATGCTTTAAAAGCTCTGGGGAGCTGATGCGTCATCAACGAGTTCACAGTGATGAGAAACCGTTCAGATGTTGTCACTGTGGGATTGAATTCAGGCATTTATCTCAACTCACTGCACACCAGGGAATTCACACTGGGGAGAGACCGTTTGTCTGCTCTCAGTGTGGGAAGGGATTCACTACCTCATCCAACTTGCTGAGACATCAGCAAGTTCATAACTAACTACAGGGATTGGGTTTTACTCTTAACCACATCCAGAGCTGAACCATGTTCCTTGGGGTCTGATTCTGCTGATGTTGGTAACCTCCAACATAGTTATCAGTGCTAATATTCTGAATCAAATCAAATAAATCGCCTTCTGGTAAGAACATAGTCTGTATCTCTGTAACATTTCTGACACAAGTTAGTTTCTCCCTTTTCTCCATCTTCATCTCTCACAAGTGCGAGGAGCTCATGAAGCTTCTTTGTCACTAAGATTGAGACAAAACCATCAGCAGTCACTGCTGCTTCTCCCTTACACGAGCTCACTGGGACAGACTGTCTCTAAAATTCCGCAATGTCTGAGTCTTGGAAGTGTATCTTTTGCCAGTTTCTTGCCCATCTTCCCTCTTGCCCTC
This sequence comes from Prionace glauca, assembly GCA_037974335.1. Classification (NCBI taxonomy): domain Eukaryota; kingdom Metazoa; phylum Chordata; class Chondrichthyes; order Carcharhiniformes; family Carcharhinidae; genus Prionace; species Prionace glauca. The sequence goes on from CM075742.1 coordinate 52,755,869, forward strand.
TGAATGTTGTCCATGAGTCCCACTTCTGCTATGTTGAACCAGTTCCCATTAACTTGATCAGCCAACTTTCGCACATTCACTGTTGGAATCTTGACTTCCAAGTTTGATTTTCACACAGACACACATGAACACAAGACACTTAACTGACAGATTGTCTTTATTTTACTTGGCAGCAAGGGGGTTGGTTCTCGGCACAATGGGTCACTCCAATGGACGAAGAAAACCATCCTAGTTTATACAATCCTGCATCACAGTCAGCTGGACACAATCCAATCAAAAGTTTTACAAATGACATATTTTGCATATTGATCTAATAGAAAAAAATACTGAACCATCCTGATCTATGAGATCATGATACCTCTGGGCTAAGAACATAAGAAATAGGAGCAGGAGTAGGCCATCGAACCCTTCGAGCCTGCCCCGCCATTCAATAAGATCATGGCTGATCTGTCGTGTCTCCGTTCCACATTCCCGCCCTCTCCCCATAACCCTTAATCCCCTTGCCTATCAAAAACCTATCAACCCGCATCTTAAATATATTTAGTGAGGTAGCCTCCACCACTTCAATGGGCAGAGAATTCCAGAGATTCACCACTCTTTGAGTGAAGAAGTTCCTCCTCAATTCCGTTCTAAACTGCCCCCCCCTTTATCTTGAGGCTGTGCCCCCTAGTCCTACTGTCTTTTTTGAGCGGGAAGAGCCTCTCCACCTCTATCCTATCCATCCCATTCATCATCTTATATGTCTCAATGAGATCCCCCCTCATTCTTCTAAACTCTAACGAGTACAAGCCTAGTTTATTCAGCCTCTCCTCATAGTTCAACCCCCTCAACTCCGGTATCAGCCTAGTAAACCTCCTCTGCACTCCCTCCAAGGCCAAAATATCCTTGTGTCAGTGCGGTGACCAAACTGCACACACTACTCCAGCTGCGGCCTCACCAGTGCCCTGTACAGTTTGCAGCAAGACCTCCCTACTTTTATATTCAATCCCCCTCGCTATGAAGGCCAGCATCCCATTCGCCTTCCTGACCACCTGCTGCACCTGCAGGCTGGGTTTTTGCGACTCATGCACAAGGACCCCGAGGTCCCTATGCACCATCACATGCTGCAGTTTTTCGCCATGTAAGTAATAGTCCTTCCTACCATTCTTCCTACCAAAGTGGACCACCTCACACTTGCCAACATTAAATTCCATTTGCCATTTCCTGGCCCATTCGCCCAGCCTATCTAGATCCTTCTGCAGACTTTCCACACCCTCCGCACAATTTGCCGTTCCACCAATCTTGGTGTCATCAGCAAATTTCGACCCGTACATTCGGTTCCCTCCTCCAGATCATCTATATAAATGGTAAAAAGTTGAGGTCCCAGCACCGACCCCTGGGCACTCCACTAGTCACCAACCGCCAATCCGAATAGCAACCATTGACCCCCACTCTCTGCCTCCTATTTGACAGCCAATCCCCTATACACGCTAACACCCTACCCCCAACTTCATGCCCCCGACCTTCTGTAATAACCTCTTGTGAGGTACCTTATCAAACGCCTTCTGAAAATCAAGAAAGACCACATCCACCGGCTCTCCTCTATCCACCGCCCTAGACACATCCTCATAGAACTCCAATAAATTCGTCAGACACGACTTCCCTTTAACGAAACCGTGCTGCGCCTGCTCTATCAAGCAATTCCCCTCAAGATGCCTCGCTATTTTCTACTTGATCACGGATTCTAACATTTTACCTACAACAGACATTAAACTAACCGGCCTATAATTCCCTGCCTTTTGCCTGCCACCCTTCTTAAACAACGGCATAACATTAGCCGTTTTCCAATCTTCCGGCACTTCCCCGGAATCCAGAGATGTTTGGAAAATAATCACCAAGGCATCCACTATCACCTCCGCCATTTCTTTCAGAACCTTTGGATGCATTCCATCCGGTCCTGGGGACTTGTCCACAATCAGTCCCTCCAGTCTTTTGAGCACTGCCTCTCTAGTAACAATAATGTCATTCAGGCGCTCCACTCCTAACATCTTTCCATTGCTAACACCTGGCAAATTATTCACGTCCTCCTCCATGAAGACCGAAACAAAAGAGTTATTCAAGGCCTCAGCCATTTCCCCATCCCCTACCACTAAGTCCCCCCTCTCATCCTCTAAGGGTCCAATGTTCACCCTAGTCAGCCTCTTCCTTTTTATATATTTAGAAAAACTCTTATTATCCTTTTTATATTAAGCGTTAGCCCAGCTTCATAGTTTCTCCTACCCTTCTTTATCAACTTCTTTGTCATTCTTTGTTGATATTTAAACCTCTCCCAATCCTCTTAGCTACTCTAAACGCATCCGCTTTTAATTTAACACTTTCCTTCACCTCCTTCGTTATCCTCAGCTTATTACCTCTCCTCCTACGATCCTTTTTAACCATCGGAATAAATTTCTGCTGAGCACCAAGAAAGATCTTCTTAAAGATCCTCCACTGTCCCTCAGCAGACCTACCTTCCAATGCACTCCCCCAATCAACATTCGCCAATTCCTCTCTCATTCTACCGTACTCCCTTCTGTTCAAACAAAGGACATATGTCCGGGAACCCATTTTCTCCTCCTCCATCTGCATCAGAAACTCCACCATACAATGATCACTCTCTCCAAGAGGATCCTTCACCACAAGGTCCCTAATTCTACCTGCCTCATTACATAACACCAGATCCAAGATAGTTCGCTCCCTCGTCGGCTCCAACACACACTGTTCAAGGAAACTATCCCGGCAGCATTCCAAGAACTCTTCCTCAAGCCCACCGCGTCCAGCATGGGTCAACCAATCAATATGTAGATTGAAATTCCCCCATAATTATCGCCGTCCCATTCCTGCACGCTGCATTTATTTGCAAGTTAACAGCCCGCCCCACCTCCAGATCATTATTCGGGGGCCTATAAACGACACCCACCAGTGTCTTCCTCCCTTTGCTGTTCCTAATCTCTACCCACAACGATTCCACTTTCTGCTCTTTGGCTCCTATGTCATCCCTTACTACCACCCTGATATCCTTAATCAGCAGAGCTATGCACCCCCCCCACCCTTTTTCCTCCCGCCTATCCTTCCTAAACACTTGATACCCCTGGACATTCAGCTCCCAGTCCCTGTCACCTCGCAGCCACGTCTCTGTAATGGCCACCAGATCATATCCATTTGTGCTGATCTGCACCACCAGCTCATCCACTTTATTCCGAATGCTTCGTGCATTCAGATAAAGTGCCTTCATCCCAGCCTTCACCTGGATCCTATTTGCCGGAACGCCACCAACCATACTCACACCCCCTACTCCTTTTATTATTGTGACATCCTTGGCCTCTACCCTTACCTGTACCCTCTCCTTTACTTTCGACCCTGTAATTTCACCTACCCTCGCAGCCTCCCCCCCTAATTAGTTTAAAGCCCTGTCTACAGTCCTATCTAAACGATTCGCCAGGACTCTGGTCCCAGCACGGTTCAGACCCACCCCATCCCACCTGAACAGGTCCCACCTATCCCAATACTGGTGCCAATAGTGAACTCATGAGGAAGCAGAACTCACATCATCTTTTATACTGAACTGCAACTGACAGGCCAACACAGAGGTTTCCTGTATGGAAAATTCTATTTATGATGTGGAGATGCTGACGTTGGACTGGGGTAAACACAGTATGAAGTCTCACAACACCAGGTTAAAGTCCATTTGGTAGTAAACACCCCAAGCTTTTGGGGCTCTGCCCCTTCTTCAGGTGAATGGAGAGTTCTGATCATACACAGAGTTCTGATCATATAAAGGCACACACAGTTTACAGAATACTGATTAGAACGCGAGTCTTTCAGGAGAACGTTTACCTGAAGATCAGAGGCCGAATGCTGTTCTCCAAGGCGGCCTTCATGACATACGACAGCGCAGAGTCGCTGAGCAGAAACTGATAGCCAAGTTCCGCACGCATGGGGACGGTCTCAACCAGGATCTTCAGTTCATGTCACACTATCTGTAACTCCCATGACTTGCCTGGGCTTGCTACATCTCACTTACTGTCCTGTCTGGAGACAATACCCATCTCTTTAACCTATGCTTAATGCTATCTCCACTCACATTGTCTGCATCTTTAAGATTTGATTAGCTAACTAGCTGTAAAGACTCGCATTCTAATTAGCATTCTGTAAACTGTGTGTGCCTTTATATGATCAGAACCCTGTTTGTGATCAGAACTCTCTACTCACCTGACGAAGGGGCAAAGCCCCGAAAGCTTGAGGCATTTACTACTAAATAAACCTGTTGGACTTTAACCTGGTGTGTGAGATTTCTTATTGAATTCTATTTGCCCTTTCTTGGCCTACTTTCCCAGCTGATCAAGATCCTGCTGCATTTTTGATAACCTTCCCCATTGTCTCCAATACCACCTACTTTAGTGTCATCTGCAAACTTATTGATTATGTCTTGTACATTCTCATCCAAATCATTGCTATCGATAACAAACAGCAATTGGGCCAGCACTGACCCCTGAGGCACACCAGCAGTCACAGGCCTCCAGTCCAAAAGGACTTGGGGCGGCACGGTAGCACAGTGGTTAGCACTGCTGCTTCACAGCTCCAGGGTCCTGGGTTCGATTCCCGGCTCGGGTCACTGCCTGTGTGGAGTTTGCACATTCTCCTCGTGTCTGCGTGGGTTTTCTCCGGGTGCTCCGGTTTCCTCCCACAGTCCAAAGATGTGCGGGTTAGGTTCATTGGCTATGCTAAAATTGCCCCTTAGTGTCCTGGGATGTGTAGGTTAGAGGGATTAGCAGGTAAATGTGTAGGGATATGGGGATTGGGTCTGGGTGGGATTGTGTTCGGTGCAGACTCGATGGGCCGAAGGGCCTGTTTCTGCACTGTAGGGTTCTGTAGGGTTCTATGGTTCAAAAAGCCTTCCACCATTACCCTCTGCTTCCTACCAGCAAGACAATTGTATACCCAATTTGCCAGCTCTCTCTGGATTCCACGTGATCTAATCTTCCAGAACAGCCTACTGTGTGGAACTTTATCAAAGGTCTTACTGAAGTCCATATAGACTATGTTTACCACCCTACCCTCATCAATGTTCCTGGTCACTTTATCAAAGAATTCTAACAAATTTGTAAGACATGATGTTCCATGCACAAAGCTGTGCTGCGTACTCCGAATCAAACTCTGTCTTTCCAAATACCAATATCTTATCCCTCAGAATTCTCTCTAGTAATTTACCTACCACAGATGTTAGGTGTACTGCTCTATAATTCCCAGGTTTTTCTTTGCAGCCCTTCTTATTTAAAAGGGCACAACATTTGCTACCTTGCAGTCTTCTGATACCTCACCCATGGCTAACAAGATGCAAATATCTCAGCAAGGCTCCTGCGGTGGTTAGAGGATGTGGTCTTTCTTGATTTTCAGAAGGTGTTTAACAAGGTATCTCACAAGAGGTTATTGCAGAAGGTCAGGGGGCATGGAGTTGGGGGTAGGGTGTTAGCGTGGATAGAGGATTGGTTGTCAAATAGGAGGCAGAGAGTGGGGGTCAATGGATGCTATTCGGATTGGCGGTTGGTGACTAGTGGGGTGCCCCAGGGGTCGGTGCTGGGGCCTCAGCTATTTACCATTTATATAGATGATCTGGAGGAGGGAACCGAGTGTACGGTGTTGAAATTTGCTGATGACACCAAGATTGGGGGAAAGGCAAATTGTGCGGTGGGTGTGGAGTGTCTGCAGAAGGATCTAGATAGGCTGGGCGAATGGGCCAGGAAATGGCAAATGGAATTTAACGTTGGCAAATGTGAGGTTGTCCACTTTGGTAGGAATAATGGTAGGAAGGACTATTACTTACATGGCAAAAAACTGCAGCATGCGATGGTGCAGAGGGACCTCGGGGTCCTTGTGCATGAGTCACAAAAACCCAGCCTGCAGGTGCAGCAGGTGGTCAGGAAGGCGAATGGGATGCTGGCCTTCATAGCGATGGGGATTGAATATAAAAGTAGGGAGGTCTTGCTGCAACTGTATAGGGCATTGGTGAGGCCGCAGCTGGAGTACTGTGTGCAGTTTTGGTCGCCGCACTTACGCAAGGATATTTTGGCCTTGGAGGGAGTGCAGAGGAGGTTTACTAGGCTGATACCAGAGTTGAGGGGGTTGATCTATGAGGAGAGACTGAATAAACTAGGCTTGTACTCGTTAGAGTTTAGAAGAATGAGGGGAGATCTCATTGAGACATATAAGATGATGAATGGGATGGATAGGATAGAGGTGGAGAGGCTCTTCCCGCTTAGAAAGGACAGTAGGACTAGAGGGCACAGCCTTAAGATAAAGGGGGGGTGGTTTAGAACGGAGTTGAGGAGGAACTTCTTCACTCAAAGGGTGGTGAATCTCTGGAATTCTCTGCCCGTTGAAGTGGTGGAGGCTGCCTCGCTCAATATTTTTAAGACGCGGGTTGATGGGTTTTTGATAAGAGAGGGGATTAAGGGTTATGGGGAGAGGGTGGGAATGTGGAACTGAGCCACGACAGATCAGCCATGATCTTATTGAATGGCGGGGCAGGCTCGAGGGGCTAGATGGCCTACTCCTGCTCCTATTTCTTATGTTCTTAATTTCTATTCTAGCCTCATGCAGTGTTCTTGGATATATAATGGACTGTCAGCAGAACCTTTTTTGAAGTCTGCAGATAATTAAATAATTTTAATTACTACAAAAAATGAATCTATATGCCAACAGACACAGGAACAAATTGCAGCCCTATTAATACAACTCCACAATTTTGGACAGAGCAAGGAACAGCCTTAGGTCAGAGAGGGCAGAGTGGGGAGCAGCCTCTGGGAGGCGTAAGCTTTGTGATGAGCAGCCTCTGGGAAGAGTTGAGCTATTTGTAGCCTATTTCATGATACTAAGATCATCATCTCTTGCTCCTAAAATAGATGGTATTTCTCTGCTGTTGAAACCACACAGAATGCACCAAGCTGAAACCATAGGAAAGGAATTGGCTAAAAATTGTATTTCACCTAGTGTGTGCACATGGGGCTTTGACAAAATGTTGAGTTTCCTTTTGTAAAATAAAATATATGGATTAGGGCCACTTTTGACTATTCTTACACCCCCCAGGGCCAGATCACCCTTTCACTGGTTTGATTTTGTTTGATTATTAACAAGATAATTTAATCTGATTATTAGAAGCTATTGTCTAAATTCACCAGAAACTTACTTTGTAATATTGTGGAGTAAAATACTGAGGAACTAGGATACATTGTAGAAAAGCTGCCATGACAGACGAAATCTTCTTGGAGATCCAGACTTTTTACTATGACAGACGAATCCAGTTTAAAACTTTAAACCTTTTAAAGTTTACTATAGAGAACAGATTAAAAAGGAAACACCATGAAGTTTCTCATGTAAATAATAAAGGGATAGCCACAAAATAGCTTACAATGGGATGAAGCAGCTGTGAGACAAGAGGAACAGATAACATCAATGAATACGCAGGACATCGAGGTTCAATAAAGCTAGCATTGCTCACATGAACTGTGACAAAGGGGTGAATCAGATTAGAGCCAGGATTAAAGAAACTCTTCTGCCAAAAGACTGTGGCAGGAAAGGAACCAAAAGGAGAAGATAAGGACCAGTGAAAGGGAGGGAAAAAGCTAGAAGATAAAAGGTTGTGCTGTGTAAATGGAAAATCCTTTCTGTTCTCTCCTGTGCAGTTCTTGGCACGGGTACTGCAACTGACGTGAAATTGTAAAGCACTGTCCATATTCATCACTGTAGTTTGCTTGAAACTTGATAAACAAAGAATAAAGAATAAAAACAGCCCGGGAAACAGGCCCTTTGGCCCAACGAGCCCGCGCCGCCATTTTTATATTACCAGTCCCTCCCTCCACCCATGACCCTTATCTATTGTTTTTATGGCAATCCACATTGAGGGAAACTAATTTAGGGACAATTTATTACTTCCAATCAGCCTAATAGCACATCTTTGGGGTGTGGGAGGAAACCGGAGCACCCGGAGAAAACCCACGCAACCACAGGGAGAATGTGCAAACTCCCACAGACACCGGCCCAAATCCATGTGTCTGCACAGCAAACAGTGATAGTCACTGAGTTGTCGTCTTGCCCAGCGTCTGGTCCAGTTTAGGCACACACTAACGACATGAAGCACTAGGCCAATCTCGAACAACCAAGAGCAGCCCAAGTACGACCCATCGCATGTATGCCCCTCGTTGGACAACAAGGTGGACCGACTTAAAACCTGTGAATTAAAAGAGAAAAAACATTATTATCATACCACATCCTTTTACATTATCAGAGTTGTCTCACTGTTTATGAACTTTATTTAAAACAATCTCCTATATCTTCCCATCTCCAACCCACTCATGTTCAAAGAACAAAGAACAACACAGCACGGGAAACAGGCCCTTCGGCCCAACGAGCCCGCGCTGCCGTCCCATGGTCAGTGACCTATTCATGATTTTAGTCTATGCCTAATGTATGAGGATCAGGGAGGTCCAATATAGGGACAATTTGTTACCCAATCAATCAGCCTAAAAGCACATTTTTGGGATGTGGGAGGAAACCGGAGCACCCGGAGGAAACCCACGCAACCACGGGGAGAACGCGCAAACTCCCACGGACACAGGCCCAAATCCATGTGTCCGCACAGCAACAGAGATAGTCTCTGAGCTGTCATGTTGCCCTCGAGATGGTCCAGTTTACGCACACCAACGACATGAAGCAGTAGGCAACTCCTGAAGCAACATCCAAGAGCAGCCCACCACAACCTGCCGCCCGCATGCCCCTTGCTGGACTTAAATGCCTGTGGATAAAAAATTCATTATTAAAAAGACTCTATATCCCTGAGGCTAAAACTGAATCCCAAGCCTATAATGTTTAGTAAGGCCTGTTATATCCCCCTATATGTAGACCGCTCATGTGGCTGTCCAAGTGACTCTTGAACAACCCTAGCGTGCCTGCTTCCACCACCTTACTCGGCAGTGCATTCCACATCCCCACTACCCTTTGTGTGAAAAACTGCCCTCTAATATTAGTCTTATATCTAGCCCCCCTCACCCTAAGCCCGTGACCCCTCGTTCTATCCATTCCTAAGTTACTCTTAAAAAACTCCAGTGTACCTGCCTCCACCACCTTGCTTGGCAGAGCATTCCATACCCCCACGACCCCTCTGTGTGAAAAACCTCCCTCTAATATCTGTGTTATACCTCTTCCCCCTCACCATAAGCCCGAGGCCCCTTGTACTGTGTGTAAAATGTGTCCTGATTTTGCCTCAATACAAGTTGACAAAAGTTGCTGCTGTATTTAGTTCCAGGCTGAAAAGAGTAACAGAGCACCCCCCCGCCCCGGCCCCTCCCGTCACCCCACCCCCAAAATCAGAAAATGCAGAAGATCAGTCCAGGTTGAGAGCACTGGGTGGATGTGCAATGGGGAATGAGTAATCAGAAGAATGTTCAGTTGATAGGGAGGGGGATGGGGAGAGGTGTTGGTGCTGGCAGTGGGGAATATTTATTCTGAAGGGGTCCCATTTCAAACCGTGACCATTAAGTCATCACTTTCTTACAATATTGTCCTGAAGTGCAGGAGGTGGCCATTCAACCCATCTAGTCTGCACCACCAACATCAATCCCACCCAGGCCCTATCCGCATAACCTTATGTCCCTAAATTAGTTTTCCCTCAATCTGGAATGCCATAAGCATAGAAAAGGGTCATGGGTGGAGGGGGGAACTTGTAATGTTAAAATAGTGGCACGGGCTCGTTGGGCCAAAGGGCCTGTTTCCCGTGCTGTGTTGTTCTTTTGTATTTATCCTACTAATCCAACTTGACCTTTGGGAGAATTCAGTACATCCACTCCACCTAACCTGCATATCTTTTGGAGTGTGGGAGGAAACCAGTGCACCTGGAGGAAACCCATGCAGACAAGGGGACAATGTGTAAACTCAACACAGTTATCCAATATTGGAATTAAACCCAGTTCCCTGGCACTTTTGAGGTAGCAGTGCTAAAGATTGACCTGCTATTAATTGCCTCACGTTTGTTCTTTTCAGTTTGTAAGTAGTTATCTATTTATTTTTCTCTTGGCTAAAACATATTCTTCTTGCATCACTGAAATCCAGAGAACATAAAATCTGTTCAAACTAAATCTTCTGTGAAGCTCACTGGGATATTTAATGTATTAAAAACCCAATATAAATATATAAACAGTTTATTTGATATAAATAGATAAGAAATGTGTAGGTTCAGGGCTAGAAAATGAAAGAACTTAAGAGACAGTTTGTCCTGATGAGCTATTGGAAAGGAAGGAAGCAGCAGAGTTCGCTGATGGGATTGTCTCAAAATTAGTGACAAAGAAGCTCCATGACCTCCTCACATTTCTTGTTGGTGATGGGGATAGAGGAGATAGGGATGTGGGAAAGACTTTCAAAAGGAACAAACTTCTCATAAGCCATTAAAAGTCAACATACACAGTACTTCATAAAAAATTGATTTATTTAACTTTCTTCCAGAATATTATCAACTTTATCTAAATTGACCCTCGTGTCAGGGGATTAGCGGGATAAATATATGAGGTTACCGGAATAGGACATGGGTGGGATTGTGGTCATAAGAACATAAGAACATAAGAAATAGGAGCAGGAGTAGGCCATCTGGCCCTTCGAGCCTGCCCCGCCATTCAATAAGATCATGGCTGATCTGTCGTGACTCAGCTCCACCTTCCCGCCCTCTCCCCATAACCCTTAATCCCTTCTCTTATCAAAAACCCATCAACCCGTTTCTTAAAAATATCTAGCGAGGCAGCCTCCACCACTTCAACGGGCAGAGAATTCCAGAGATTCACCACCCTTTGAGTGAAGAAGTTCCTCCTCAACTCTGTTCTAAACCGCCCCCCCTTTATCTTGAGGCTGTGCCCCCTAGTCCTACTGTCTTTTTTGAGCGGGAACAGTCTCTCCACCTCTATCCTATCCATCCCATTCATCATCTTATACGTCTCAATGAGATCTCCCCTCATTCTTCTAAACTCTAACGAGTACAAGCCTAGTTTATTCAGCCTCTCCTCATAGCTCAATCCCCTCAACTCCGGTATCAGCCGAGTAAACCTCCTCTGCACTCCCTCCAGGGCCAAAACATCCTTGCGCAGGTGCGGCGCCCAAAACTGCACACAGTACTCCAGCTGCGGCCTCACCAATGCCCTATACAGCTGCAGCAAGACCTCCCTACTTTTATATTCAATCCCCTTCGCTATGAAGGCCAGCATCCCATTCGCCTTCCTGACCACCTGCTGCACCTGCAAACTGGGTTTTTGCGACTCATGCACAAGGACCCCGAGGTCCCTCTGCACCGTCGCCTGCTGCAGTTTTTCGCCCCGTAAGTAATAGTCCTTCCTACCATTCCTCCTACCAAAGTGGACCACCTCACACTTGCCAACATTAAATTCCATTTGCCATTTCCTGGCCCATTCGCCCAGCCTATCTAGATCCTTCTGCAGACTCTCCACACCCTCCGCACAATTTGCCTTTCCCCCAATCTTGGTGTCATCAGCAAATTTCGACACCCTGCACTCGGTTCCCTCCTCCAGATCATCTATATAAATGGTAAATAGCTGAGGCCCCAGCACCGACCCCTGGGGCACCCCACTAGTCACCAACCGCCAATCCGAATAGCATCCATTGACCCCCACTCTCTGCCTCCTATTTGACAACCAATCCTCTATCCACACTAACACCCTACCCCCAACTCCATGTCCCCTGACCTTCTGCAATAACCTCTTGTGAGGTACCTTGTCAAACGCCTTCTGAAAATCCAGAAAGACCACATCCACCGGCTCTCCTCTATCCACCGCCCTAGACACATCCTCATAGAACTCCACTAAATTTGTCAGACACGACTTCCCTTTAATGAAACCATGTTGCGTCCGCCCTATCAAGCAATTCCCCTCAAGATGCCTCGCTATTTCCTCCTTAATGACGGTTTCTAACATTTTACCTACCACAGACGTTAAACTAACCGGCCTATAATTTCCCGTCAGTGCAGACTCAATGGGCCAAATTGCCTCTTTCTGCACTGTTGGGATTCTACGATCTTATTCAATGATAGCTGGGCTGGAGTTTGTCAACTTCAGCAGAAACAGACCCAAACAAAAACAATTCAGTCCTGGATCAGATTAAGAGAACAATCCCATCACTGTTGTGACGTGTGAACTCGCTGGTGTCGCAGCATGTTACAGGACTGAGTGAATCCCTTCCCACACACAGAGCAGGTGAACAGTTTCTCCCCAGTGTGAATTCGCTGATGTACAGTGAGTTCAGATGATCGCCTGAACCCAATCCCGCAGTGAGAGCAGCTGAATGGTCTCTTGTCAGTATGAACATGTTGATGTGTAGTCAGCTTCCCAGAACTTTTACAACATTTCCCACAATCTTGGCATTTAAAAGATCCCTTGTCAGTGTGAACTCGCTGGTGTGCCAGTAAACTGGACGACTGTGTGAATCCCTTGCCACACTCAGAACAGTTGAATGGTTTCTCTCCAGTGTGAGTACGCTGGTGTTTTGTGAGGTCAGATGATCGTCTGAAGCCAGTCCCACACTGACAGCATCTGAAGGGTCTCTCATCAGAGTGAACACGTTGATGGGATATCAGTTCCCAGGAACTTTTGTAGCACTTCCCACAGTCTGAGCATATAAAGGTTCTCTTGTCTGTGTGATTAAGTGTGTGTTTTAGCAGGTGGGATGACTGAGCGAATCCTTTCCCACATTCAGAGCAGGTGAATGGCCTCTCCCCTGTGTGAATGCGGTGATGAATTTCCAGTTCAGATGGACATGTGAACGCCTTCCCACAGTCCCCACATTTCCATGGTTTCTCTCCAGTGTGACTGCGCCTGTGCTTTGTCAGGGCAGATGATCGGCTGAATCCTCGTCCACACAAAGAACACGTGTACGATTTCTCCCTAATGTGAATAGTGCTTTTTCCTTTCATGTCCAAAATCCGATGATATTTAGATATGATAAACTGAGCAACCGTCAGATCCTGATATGATGTTTGACTTTAGTTTCCATACAGTAAATTCTCCCCTTTTCTCTGTGAGATTGATTTAAAACAGAAAAAAAGGGAGTGAGAGAGAACCCACAAAAACACAAACAGTTGAGTGAATGAATCTGGTAATTTGTGGGGCTGGTATTATGAAGAAGTTACGATAAAAGCTGCTGAATTGTTGTAAGATTATTATTGGCTTGGACGTTCACAGGACTCTGGTCTTAATGGGAGGAAGGGATTAAGAGAGTTCAGAGCAGTTTAGATTAAGGAGATGGATTTTATATATCTAAAACCCAGACAGAAATTTGACTGAATCTCCTAAACCCTCAATCTCCAGCACCTAGTAGAACCCAGGATGACAAGTGGATGTGAACAGTATCACTTCCAATTTCCCCTCCAAGTCACACACCATCTTGACTTGTCTAACATTCAGTACTGGGTGAACAGAAACGCCCTTCTTTTAAATATTGGGAAGACTGAAGTCATTGTCTTCAGTTCCCACTACAAACTTCACTCTCTACACATTGACTCCACCCCTCTCCCTGATAACCCTGATAAATGGTGATTCATAATTATGGTGAATTTTCTGAACTTTTCATCAGCTTCTGTCCAAAGTATTTGTGTCATCTCCAGGAACCCAATATTATTTGATGCAATTTGCTCAGTTTCACCCTGTTACATCCATTCTTTTGCTACCTCTAGAATTGAAAATTCTGACCAGTTCTGACCAGTCTCTCACATTCAACTCTCAAATTTGTGCTTACCCGAAACTCTGTCCTCTGCATTGAGTCTCATTTACTCTCCCATCACTCTGTCCTCTGCATTGAGTCTCATTTACTCTCCCATCACTCTGTCCTCTGCATTGAGTCTCATTTACTCTCCCATCACTCTGTCCTCTGCATTGAGTCTCATTTACTCTCCCATCACTCTGTCCTCACTGACCGACAAAGGCTTAATTTAAAATTCTCATCCTTCTTTTGAAAATCCCTCCAAGGCACTGCTCTTCCCTATTTCCAGTCACACAGATGTTTGAATGTTTTTCCACCAACACACTTACATTCAGATTCTGATGAATCCAGTGACGCTGTCAGGTTTTGATCTGATGTTTGGTTTGTGTTTCCCACCTCCATCCCTCTCAATGATAACAGACCAAGGCGGAACCACACTGTTGACATGTTGATGAATGAGTTTTACGGACAGGCGGAAGAACACCGCCACAAACATGGCCGCTACGCATGCGCACAAAACATGACCCTACGCAAAAATGGCGGCGCGCATGCGCTCTCTTGCGCGTTGCCCGCAGAAAAAATGGCGGCCGTGGATTGGAGAAAAATTACGGCTCCGCTCCTAACAGTGTGGGACAGGGAAGAGAATTTTCAGCTTACACAGCATGGTTCCGAAGCCTTTCTGTCCACCCGCCGGATCGGTAACTCTTGCTCACAGACACACCGGGTGCACATTTAAGAAAAACACTTCTCCATTGCCATTACTCGCACTGCGCATGCTCTAATCACGGCTCGAGCCCCTCATTCATTCTGATTGGCTGGAGGACCAGCCTCCTATCGGTACTCCAGCCCCGCCCCCTTTCTTCCTATTGGTCCGGAGCTACCGTCAATCAACCGAGTTAGGTGTCAGTATCAGTGACGTGGACAATGGGGGGAGTTGACAGCGATTCCATTCAGAACCGAGGAGAGCTCCATCAGTGTGAGTGGGACACAAACCTGACTGCAGCATTCAAACAGGAAGTCCCAGGAAAGATCAGCATGGATTTGGGAGAAGACCAGGACATGGGAGAGGGTATTCGCAAGGACACTGGGTCAAGGTTGTTGTTTGGAGGAGGTGATGATGGCAGATCAAGAATTAAAGATTTGAAAGAGAGAAGAACAGTAACTGAAAGAGAGGACTGTTGATAATGTCAAGGAACCTGGTAGCATAGGATAATCAATTTAGTGAGCAGATAGATCTCATGGACAGGATGAGCACAGAGAGGGCATGGATGAAGAGGAGAGATGAAATAAAGAATGATGTGGGTTCAGGGCTCAGAAAAGGCATGATGTTAGAAACCATTTGTCCAACAGTGGAAGGAATTAAATTAGATTGTCAAAACTTAGTGACAAAGAAGCTCCATGAGCTCTTCACACCTGTTGTCGGAGGTGAGGATGGAGGAGGTAGGAGAGAGGGAGACCCTTCAAAGGGAACTAATCTGGTTCAGAGGTATCAAAAAGACTTGACACACGTGGTAGTTTTCACAAAGCTGATTTGTTTCACATTTATTCAGAATATTCACACCTATAACTGGGCTGCAGTTGATGAACATCAGCAGAAACTGACCCCAAGGAACAGATCTGATCTAAATGTGAATAACAGCAAAATTGAGTCCCAGTAATTAGCTGTGAACTCACTGGTGTCTCAGTAGAGCGGATGACTGAGTGAATCCCTTCCACAGTCTGAGGAGTATGGACTCTCCCCAGTGTGAATTCAGTGGTGTACAGTGAGATCAGATGATGTCTTGACCAACAGTGACAGCACCTGAAAGGTTTCTCATCAATGTGAATACATTGGTGGGTCATCAGACTCCCAGAAATTTTGATACACTTCCCACAGTCTGGCATTTAAAAGGTTTCTCATCAGTGTGAACTCACTGGTGTCTCACTAGGGTGGATATCTGACTGAATCCTTTGCCATAAAGTAGAGATGCCACCATTGGATTGGGGTAAGCACAATAAGAAGTCTTACAACACCAAGTTAAAGTCCAACAGGTTTATTTGGCAGCACAAACTTTCGGAGCACTGCCCCTTCTTCAAGTGAGTGGGAGTTGTGTTCACAAACAGAGCATATATAGACACAAACTCAATTTACAAGATAGTGGTTGGAATGCGAGTCTTTACAGGTAATCAAAGCTTAAAGGTACAATGTGAGTGGAGAGAGGGCCAAGCACAAATTTAAGAAGTGTCTATTGTCTCCAGCCAGGACAATTAGTGAGATTTTATAAGCCCAGGCAAGTTGTGGGGGTTACAGATAGTGTGACATGAACTCAAGATCCTGGTTGAGGCTGTCCACATGTGCGCAGAATTTGGCTATCAGTCTCTGCCCAGCGATTCTGCGTTGGCCTTGTTGTGAAGGCCGCCTTGGAGAATACTTGCCCAAAAATCAGAGGCTGAATGTCCACGACTGCTGAAGTGTTCCCTGATTGGAAGGGAGCACTTCTGCCTGGTGATTGTCGAGCGATGTTCGTTCTGTTGTCATAATGTCTGCATGGTCTTCCCAATGTACCATGCCCTCGGGACATTCTTGAGGACGGCCTTGGGTTCATGTCACACATCTTCATGAAGGACCCCACGCACCCTGGCCATTCTCTCTTCCATCTGCTTGCATCAGGAAAAAGATGCAAAAGTCTGAGGTCACATACCAACCGACTCGAGAACAGCTTCTTCCCTGCTGCCAGCAGATTTTTGAATGGACCTATCTCACATTAAGCTGATCTTTCTCTAAACCCTAGCTATGACTGTAACACTACATTCTGCACCTTCTCTATGAATGGTATGCTTTGTCTGTATAGCGCACAAGAAACAATACTTCTTACTGTATACTAATGCATGTGATAATAAAACAATCAAATCAAAAGGTTGAGTGGAATGGCTGTGCTAAATTGCCCCTTAGTATTCCCAAGATGGATTAGCCATGTGTGGCGTTACAGGGATAAGGCAGGGGAGACAGAGTAAGTTACTCTGTCAGAGAGTTGGTGCAGTCTTGATGGAGCAAGTGGCCTCTTCTACACCATAGGAATTCTATTCTGTGAGAGGCATAGAAAGATGAGAAGCAGGGGGTCAGGGAGACAGACATTAGACATTTCTACAGCACAACCAGAACTTTCACAGCATCTCTCAAATCCACCACATTGAAAGACCAAGTTAGCAGGTGTGTGTGAACATCATCAACTCCAAGTCATACAGTATTCTGGCTTGTCTGACATTCAATCCAAGATAAGAACATAAGAAATAGGAGGAGTAGGCCATCTAGCCCCTCGAGCCTGCCCCGCCATTCAATAAGATCATGGCTGATCTGTCATGGCTCAGTTCCACATTCCCGCCCTCTCCCCATAACCCTTAATCCCCTCGCTTATCAAAAACCTATTAACCCGTTTCTTAAAAATATTTAGCGAGGCAGCCTCCACCACTTCAACGGGCAGAGAATTCCAGAGATTCACCACCCTTTGAGTGAAGAAGTTCCTCCTCAACTCCGTTCTAAGCCCCCCCCTTTATCCTGAGGCTGTGCCCTTGAGTCCTACTGTCCTTTTTGAGCGGGAAGAGTCTCTCCACCTCTATCCTATCCATCCCATTCATCATCTTATACGTCTCAATGAAGATTAGTTTATCTAAATCTCTGATTCTGAATCCCATTTGCTCATCTATCACCCTGTCTTCACTGACCTAGTAAAAAGTCTGACAACACCAGGTTTCAGTCCAACCTATTTATTTGATAATATACTCACAAGCTTTTGAGGGGACTGCCTCTTCGTCAAGAGGCAGTCCCCTCAAAAGCTTGTGAGTATATTATCAAATAAATAGGTTGGACTAAAACCTGGTGTTGTCAGACTTTTAATTGTGTTTACGCCAGTCCAACGCCGGCATACCCACATCATGTTCACTGACCTACACAGGCTACCGGTTAAACAGCAACTCAAATTAAAATTTGCATCCTTCTTTTCAAATCCCTTCCAAGCATTGCTCTTCCCTATTTCCAGATACGAAGATATTTGAATCTTTTTCCACAGACAAACTTATATTCAGGTTCTGACAAGTAGAGTGACTCTGTCAGGTTTTGATCAGATGTTAGTTCTGAGTTTTCTCCCATTGAATCCTGATTCTAATATCTTGTAAAACCATCACAGACAGTCTAGGATATACATAGAGAAGAGACAACAATTTCTGTTGCTTGAGTTCTGTGTGTAAATGCTCCCCTAGTAATCCACTGAAAAAGAATTTTCCAAAAGCCATCAGTGTGAGTCCAGAACAGAAATTCATAACATTAATTCCTCTTGTTGCCCAGGGCAGGATGAGCGCACATACACCCTACTGCCCCCACTGACTACCGGTAACTCAGGGACTCCAATTCAGGCAGCTACCCTGATTGATGTTACTGCAGTACCAAGCTGCTCTTATTCGAGTTTGTTTATCAAACCTCTGCAGCCACTCTGCCACTTGTTATCCTCCAGAATCAGCCATTTCTCTGGAGACCCACAGCCGACATAACTGCTTTGCTGCAGGAGCGATACCCACTGTGAATACTGGATAAGACAGCCACCATTGAATGATGTTATTGTGGAAAAAGATCATCACGTTTTATGGTTTGATAACCACTGAAGCCAAAGCATCAAGGTATAGAGTTGTGAAAATATCGAACACAGCAGCCAAAGTCCACATTTCTGGGTGTAATTAACAGCAGAAGAAACTTCAGTCATTAAAGACGAACCCATTGGAGTCTCAGCTTGTGAATAAAACAAGTGCTTATTTTGTCCCCACACATGGACTGTTTCAATCATCTCTTGACAATAAGCATGCACTGATTGTCAACCAAATCCTTTGACATTTTAAAGCTGGAGTGTTAACACAGAAACATAGATGATAGGCAAAGGATGAGGCCATTCAGCCCCTTGAGCCTACTCCACCATCTGACATGATCATGGCTGATCATCTAACGTGATCCCTGCCTTCCTCAGATGGAGAAACTGAATAAATTCCTGTGCACACATGAAGTATCTGAATGATCTCTTCCTCTTGTGATTGTTCTGCTGTGTCAGTTAAAGGGATGACTGAGTGAATCCTTTTCCACTTTCAACTGGTGAGCGTCCTTTACACGGTGGGATTTTATCCCTGGATTACCAGCTCATTCATGGCTTTCTGACCTTGTGACGGGCTGCATATTCACAACACACTGCAGGGAAATAATAGCAAAATTATGCAGATCTTGGACATCTGAAATAACAACGGAAAATACTGCATATGCAGTTCACCACCATAGCGACTCAGATCTCAAACAATGACGAGACAGAGTACGGGTAGTGTGTGTGTGAAGCGGGAGAAACACAATCTATTATATTGATCCTCCATTTCCAAGTGGAAATACATTTCTCTTGTTTATCCTGTCACCCATCTGAAAGGCTGTAATTAGATCAGGTCAGCTGCCACTCCCCAGAGAACAAATGTCGAGCCTGTTCTATCATTGCTTGTTTGCATAACTTGTCACACTTAGAACATGTTTTGATGTGTTACATGAACACACTCTTCACTAACTCATAGAAACACTGCTCTGTAAAGAGATCAACCCGTAACAAAGAATAAAAGGAAAAGTCTGTGATAGAGAACAAGACAGAATGGAGTAACTGACAGAAGGAATGGTAGATGCAGCAACATTGAGCTAGTCACAGTGGAGTCTGGGTGGTCTAGTGGTTCAGAATCTGCTTTCACCACCAGGGCTGAGTCAGTGATAAGTGGTTAAATAAATTGAGAAACTTTTCTATTGTGTAATGGTCAAGAAGGAAGGCAATGTTTGAAATGATCTCCAGCCAAGATAGTTAGTGAGGTTTTGCAAGCTCAGGCAACTGCAACCCCCATAACTTACCCAGGCTTGCAAAATCGCACTAACTGCAGTTGAGTGAGAATGGAGGGAGAGTGTGTGGGGTGGAGATTTACAGCTTTTTGGGGAACAAGACAGGAAAGAATGTTCATTAAAATCTACATCTTATCAACCATCTCTGAGCCTTCACAATGAATCTCTCTTCTCAGGACACTTTTATCTCTGCCTCGTCTGTCCTGCCAGCAATCTCACAAAGCAGCTGCCTGTGTGCTGAAACGAGGGGCCCTGATAGGCAAGTTTAATGATTCATGACTGTGTCTGTATTGACTGTATAGCTAGAGGAATGTGGTCAGGTCAGCTAGATAGTAATCCCATGATGTTTTACATAACAGTAACTCTCCATTTTGTTAATATAGTACATATGGATATATAAAACACAGCTGCCTCAGCCGTGACCAACTGTAACACATACAATTGCACAAAGACAACTGGTCAGATTATTAAAAAAGGCCAAGAACCACCAAGAGAATGATAAGAAAAGAAAAATTAGTGCATTAGCAAAAGTTAATTCAAAATGTAGATGTAAGAGTAGGTAACTGAAAAAGAAAATAGTTAACAAATTGAGCACTGGTCTTAGAGAAAGTGAGTCCAGGAATTTATAATGAAAAATAAAGATCTGGCAGATGAAGGGAACAAGTATGATGCTTTGGTCTTTACTATAGAGGATCCATGTAACAACCCAGAAACACTTGTAACTCAGAAAAAAGTGTGGGACAAACTCTGTAAAATTACAATTACCAGAGAAATTGCTCTGCTGACTCCCGAGATTCAAGGGGAGTTCATTCTAGGGTCTTAACAGCAGTGGTGAGTGAGAAAGTTGAAATGTTTCTTTAATTTTCTACAATTCCCTAGATTTGGAGAAGGTTTCATTAGATTGGAAAATAGTGAATGTAAATCCTTTATTCAAAAATGGAGGAAGAAAGGAAACTACAGGCCAGTTGGCTTCAAGGGAAATATTTGAAGTTATTATTAAAGATGTTATAGAACAGCACTTAAATAAATTCAAGGAAATCAAGCAACATTAAAATGCGAGAGGGAAATCATGTTTAACCAATGCATTGGAGTTCATGAGGAAGTGGATTTGTTTATTTATTAGTGTCACAAGTGTTACATTAACACTGCAATGAAGTTACTGTGAAAATGGGATAAAGGGGAACAAGTGGATATACTTAGATTTCCAGAAGGCATTTGATAAGGTGCCACAGCAAAGGTTATTGCAGCAAATAAAAATTCATGCTGTGGGGATAACATTGGTGTGGGTAGAAGACTCACTAGCTAGCAGGACATAGTGGGTCTGATTGGCTGTGCCACTGGATACAGTGCTGGGGCAACAACATTTCACAATTGATATAGATGACTCAGGTGGAAGGACTGGCCGGTGGCTGACATCCATCATTATGAAATGCTTCCAAAGGCTAGTCACGACACAAGTCAATTCCAGCCTCCCAGATTGCCTGGATCCTGTACAGTTCACTTATTACCACAACAGATCCACAGCTGATGCCATCTCTCTGGCCCTGCACCAAACCATGAACACCTAGATAACAAAGAAACTTATGTCAGATTCATATTTATTGAATACAGGTCAGCTTTCAATACCATTATTCCCATCAACCTTATCTCCAAACTCCATGGCCTGGGCCTCAGCTCCTCTCTCTCTGACTGGATCCTGAACTTCCTAACCCACAGATCACAATCAGTAAGGACAGGTAGGCAACAACAGCTCCTCCACGATCATCCTCAAAACCGGTGTCCCAGGAGACTATGTTCTCAGCCCCTTACTATACTCCTTATACACCTACAACTGTGTGGCCAAATCCCCCTGCAACTCAATTTCCAAGTTTGCTGATGACACCACCATAGTGACTCAGATCTCAAACAATGACGAGACAGAGAACAGAAATGAGATAAAGAATCTGGTGAACTGGTGCAGCAACAATAATCTCTCCCTTAATGTCAACAAAACACAGGAGCTTGTCATAGAAATCATAGAAACCCTAGAGTACAGAAGGCGTCTGCACCGACCACAATCCCACCCAGGCCCTACCCGCATCTCCCTACATATTTAAACCACTAATCCCTCTAACCTACATACCTCAGGACACTAAGGGGCAATTTAAGCACGGCCAATCAACCTAACCTGCACATCTTTGACTGTGGGAGGAAACCAGAGCACCCGGAGGAAACCCACGCAGACACAGGGAGAATGTGCAAACTCCACACAGTGACCCGAGCCGGGAATCTAACCCAGATCCCTGGAGCTGTGCCGCCCGGTCATTGACTTCTGGAAGCATAGTGGAGAACATGCTCCTGTCTACATCAAAGGGGACGAAGTAGAAAGAGTTGACAGCCTCAAGTTTTTTGGTGTCCAGATCACCAACAAACTATTGTGGTCTCCCCATGTCGACACTAAGAAAGCCTCTACTTTCAGAAAACTAAGGAAATTGGACACGTCAACCAAGAATCTCACCAACTGTTACAGTTGCACCATAAAAAGCATTCTTTCTGGTTGTATCACTACTTGGTATGGAATCTGCTCTGCCCAAAACTGCAAGGAACTACGGAAGGTCATGTCTGTAGCCCAATCCATCACACAAACTAGCCTCCCATCCATTAACTCTGTCTACTCTTCCCGCTGCCTGGGCAAAGCAACCGGCATAATTAAGGACATAAGAAATAGGAGCAGAAGTAGGCCATCTGTTTAAATTATTTAAACTGTTTAAATTATTTAAAAGTATTTTTGCGGGCTTTTTGTATTTACCACTTTAAGAATTCAAAGGGAGTGGAGAGCAGGGATTTGTGGGTAAGCAGGCTTTTAAACAGCGCCAAGTTTAAAAGGAGGCCTGGTGTAGACAGCGGGCAGCGGAGTGAGAGGGAAGCTGAGTGAGAGGGAAGCTGAGTGAGAGGGAAGCTGAGTGAGAGGGAAGCAGAGTGAGAGGGAAGCAGAGTGAGAGGGAAGCAGAGTGAGAGGGAAGCAGAGTGAGAGGGAAGCAGAGTGAGAGGGAAGCAGAGTGAGAGGGAAGCAGAGTGAGAGGGAAGCAGAGTGAGAGGGAAGCAGAGTGAGAGGGAAGCAGAGTGAGAGGGAAGCAGAGTGAGAGGGAAGCTGAGTGAGAGGGAAGCTGAGTGAGAGGGAAGCTGAGTGAGAGGGAAGCAGAGTGAGAGGGAAGCAGAGTGAGAGGGAAGCTGAGTGAGAGGGAAGCTGAGTGAGAGGGAAGCTGAGTGAGAGGGAAGCAGAGTGAGAGGGAAGCAGAGTGAGAGGGAAGCAGAGTGAGAGGGAAGCTGAGTGAGAGGGAAGCTGAGTGAGAGGGAAGCTGAGTGAGAGGGAAGCAGAGTGAGAGGGAAGCAGAGTGAGAGGGAAGCAGAGTGAGAGGGAAGCTGAGTGAGAGGGAAGCAGAGTGAGAGGGAAGCAGAGTGAGAGGGAAGCAGAGTGAGAGGGAAGCAGAGTGAGAGGGAAGCAGAGTGAGAGGGAAGCAGAGTGAGAGGGAAGCAGAGTGAGAGGGAAGCAGAGTGAGAGGGAAGCTGAGTGAGAGGGAAGCTGAGTGAGAGGGAAGCTGAGTGAGAGGGAAGCTGAGTGAGAGGGAAGCAGAGTGAGAGGGAAGCAGAGTGAGAGGGAAGCAGAGTGAGAGGGAAGCTGAGTGAGAGGGAAGCTGAGTGAGAGGGAAGCTGAGTGAGAGGGAAGCTGAGTGAGAGGGAAGCAGAGTGAGAGGGAAGCAGAGTGAGAGGGAAGCTGAGTGAGAGGGAAGCAGAGTGAGAGGGAAGCAGAGTGAGAGGGAAGCAGAGTGAGAGGGAAGCAGAGTGAGAGGGAAGCTGAGTGAGAGGGAAGCAGAGTGAGAGGGAAGCAGAGTGAGAGGGAAGCAGAGTGAGAGGGAAGCAGAGTGAGAGGGAAGCAGAGTGAGAGGGAAGCAGAGTGAGAGGGAAGCAGAGTGAGAGGGAAGCTGAGTGAGAGGGAAGCAGAGTGAGAGGGAAGCAGAGTGAGAGGGAAGCTGAGTGAGAGGGAAGCAGAGTGAGAGGGAAGCTGAGTGAGAGGGAAGCTGAGTGAGAGGGAAGCTGAGTGAGAGGGAAGCTGAGTGAGAGGGAAGCAGAGTGAGAGGGAAGCTGAGTGAGAGGGAAGCTGAGTGAGAGGGAAGCTGAGTGAGAGGGAAGCTGAGTGAGAGGGAAGCTGAGTGAGAGGGAAGCAGAGTGAGAGGGAAGCAGAGTGAGAGGGAAGCAGAGTGAGAGGGAAGCTGAGTGAGAGGGAAGCAGAGTGAGAGGGAAGCAGAGTGAGAGGGAAGCAGAGTGAGAGGGAAGCAGAGTGAGAGGGAAGCAGAGTGAGAGGGAAGCAGAGTGAGAGGGAAGCAGAGTGAGAGGGAAGCAGAGTGAGAGGGAAGCAGAGTGAGAGGGAAGCAGAGTGAGAGGGAAGCAGAGTGAGAGGGAAGCAGAGTGAGAGGGAAGCTGAGTGAGAGGGAAGCTGAGTGAGAGGGAAGCTGAGTGAGAGGGAAGCTGAGTGAGCTATTAGGGCTTAGGATCAAAGGGCTTTGGAGAAAAGGGCCAGGTAACTTTGCGCTGAAACTGTGCAATATTACTACAGTGAATAATGGAGGGGCATGTGATGTGTGGTTTCTGTATGATGTGGGAACTGGTGGACCCCAGGGTCCTTCCCAGTGACCATGTCTGCAGTAAGTGCAGGTTGCTGGAGGAGCTCCAGCTCAAGGTGGATGAGCTGGCCTCTGAGCTACAGACACTGAGGCTCATCAGGGGGAGAGAGGGTGCCATTGTCAATGGGGTGCAAGAGACATCCAACCCCCCTAGACTGGCTAACTCTATGGGTCAGGAACAGGAGGGGGCTGCGGAGAGGAGGAAGGAGGGTGGGGACCGGAGGAAGGAGGGTGGGGAGAGGAGGAAGGAGGGTGGGGACCAAATGCCTCAGCCTCTCAATCTGCATAACAAGTTTTGAGGTTCTTGCTTCCAGTGTGGACGAGAACGAGGGCTGTGAGGTTGGTGAGCAAACTGCACACAGTACAGTGATGCAGACACAGGACATAGGCAAAGAGAGGGGGAAAAGGAACGTAGTAGTAATTGGGGATAGTGGGGTGAAGGGTATTGACACTGTCCTTTGTCATAATGACAAAGTGCACAGAAGGGTGTGTTGTCTGCCTGGTGCTCGGGTCCGGGATGTCGCAGCTGGGCTGCAGAGGAATCTGGAGTGGGAGGGTGAGAATCCGGTCGTTGTGGTTCATGTGGGTGCCAACGACGTAGGCAAAATGGGAACTGAGGATCTGGGGAGGGAGTATGAAAAGATGGGAATGGAATTAAAAAGCAGAACCGACAAGGTGGTTATCTCTGGGCTACTGCCTGAACCGAGGGCAGGTGGGCGTAGGGTAAATAGGATTAAAGAGGTGAATGGGTGACTCAGGGATTGATGTGGGAGGAATGGGTTTGAATTTATGGGGCATTGGCACCAGTATTGGGGTAGGTGAGACCTGTTCGGGTGGGATGGGGTTGGTCTGAACCGTGCTGGGACCAGAGTGCTGGCGAATCGTGTAAAGAGGACTGTAGACAGGGCTTTAAATTAATAAGGGGGGGGAGGGTGCGAGGGTAGGTGACGCTACGGGGTCTAAAGTAAAGGAGAGGGTACAGATAAGGGAAGAGGCCGAGGATGTCCCAATAATAAAAGGAGTAGGGGGCGTGAGTATGGTTGGTGGCGTTCTGGCAAATAGGGTCCAGGTGAAGGCTGGGATGAAGGCACTTTATCTGAATGCACGAAGCTTTAGGAATAAAGTGAATGAGCTGGTGGCGCAGATCGACACAAATGGATACGATCTGGTGGCCATTCCAGAGACGTGGCTGCAAGGTGACAGGGACTGGGAGCTGAATGTCCAGGGGTATCAAGTGTTTAGGAAGGATAGGCAGGAGAGAAAAGGGCGGGGGGGGGGGGGGGGGTGCGTAGCTCTGCTGGTTAAGGATAGCATCAGGGTGATAGCAAGGGATGATATAGGAGCCAAAGAGCA
Organism: Prionace glauca; assembly: GCA_037974335.1. NCBI lineage: Eukaryota > Metazoa > Chordata > Chondrichthyes > Carcharhiniformes > Carcharhinidae > Prionace > Prionace glauca. The sequence goes on from CM075742.1 coordinate 52,781,528, forward strand.
GAAAGTGGAATCATTGTGGATGGAGATTAGGAACAGCAAAGGGAGGAAGACGCTGGTGGGTGTCGTTTATAGGCCCCCGAATAATGATCTGGAGGTGGGGCGGGCTGTTAACGCGCAAATAAGTGCGGCGTGCAGGAATGGGACGGCGATAATTATGGGGGATTTCAATCTGCATATTGATTGGTTGACCCATGTTGGACATGGTGGGCTCGAGGAGTTGTTCTGGGAATGCTGCCGGGATAGTTTCCTCGATCAGTGTGTGTTGGAGCCGACGAGGGAGCGAGCTATCTTGGATCTGGTGTTATGTAATGAGGCGGGTAGAATTAGGGACCTTGTGGTGAAGGATCCTCTTGGGAAGAGTGATCATTGTATGGTGGAGTTTCTGGTGCAGACGGAGGAGGAGAAAGTGGGTTCCCGGACACGTGTCCTTTGTCCAACTCCCTCGTCTCCGGTATCAGCCGAGTAAACCTCCTCTGCACTCCCTCCAAGGCCAAAATATCCTTGCGCAGGTGCGGCGACCAAAACTGCACACAGTACTCCAGCTGCGGCCTCACCAGTGCCCTGTACAGCTGCAGCAAGACCTCCCTACTTTTATATTCAATCCCCTTCGCTATGAAGGCCAGCATCCCATTCACCTTCCTGACCACCTGCTGCACCTGCAAGCTGGGTTTTTGCGACTCACGCACAAGGACCCCGAGGTCCCTCTGCACCGTCGCCTGCTGCAGTTTTTCACCCTTTAAATAGTAATCTCTCCTACTATTATTCCTGCCAAAGTGGATAACCTCACACTTGCTAATATTGTACTCCATCTGCCAGGTCCTCGCCCACTCGCTCAGCCTATCCAGATCCCTCTGCAGACTTTCCACACCCTCCACACAATTTGCTTTTTATCTTTGTGTCATCAGCAAATTTCGACACCCTACACTCAGCCCCCTCCTCCAAATCATCTATATAAATGGTAAATAGCTGAGGCCCCAGCACCGATCCCTGGGGCACTCCACTAGTCACCAACCACCAATCTGAATAGCACCCATTGATAAGAACATAAACAGGTTTTTAACAGGTAATTTATTATCTGACTCTCTGCTCCCTCACTCGTCTGCTCCAGCAAACAATGGATACCAACTCTGTGCCTCCTATTAGATAGCCAATCCTCTATCCACGCTAACACCCTGGACATTCTCTCTTCCACCTTTTTCCATCAGGAAAAAGACACAAAAGTTTGAGGTCATGTATCAACAAACTCAAGAACAGATTCTTCCCTACTCAGACTTTTGAATATACCTATCTTATATGAAGTTGATCCTTCTCTGCACCCTAGCTATGATTGTAACACTAGATTCTGCATTCTCTATTTCCTTCTCTGTGAACGGTATGCTCCAGACTCGTATTTATTGAATACAGCTCAGCTTTCAACACTTACTTCCACAAAACTCATCTCCAAACTCTATGGCCTGGGCCTCAGTACCTCTCTCTGCAACTGGATTCTGAACTTCCTAACTCACAGACCACAATCAGTAAGGATCGGCAACAACACTCCTCAACAGTCATCTTCAATACCGGTGCTCCACAAGGCTGTGTTCTCAGCATCCTACTATGCTCCTTATACACCTATGACTGTGTGGCTAAATCCCCCTCCAATTTGATTTTCAAGTTTGCTGATGACACCACCGTAGTGGGTCGGATCTCAAACAATGACGAGACAGAGTTACAGGAATGAGATAGAGAATCTGGTGAACTGGTGCAACAATAATCTCTCCCTCAATGTCAATAAAACAAAGGAGATTGTCATCAACTTCAGGAAGCGTAAAGGAGAACATGCCCCTGTCTACATCAACGAGGACAAAGTAGAAAGGGTCGAGAGCTTCAAGATTTTAGGTGTCCAGATCACCAACGACCTGTCCTGGTCCCCCCCATGCTGACACTATAGTTAAGAAACCCCATCAACGCCTCTACTTTCTCAGAAGACTGAGGAAATTTGGCATGTCCACTACGGCTCTCACCAACTTTTACAGATGCACCATAGAAAATATTATTTCTGATTGTATCACAGCTTGGTATGTCTCCTGTTCTGCCCAAGATTGCAAGGAACCACAAAAGGTCATGAATGTAACCCAATCCGTCACGCAAACCAGCCTCCCATCCATTGACTCTGTCTACACTTCCCACTGCCTCAGCAAAGCAGGCAGCAGAATTAAGGACCCCACGGACATTCTCTCTTCCACTTACTTTGGGAAGAAGATACAAAACTCTGAACAGAACAGCTTCTTCCCTGCTGCCATCAGACTTTTGAATGGACCTACCTTGCATTAAGTTGATCTGTCTCTACACCCTAGCTATGTCTGCACTCTCTCATTTCCTTCTCTATGAACAGTATGTTTTGTTTGTATAGGCACAAGAAACAATACTTTCCACAGTTTGTTAATACATGTGACAATAATAAATCAAATCCAAATCAAATCAAATGCTCTGTCTGTATACTTTTCACAATATGTTCATACCATGCCGCCTTAGCACAGTGGTTAGCACTGTTGCCTCACAGCTCCAGGGTCCTGAGTTCGATTCCCGGCTCAGGTCACTGTCTGTGGAGTTTGCACATTCTCCTCATGTCCGCATGGGTGCTCCAGTTTCTTCCCACAAAGATGTGTGATTAGATTGATTGGCCATGCTAAGAAATTGCCCCTTAGTGTCCAGGGATGTGTAGGTTAGAGGGATTAGTGGGTATAATATGTAGGGATATGGGGGTAGGGCCTGGTGGGATTGTAGTCAGTGCAGACTCGATGGGCCGAAGGGCCTCTTTCTGTACTGTAGGGTTTCTATGATTCTAATACAAGTGACAATAATAAATCAAATCAAAGGGAATCAAGTCTGAAAGCTAATAGTCTCACAACAGACTAGCAGAGCCCATCTTCGTGGCAACATAGAATGCTTTGTTGGGAGGTTTCCAAACAGAATTGCAAACAAAATGTTTTTAACTTCCTAACACCCTGTCATTCTGTAATTCTTGAGAGATCTGAAGCCATACAATTGCAACAAGGTTTAAAGAGTATCAACCCACTAGAGACAAAGTCTGGAGACTGGTCAGTCCAACATCAGGAAAGCCTCCAACCCTCCACATTAACCAACTGTGAGAATGAACAAAATGCAGTCATGGGTGTGATTGAGAGCAGAAACAATAACAGCAGAATCCAACCCCTGTCGTCACTTGTGAACTTGTTTGTGTCTCAGCAGGTGGGATGAATTACAAAATCCCTTCCCACACTCTGAACAGATGAAGGGTCTCTCCCCGGTGTGAACTTGCTGGTGTGTCCGCAGCGTGGATGAATGGCTGAATCTCTTCCCACACTTTGAACAGATGAATGGCCTCTCCCCAGTGTGAACTCGCTGGTGTGTCTGCAGGCCGGATAATTCACTAAATCCCTTCCCACACTGAGAGCAGATGAATGGTCTCTCTGCATTGTGAACTCTCTGGTGTCTTCGCAGATTGGATAAGTGAGTGAATCCCATCTCACACTCAGGGCAGGTGAACGGTCTCTCCCCAGTGTGAATTCGCTGGTGTGTCTGCAGATTGGACAACTGGTTGAATCCCACCTCACACTGAGAGCAGGTGAATGGTCTCTCTCCAGTATGAACTCGCTGATGTGTCTGCAAATGGGATAACTGAGTAAATCCCTTCTCACACACAGAGCAGGTGAACGGTCTCTCCCCAGTGTGAACTCGCTGGTGTGTCTGCAAGCTGATTAATTGATTGAACCCCTTCCCACACCGAAAGCAGGTGAAGGGTCTCTCCCCAGTGTGAAGTCGTTGGTGTGTCCGCAGGTGGGATAAGTGAGTGAATCCCTTCCCACACTGAGAGCAGGCAAATGGCCTCTCCCCAGTGTGAACTCGGTGGTGTGTCTGCAGTTGGGATAAGTGAGCGAATCCCTTCTCACACTGAGAGCAGGTGAACGGCTTCTCCATGGTGTGAATCCACTGGTGTCGCTGCAGAGCAGATGAATGTCTGAATCCCTTCTCACACTGAGAGCAGGTGAATAGCTTCTCTGCGGTATGAACTCGTTGGTGTGACTGTAGATGGGATAGCAGAGTGAATCCCTTCCCACACTGAGAGCAGGTGAATGGCCTCTCGCCAGTGTGAATGCGTCGATGAGCTTCCAGCACAGATGGGGCTCCATATTCCTTCCCACAGTCCACACATTTCCATGGTTTCTCCATGTTATTAATGTCCTTGTGTCTCTCCAGGTCAGACAATCAGCTGAAGCCTTGACTTTACTCAAAACATGTGTGAATGGATATTGTCCAGGCTGTGTAACTGGTCTAACTTTCTACAGTCAGTGCACTGGAAATTTCACTCAGGAGTGTGTGTGTCTCGATACTCTTACAATCACACTGATCATTTGCAGCAGCCGACTGGGCAAACATTCATCTTTTGAGATTCAAAGGCCAACAATATTCAGATCCCAAGGAAATGGGCGTATTCCTGTGATTCGCCTCTATGAACAATTTAGAAAATACCTCAATGTCAGTACAGGATAAAATTCAGAACAGATAATTTGAGTTTCTATGGAACATTCTTTACTCTCTCATTCCCCCAAAAAATGTGAATCTCCATCTCACACAATCTCCTTCCTTTCTCACTCTGTTCACCCTCCCAGTTCTCCTCAAGGGGCTGATTCAGACTGATTAACAGATCCATGCTCACTACTTCCAGTCCTGGATACAAAAATCACAACAAACGGAACCTGAAGTTGGCAAATCAGCCCATCAAGTCTGTTCAACCACTCCGTGAGATCACTGGCCAATCTACCTCTGCATCATTTCAGAACATAGAAAAACTACAGCACAAACAAGGCCCTCTGGCCCACAAGTTGCACTGATGATATCCCTACCTACTAGGCTTAACCTATAGCCCTCAATTCTATTAAATCTCATGCACTCATCCAGAGGTCTCTTAAAAGACCCAGTAGAATTTGCCTCCAACACCACCAACAGCAGCCGATTCCACTCACTGACCTTACCCCGATAGCTCCTCTGAACCTACTCCTCAGCACCTTAAACTAGTGTCTTCTCGTAGCAACCATTTCAGCCCTGGGAAAAAGCCTCAGAGAATCCACCCGATCAATACCCCTCAACATCTTATACACCTTTATCAGGTCATCCTTCGTCTCTCCAGGGAGAAAAGACCTAGTCCCCTCAACCTATCCTCATAAGGCCACTCAATCCAGGCAATGTCCTTGTAAATCTCCTCTGCACCTTCTCAATGGCTTCCACATCCCTCCTGTAATGAGGCGACCAGAACTGAACACAGTACTCCAAGAGTAATTTTGCCACATTATTCCCATACTCCTTGAAATCTTCAATATCTAGAAACCTATTTAGAAATATTTATTGACCGTAATGACTCTGAGTGGAAATGTATAATGTAACTACAGTACTATATTACAAGACTAGTAATAATAAATGTACTTTATTACACAACAATAAATATCTAATCTGTACAATATAACCATTCTAGGCATATCTCTGTCCTGTACTAATTTACTGTCCCGGTAAATGTCAGCCACCCCCTGGGGAAACCAGCCCTTTAATTGTGAACATTAGGAAAGAGCCCATCCTTTTATCCAGACCAATAAATGTGTCAGGCTGAGGGAGTAAAAGCTGTCAATGTCTTTCAGAGAGAGAGAGAGACCTGGGCCAACTTCCCCAGAGTCTGCTCCCTCCCTGGATTCACTTCCTTACCCCCCCAGTTGCTGCAGGTCCCCAGTTTCCCCAGAATGGGGAAGGGGGGGATTTTACTCACAGATGTTGGAGACAGGAGGGACTTTCAGTCTGTCTGAAGCTCAATCCTCATTCACACAAAGCCCGCGCTCTGATTGGCTGGAGGACCAGAATCCTTCCGGTCCTCCAACTTTCCCCATTGGCCAGAGCCAGCGAGATCATGTAAATCTGACATGCGCATGAATCTGACTTGCCCATGAATGCGCATGTGCGGATGTGGCGTGCGGGGGGGGCTTTGGGGGATGGGGATGGGGATGGGGATGGGGATGGGGAGGGGGGAGGGGAGGGGGGTCGGAGTGACAGAGTGCGGGGACTGGGGGTCAGGGTGGGGGTGGGGACTGGGGGTCAGGGTGGGGATTGGGGGCGGGGACTGGGGGCCAGGGTGGGGGCGGGGACTGGGGGTCAGGGTGGGGATTGGGGGCGGGGACTGGGGGCCAGGGTGGGGGCGGGGGACTGGGGGTCAGGGTGGGGATTGGGGGTGGGGACGGGTGGTGAGAAAGCCAGCGCACTGACCATCGTCTGGCCGGGTCTTCTCGCCTTTCCCATTGGATAATAGCTTTTTAAAATCAGCCCCAATCCCCACCCCCACCCCAATCCCCACCACACCCCACCCCCCACCCCCATCCCCACCCCACCCCCATCCCACCCCCACCCCAATCCCACTCCCCAATCCCACCCCACCCCACCCTCCACCCCACCTCCACCTCCACCCAATCCCCACCCCCACCCCAATCCCCACCCCCACCCCCATCCCCACCCCCACCCCCATCCCCACCCCCACCCCAATCCCCACCCCCACCCCAATCCCCACCCCCACCCCCATCCCCACCCCCACCCCCATCCCACCCCCACCCCAATCCCCACCCCCACCCCAATCCCCACCCCCCACCCCCATCCCCACCCCCACCCCCCATCCCCACCCCCACCCCCATCCCCACCTCCACCCCAATCCCCACCTCCACCCCCATCCCCACCTCCACCCCCACCCCAATCCCCACCTCCACCCCCATCCCCACCTCCACCCCCACCCCAATCCCCACCCCACCCCAATCCCCACCCCCACCCCCCATCCCCACCACCCCCCATCCCCACCCCCACCCCAATCCCACCCCCACCCCAATCCCCACCCCCACCCCCATCCCCACCCCCACCCCATCCCCACCCCCACCCCCATCCCCACCTCCACCCCAATCCCCACCTCCACCCCCATCCCCACCCCACCCCCACCCCAATCCCCACCCCACCCCCATCCCCACCTCCACCCCCATCCCCACCTCCACCCCCATCCCCACCCCACCCCCATCCCCATCCCCACCTCCACCCCCATCCCCACCCCCACCCCCATCCCCACCCCCATCCCCATCCCCACCTCCACCCCCATCCCCACCCCCACCCCAATCCCCACCTCCACCCCCATCCCCACCCTCACCCTCAATCCCCACCCTAATCCCCACCCCCACCCCCACCCTCACCCCAATCCCCACCCCCACCCCAATCCCCACCCTCACCCCCACCCCAATCCCCACCTCCACCCTCACCCCAATCCCCACCCCCACCCTCACCCCTATCCCCACCCTCACCCCAATCCCCACCCCCACCCTCACCCCAATCCCCACCCCCACCCTCACCCCTATCCCCACCCTCACCCCAATCCCCACCCCCACCCTCACTCTCACCCCAATCCCCATTCACATTGTCAGCATCTTTAAGGTTTGAAATAGCAGGTTAGTTGTAAAGACTCACATTCTAATCAGTAATCTGTAAACTGTGTGTGCCCCGAGACCAGAACTCTCCACTCACCTGACAAAGGGGCAAACCCCAAAAGCCTGTGGGTTTACTGTCAAATAAACTGGTTGGACTTTAACCTGGTGTTGTGAGACTTGTGGGAAGGGTTTTGAAGATATCTCCAGTCTTGGGAGACACCAGCGAATTCACACTGGGGAAAGGTTGATCGCCTGCTTTGTGTATGGGAAGGGATTCACTCATTCATCCAACCTGCATAGATACCAGTAAATACTTGCCAGGAAGAGGTTGTTCACCTTCTCTGAGCGTGGGAATAGATTCACTGATTCATCCAGCCTGCAGAAGCATAGGCATGTACACACAGAGAGAGGCCACTGACTTTCTCTGAGTGTGGAAAGGGATTCACTCGGTTATCCAGCCTGTGTTGACACCAGGCCAATCACAGCAAATTGAGACTTTTCATATTGAGATTGTAGATGTTCATTGTATCAATTGAGTCAAATCTATACACATGGAGGGCATTGATTGGATGGTTACTTGAGCCCATATAATGCGTTTTCCATCCGTGTACTGGGGTGGAGGATTTTACACGTAGCAGTCTCATTCAACCATAAGTTGCATTGGTTCACACACTGTAAGATGCTGTGCCTTTTTCAGCCTTGTGGAGTCTGTGGACTGTGTGTGTGTAAGTTGTAACAGACTGCATCCCCTTCTCAGTTACTTGGAAAGCTTTTACTCCAGTTTTGTTTTCACTTCAGTCCCACATTCCTGATTTTTGGGGAGAGGGATGCTGCAGGGAGGAGGACGCCCTTGTGAACCTGCTCCTGAGCCTGGCCAAACTTATCAACAAGTCCAGGCAGTGGGCAATCGAGGGGTTTTTCTGGCCTGACTGCCTGCTGAACTGCACCATCACCCCCTCCCCCACCCCGAGGAAGCTCACTGTGGTTTAAAATTTGCAAGTTTCCTTTGGGATTTATGTTCTTTATCAGTGTTGTTTTAAGGAGACTTTCAATTTATTAATTTATCCATTGGTTCATTTGTCCTTGGTGCTCATTGCTGGCTTAGTGTAATTGTTAAAAACTTAGCAGATGGAGTATAATGTAGTAAAATATGGTGCACTTTGTTGGAAGGAAAAAGGAGCTGAATTTTATTTCAATGGGGAAACAGTGCAGAAAGCTGCAGCACAGAGGGATTTCAGGATCCTCATATATAAATCATACAAAGTTCAGCAGGTGCGTGGGAAGGTTTGACAGGGTAGATACTGAGATGTTATTTCCACTTGTAGGGAAGTCTAGGACCAGAAAGCATAATCTCAGAGGAAAGGAGGTTGGACTAAAACCTGGTGTTGTCAGACTTTTTACTGTGTTTACGCCAGTCCAACGCCGGCATACCCACATCATTTCTCATTTAAGACAGAGATGAGAAATTTCTGCTCTCAGAGGGTAGTGAATCTGTGGAATTCTTTACCACAGAAGGCTGTAGAGATTGGGTTGTTCAATGTATTTAAGGCTAAGATCAACAGAGTTTTTATCAATAAGGGAATCGAAGGTTATGGGGATAAATTGGGAAAATGGAGTTGAGGATTATCACATCATATCAGTTATTATCTCTCTAACCGAGTGTTATTTTGAATACAGAGTATTCAAATACTGGCTTCTGATGAGGGTTCTGAGCATCTGTAGGGTTTGGGCAGGATTTTCAGTTTGCAACAAGATGACCTGTAAACAAGATCTGTTTTACTAGTGCTCCTGTTTTCATTGTGATCATTATCCTGCTGAGTTACTGTAATTGGTAATCTTTTGTACTTATTGACATGAAGAAGTTCCTTCTTAACACATTTGTCCACCTTATTTGTGGTTTCAAGTCACCACAATCTCAGTGAATGGCAGAGCAGACTGGATGGGCTGAATGGCTTACTTCAGCTCCGTGTCTTGTGGTCGAGTGGAAGAGTTGCAGTAATATTCGAGGAGCGAAAATCTCATCGTTAATGGATTGGAAAGCAGACATCAGACACAGGCAAAAGCAGCACCTTCTGTACCTGATGGATGGGTTGATAAATTGAAGTCTCCTGGGGGATAGAACTATTTCACTGATAAAGGGATCAGCTGAGAGAGGAATGATATTCTCAGCCGTGGAAGAGAAAAAAAGAGGAAAAGCCAGCCATCATAATAAGAATGGTGAATCAGAAGGAAAAGATTTACTTACTATAGAACGCTGACAATGCAGAAAGAGGCCATTCAGCCCATCATGTCTACACCAACTCTCCAAAAGAGCATCCTACTCAGACCCACCCATCCGCCCTATTCCTGAAACCCTCCGCATTTACCATGGAAAATCCACCTAACTGACACACCTTTTGGACACTAGGCAAATTCAGCCTTTCGAGCCTGCTCTGCCATTCAATTAGATAATGGCTGATCTGTTCCTGGTCTCAGATCTACTCCCCTACCTATTCCCCACTTTCCCTTATCTCTTTTGTAATGAAAATACTTCTATCTCCTTCTTGGAACCATTCAATGATTCAGACTCCACCGCGCTATGAGGCAGCGAGTTTCACTAATTCACCAACGTCTGCAAGAAATAATTCCACTTCATCTCAGTTTTAAATCTACTGCCTCTCAACCTACACCTGTGACCACTTGTTCTCAAATGTCTCTTTAGAGGAAACATTTGGTCTATCTTAACTTTATCAATCCCTTTTAAAATTTTAATCAGATCCCCTCTCGTCCTTCTAAACTCCAGTGAGTACAGGCTCAAACTGTTTAATCTCTCCTCATACGTCAACCCTTTCATCCCCGGAATCAGTCTGGGGCAATTCAGCATGGTCAATGCACCTAACCAGTACATCTTTAGAGCGTGGAAGGAAACCAGAGAACCTGGAGGAAACACTACACAGACCTGGAGGAAACACTACACAGACATCTGAGGCCGGAACTGAACCCAGCTCCTTTGCGCTGTGAGGCAGCAATGTTAACCACTGTGCTAAAATAGGCCAAGAGACTTGGAGGAATCTGAGGTGTATCAACGAGATCTCCTGGGGAGGAACACTGACATCAGGGTAGATAGTGATAGCCTTTTTCCTAGGATGGAGAAAGCTAGCACGAGGGGGCATGACTTTAAATTAAGGGGGGGTAGTTATAGGACTGATGTCAGGGGTAGGTTCTTTACCCAGAGGGTGGTGAGGGACTGGAATGCCCTGCCAGCTGCAGTTGTAAATGCTCCTAGTTTGGGGGCGTTTAAGAGATCCGTGGATAGGTTTATGGATGGAAAGGGATTGGTTTAGGCTAGTGCGTCATTGTTTTGTAACTGGTCGGCGCAACATCGTGGGCCAAAGGGCCTGTTCTGCGCTGTTATGTTCTATGTTCTATGTTATGTTCTATCAGCAGATATGCACAGTCGATAAGGAAACAGAAGATGATTCAGGCTTGGAGCTCAGAGCTATTTGTTAAATTAATTGAGAATCTCAAAGAGGCGAAAATGGGACTGACCAGATCGAAATAAAGTTACATTTACTGTGACAAGTTTAGTAACACCAAACAACAACAGCGCAGAACAGGCCCTTTGGCCCACGATGTTGCGCCGACCAGTTACAAAACAATGACCCACTAGCCTAAACCAATCCCTTTCCATCCATAAACCTATCCACGGATCTCTTAATGAGGCGGGTAGAATTAGGGACCTTGCGGTGAAGGATCCTCTTGGAGAGAGTGATCATTGTATGGTGGAGTTTCTGATGCAGATGGAGAAGGAGAAAGTGGGTTCCCAGACACGCATCCTTTGTTTGAATAGAGGGGAGTATGGTAGGATGAGAGAAGAATTGGCGAATGTGGACTGGGGGAACGCGTTGGAAGGTAGGTCTGCTGAGGAGCAGTGGAGGATCTTTAAGGAGATCTTTCTTGGTGCTCAGCAGAAATTTATTCCGATGGTTAAAAAGGACAGTAGGAGGAGAGGTAATAAGCCGTGGATAACGAAGGAGGTGAAGGAAAGTGTTAAATTAAAAGCGGAGGAGTTTAGAGTAGCTAAGAGCAGTGGGCGAGAAGAGGATTGGGAAAGGTTTAAATGTCAACAAAGATTGACAAAGAAATTGATAAAGGAGGGTAGGAGAAGCTATGAGGCTGGGCTAGCACTTAATATAAAAAAGGATAGCAAGAGTTTTTATAAATATATAAAAAGGAAGAGGCTGGCTAGGGTAAACGTTGGTCCTTTAGAGGATGAGAAAGGGGAGCTAGTGGTAGGGGATAGGGATATGGCTAAGGTCTTGAATAACTTCTTTGTTTCTGTCTTCACGGAGGAGGACGTGAATAATTTGCCGGGTGTTAGCGATGGAAAGGTGGTAGGAATGGAGGGTCTTAATGACATTACTGTTACTAGAGAGGTGGTGCTCGACAGACTGGAGGGGCTGATTGTGGACAAGTCCCCAGGACCGGATGGAATGCATCCGAGGGTTCTGAAAGAAATGGCGGAGGTGATAGTGGATGCCTTGGTGGTTATTTTCCAGACGTTGCTGGATTCCGGGGAAGTGCCGGAAGATTGGAAAACGGCTAATGTTACGCCGTTGTTTAAGAAGGGTGCCAGGCAAAAGGCGGGGAATTATAGGCCGGTTAGTTTAACGTCTGTGGTAGGTAAAATGTTAGAAACCGTCATTAAGGAGGAAATAGCGAGGCATCTTGAGGGGAATTGCTTGATAGGGCGGACGCAACACGGTTTCATTAAAGGGAAGTCGTGTCTGACAAATTTACTGGAGTTCTATGAGGATGTGTCTAGGGCAGTGGATGGAGGAGAGCCGGTGGATGTGGTCTTTCTGGATTTTCAGAAGGCGTTTGACAAGGTACCTCACAAGAGGTTATTGCAGAAGGTCAGGGGACATGGAGTTGGGGGTAGGGTGTTAGCGTGGATAGAGGATTGGTTGTCAAATAGGAGGCAGAGAGTGGGGGTCAATGGATGCTATTCGGATTGGCGGTTGGTGACTAGTGGGGTGCCCCAGGGGTCGGTGCTGGGGCCTCAGCTATTTACCATTTATATAGATGATCTGGAGGAGGGAACCGAGTGCAGGGTGTCGAAATTTGCTGATGACACCAAGATTGGGGGAAAGGCAAATTGTGCGGAGGGTGTGGAGAGTCTGCAGAAGGATCTAGATAGGCTGGGCGAATGGGCCAGGAAATGGCAAATGGAATTTAATGTTGGCAAGTGTGAGGTGGTCCACTTTGGTAGGAGGAATGGTAGGAAGGACTATTACTTACGGGGCGAAAAACTGCAGCAGGCGACGGTGCAGAGGGACCTCGGGGTCCTTGTGCATGAGTCGCAAAAACCCAGCTTGCAGGTGCAGCAGGTGGTCAGGAAGGCGAATGGGATGCTGGCCTTCATAGCGAAGGGGATTGAATATAAAAGTAGGGAGGTCTTGCTGCAGCTGTATAGGGTATTGGTGAGGCCGCAGCAGGAGTACTGTGTGCAGTTTTGGGCGCCGCACCTGCGCAAGGATGTTTTGGCCCTGGAGGGAGTGCAGAGGAGGTTTACTCGGCTGATACCGGAGTTGAGGGGATTGAGCTATGAGGAGAGGCTGAATAAACTAGGCTTGTACTCGTTAGAGTTTAGAAGAATGAGGGGAGATCTCATTGAGACGTATAAGATGATGAATGGGATGGATAGGATAGAGGTGGAGAGACTGTTCCCGCTCAAAAAAGACAGTAGGACTAGGGGGCACAGCCTCAAGATAAAGGGGGGGCGGTTTAGAACAGAGTTGAGGAGGAACTTCTTCACTCAAAGGGTGGTGAATCTCTGGAATTCTCTGCCCGTTGAAGTGATGGAGGCTGCCTCGCTAAATATTTTTAAGAAACGGGTTGATGGGTTTTTGATAAGAGAGGGGATTAAGGGTTATGGGGAGAGGGCGGGAAGGTGGAGCTGAGTCACGACAGATCAGCCATGATCTTATTGAATGGCGGGGCAGGCTCGAAGGGCCAGATGGCCTACTCCTGCTCCTATTTCTTATGTTCTTATGTAACACATTTATAAAGTGGGCTTCACAGAGAAACTATGAATAATGTGAGTATTTGATGCATAAAACATGAATGCACAGAGCACCCCTCACAGCGCTCTCCGCACAGACGGAACAGCGCTCTGAGACATTGTTTTTATGAGCACGACTGACGAACAGGTTTTAATTACTTGTACAAACCACCAGCCAAATTCAGTTGAGAGCTGACTCAGCTGATTCCTGTTGCAGAACTGTCCTCAAATCGTCCCAATACTTCTGTCTTAGAAACCCCGGTCCCATCTCTTGGCTGCTCTTGGATGTTGCTTCGGGAGTTGCCTATTGCTTCATGTCGTTAGTGTGCTTAAACTGGACCATCTCAAGGGCAACATGACAGCTCAGAGACTATCTCTGTTGCTATGCGGACACATGGATTTGGGCCTGTGTCCGTGGGAGTTTGCGCGTTCTCCCCATGGTTGCGTGGGTTTCCTCCGGGTGCTCCGGTTTCCTCCCACATCCCAAAAATGTGCTTTTAGGCTGATTGATTGGGTAACAAATTGTCCCTATATTGGACCTCCCTGATCCTCACACATTAGGCGTAGACTAAAATCATGAATAGGTCACTGACCATGGGACGGCAGCGCGGGCTCGTTGGGCCGAAGGGCCTGTTTCCCGTGCTGTGTTGTTCTTTGTTCTTTGTATCTCAATATTGGCCCAAGAATCTGCCCATAGGGGCCTCTTTTCTTATTAATGTATTCTCTGAGTTTTGTTTCCCATATGGGATATCTCTCTGTCTCTGTGCTGTTTCCTGCCATTCTATATTTGACAACAAAGGGGTAGGGAGTTGATCGGACTACGAGTACAGCTTTGAGTTTGTTCCAGTCCTAACCCCACAGGATTCTAATGTAAACCTACGAAGCTTACCCCATCCTCTTTGTTGGTAACAGCACATGCAGAGTAACAATTTCCCGAAAGCAGTAATTTGTCCAATAAGGAGTTTACACCTGTTCTCTCTGAAATTTTAAATAATGGATCATTATAGACCTTCCACTTCCTTCGAATTACATAAGAACATAAGAAATAGGAGCAGGAGTAGGCCATCTGGCCCTTCGAGCCTGCCCCGCCATTCAATAAGATCATGGCTGATCTGTCTTGGCTCAGCTCCACCTTCCCGCCCTCTCCCCATAACCCTTAATCCCCTCTTTTATCAAAAATTTGATATCCAAAAACTCTTATCAAAATTACTTGATATCCTGGCCATCAGGTGGAGCATTTGCCTCTTAATTCAGGCTAAATTTCCAGGAATATTAAGTTCTGCGGGTTTCAATATTGGAGCAAAGTTACTTCTTATCGATGTCCCACCAGAGTCGCCAATTGTTGCTGCACCTGCCACACAGTCTGTTTAATGGTTTTATGTTGGACAAAGAACTGCAGGTAGACTTCTTGTTAATACAATAATATTTATTCATACACAGTTATTAATCACTGACTTAATCAATAATAATTTATCTCACAGGATACTAAAGTTCAAGTCCAATATTAAACCTTGACTTTAGTCAGTGAAGACCCAAACCACAATTTCCCATCCTGTCACCTGTCAACCATCCTTACCCAGAGCGTAATCACAACAGGAATAAAAACAGAAATGTAACAATCAAGTTCCAAATAAACACTACAGTCAAAGTTAATTTAATGTTCACTATTTAACAAAAAAACCGAGAAGTCTGGGGTCCCAGGATTCTTAGTCCTCTTGAGGGGGAGGAGAACTTTCTCTCTCTGACCCCGCACTCAATTTCACTCCATTATTTTCCAGTGCAGGTAGTGCATTAGAAAGCTTTAGATTGGCTAGGAGGGAGTTGAAGAGTGAGTTAAGAAGGGCTAAAAGAGGACATGAGAAGATTTTGGCTGATAGGATTCTCCTTAATCCTAAGGCGTTCTATTGGTATGTCAAGAACAGAAGGTTGGTTAGGGCAAGATTAGGGCCAGTGACAGATTGCAGAGGGATGTTCTGTGTGGAACCGGAAGAGATTGGAGAGGCGTTGAACCAATATTTCTCTTCAGTGTTCATGCAGGGGGACATGAATATAGCTGAGGAGGACACTGGGGTGCAGGGGTGTAAAATAGACAGTATTGCAGTTGATAAGGGGGATGTGCTGGATATTCTAGAGGGTTTGAAAATAGATAAGTCCCCTGGGCCGGATGGGATTTACCCTAGGATTCTCTGGGAGGCAAGAGAGGTGATTGCAGAGCCTCTGGCTCTGATCTTCAGGTCGTCGTTGGTCTCTGGTATAGTACCGGAAGATTGGAGGATAGCGAATGTTGTCCCATTGTTTAAGAAGGGGAACAGAGACTTCCCCGAAAATAATAACTGGTGAGTCTTACTTCTGTTGTGGGCAAGGTTTTAGAAAAAATTATTAGGGATAGGATTTATAGTTATTTGGAGAGTAATGAATTGATTGGAGATAGTCAGCATGGTTTTGTAGCGGGTAGGTCGTGCCTTACTAACCTTATTGAGTTTTTTGAGAAAGTGACCAAAGAGGTGGATGGGGGTAAGGCAGTTGACGTGGTAAATATGGATTTTAGTAAGGCGTTTGATAAGGTTCACCATGGTAGACTTCTGCAGAAAATGCAGATGTATGGGATTGAGGGTAGTCTAGGAAATTGAATCAGGAATTGGCTAGCAGATAGGAGACAGAGGGTGGTGGTTGATGGTAAATATTCATCATGGAGTTCGGTTACGAGTGGTGTGCCTCAGGGATCTGTTTTGGGGCCACTGCTGTTTGTAATTTTTATTAATGATCTGGATGAGGGTATAGTTAGGTGGATTAGTAAATTTGCTGATGACACCAAAGTCGGAGATGTGGTAGATTGTGAGGAAGGGTGTCATAGTTTGCAGGGTGACTTAGAAAGGTTGCAGCGCTGGGCTGAGAGGTGGCGGATGGAGTTTAATGCGGAGAAGTGTGAGGTAATTCACTTTGGTAGGAATAACAGATGTGCTGAGTATAAGGCTAACGGGAGGACTTTGAATAGTGTGGATGAACAGAGGGATCTAGGTGTATGTGTACATAGATCCCTGAAAGTTGGGAATCAAGTAGACAAGGTTGTTAAGAAGGCATACGGTGTCTTGGCGTTTATTGGTAGGGGGATTGAATTTCGGAGTCGCAGCGTCATGATGCAACTGTACACAACTCTGGTGCGGCCGCACTTGGAGTATTGTGTGCAGTTCTGGTCCCCACATTACAGGAAGGATGTGGAGGCTTTGGAGAGGGTGCAGAGGAGGTTTACCAGGATGTTGCCTGGTATGGAGGGGAAGTCCTATGAGGAGAGACTGAGGGATTTGGGGTTGTTTTCGCTGGAAAGAAGGCGGCTAAGAGGGGATCTTATTGAAACATATAAGATGATTACAGGTTTAGATAGGGTGGATAATGATAGCCTTTTTCCTCGGATGGAGAAAGCTAGCACGAGGGGACATGGCTTTAAATTAAGGGGGGGTAGTTATAGGACGGATGTCAGGGGTAGGTTCTTTACCCAGAGGGTGGTGAGGGATTGGAATGCCCTGCCTGCTGCAGTTGTAAATGCGCCTAGTTTGGGGGCGTTTAAGAGATCCGTGGATAGGTTTATGGATGGAAAGGGATTGGTTTAGGTTAGAGGGTCATTGCTTTTTAACTGGTGGGCGCAACACCGTGGGCCGAAGGGCCTGTTCTGCACTGTAATGTTCTATGTTCTAGTTCTGTTCTAGCCCAGTCTGCAATAATATCTACTCGATCTTTTCCTCTCCTGAAGGAACACTGTGAGTTCTAGGTTACTGTACATAAGGACAGATGCTTCAAACAACAGATCGAGCACGGATGTTAAAGATTCTCCAGCTCGCTCTTTAACCGATCCAACTTGTGGACAGTTCTTATTCAGTATTATTTCTCCCAATCTATAATATTATCCATTTTACTTTAACTTTCCTCACTTTGTGTCCATGTGCAGTGTGTTTAATTGGATCCTGATAGTTTTGAGCTCAGTTTCTCTCTGGAGTGCGTGTTGCTGCCTTGATGGTGTCACAGTGTTGTCTCAATTCCCTGGCCACATTAACCATTTCATCTCCTGCTGTGTCTCCAGTAGCTGTGTGTGTTTGGAACCCACTCTTCACTCCATCTCACCATGAATTTAGACTTGCTGTTTTTCACACGTAACAAATCACATCTACACACTCACTGCGGTATCCCCAAATCATGTCACACATTCTTAACTCTCAGATGTACTGATGAAAAGATCAAAGTGAGTGTCTGCTTTTCTCATCTCCCCTGGTATGGTGCTGATATTTCATGCAATGGTCTGGGTTTGTTTTAAGTTAAGTTCACGGGCAAGGATGTAAATATCTCCCAGAAAAAAATGATCAACTTATTCATCCCATTGACACATTCCTGACTTTCACTAGACGGTAGGTGGATACCAGATGGATAAATTCCATTCAAGCACACTGAACTTGAGTTATTTCAATTCCTTTATTGTCTGTTGAGTATTTCTTCCAGGGACAGGTTACAGTAGTTAATTCATGATTCAAGCATGGTGGGGGGGGAACTACTGGAAACCTCTGGAGGAGCACCCTCCTGTGCTACAGTAACACAGTAATCACACAGACAGCATTCTAATACAACTCTCAGCTTCAAGTCACAGATAAAGACAGCTTACACAATTATTCAATACACAGAACATTGGAATTTTAAACCAATCTTACCAACGTAGGTTTGTCATTAAACCTTCACTCAAAAGCTTGTTAGAAAATGATCTGTTCTTCTAGAAAGTAAATAACCTTGTTGGCAAGTCTTGCTGATGTCAGGACCTGGAGGTATCAGTGTTTGACCAGTCTGTGATTTTACTCTAGTGAAATCTATCCCCCCCACTTACAGTCCAAATCATTAAAACAAACTCCACATTCCCATTTGATTTCAGGTATTAACATACTTTGTTAGTTTGGTCTTTATTGTCAATGTCAGGCTTGGGTTGTTCCCCTTGAAGCATGTCGTAAATGACAGCAGAAGCAACAACAGCAGAATCCAATACCAGTAATCACTTGTGAACTCGCTGGTGTCTCAGCAGGTGTGACGAAACACTGAATCCCTTCCCACACTGAGAGCAGGTGAACGGTCTCTCCCCAGTGTGAACTCGCTGGTGTGACTGCAGGGTGGATAACTGAGTAAATCCCTTCCCACACTGAGAGCAGATGAATGGCCTCTCCCCAGTGTGAACTCGCTGGTGTCTCTGCAGCGTGGATAAACCACTGAATCCCTTTCCACAGCTAAAACAGGCGAACGGCCTCTCCCCAGTGTGAACTCGCTGGTGTGACTGCAGGGTATATAGCTGAGTAAATCCCTTCCCACA
Organism: Prionace glauca; assembly: GCA_037974335.1. Classification (NCBI taxonomy): domain Eukaryota; kingdom Metazoa; phylum Chordata; class Chondrichthyes; order Carcharhiniformes; family Carcharhinidae; genus Prionace; species Prionace glauca. The sequence goes on from CM075742.1 coordinate 52,800,387, forward strand.
GTGAGAGCACGTGAATGGCCTCTCTCCGGTGTGAACTCTCTGATGTTTCCACAGGATTGTGGAATTACTGAATCCCTTCCCACATCTAGAGCAGGTGAATGGCTTCTCCCCGCTGTGAACACGTTGGTGTGTCTGCAGGGTGCATGCATGACTGAATCCCTTCCCACACTGAGAGCAGGTGAATGGTCTCTCCCCAGTGTGAACTCGCTGGTGCGTCCGCAGATTGGATAACTGAGTGAATCCCTTCCCACACTGAGAGCAGGTGAATGGCCTCTCCCCAGTGTGAACTCGCTGGTGTGTTTGCAGGGTTGATGATCGAGTAAATCCCTTCCCACACTGATAGCAGATGAATCCCCTCTCCCCAGTGTGAACTTGCTGGTGTCTCTGCAGGGTGGATGAATCACTGAATCCCTTCCCACACTGAGAGCAGCTGAACGGTCTCTCGCCAGTGTGACTGCGCCAATGAGCTTCCAGCAGAGATGGGGATCTGTATCTTTTTCTACAGTCCCCACATTGCCACGGTTTCCGCATGTTTTAAGTTTCCTTCAGGTCAGACAATCAGGTGGAGCCTTGACCACAAAGAACATGAGTCCAGTCTGTCTCTGCTGTTATTGCTGTGATTTTTTTTCAGGCTGCACAACTATTAAAATTCTTTCTGCGGTCAGTGCACTGGAAAAAAAAGATAGAAATTCAAAACAGACAATTCTACTTTCAATCAAACTTTCTTTCGTCTCTCATTGCCCAAAAACTGCAAATCTCCATCTCACACACTCTCCCTCCATTCTCACTCTGCTGCATCTAATATTCACCCTCCCAATTCTCCTGAAGGTACAGATTCAGGCTGATTAACAGATCAATGCTCATCAACTTTTACAGATGCACCACAGAAAACATTCTTTGTTTATATCACAGTTTGGTATGGCTCCTTCTCTGCCCAAGACCGCAAGAAGCTACAATTGTGAATGGAGCCCAATCCATTGCAGAAACCAGCCTCATTGACTCTGTCGATACTTCACGCTGCCGCAGCAGATAGCAATCGACACCAGAACAGCTTCTTCCCTATTGCTGTCAGACTTTGAATCGACCTACCTTGCATTTGTTGAAATTAAAAAGCTTCGTAGTTTGAAAATTAAATTGTGCGGAAGTTAAAGTGTTCAAATTTTTAAAAAAATCATGCTTTCTTTGTGCAGTAGTTGAAAATGCTTATCGGCTTACTGATCTTCAAAAGAAGTCAGTCTCTGCTGTTTCTTCACAGCCCCCGTAACATTTTCCTTTTTCGGCCTTCACCAGAGGGTGAACAAGACCAGAATTTTTTCATAACAAATACCAAAGACAAGATATGAGGATATGCTGAAGGATGATCAGAAGTCAATTTTTTAATGGAGTGAGAAAGGGCAAAAGGCCGGGATTTAATTGGCAAATATGTACGTCAATGAAAGAGATGGAAAATTTCTTATTTCTGATTTGCTGTAATTAACTATTAACTGCTGAGCTGTTTCTCTGTAACGTCAGAACTACCCTGACTGTTCCGTGTCAGCCATTGAGAATTCTCCTTGTGTACAAGTAATTAAAGACCTTGCATTGGATGCATGGTTTGTGTAAGGAGTTGTCCGAATTCCGAGATTGCTGTTACCTAAGGGAACGCTAACACATTAGTTGATCTTTCTCTACACCCTTGCTATGGCTGTAACATTACATTCTGCACTCTCTCATTTCCTTCTCTATAAATGGTATGCTTTGTCTGCATAGCATGCAAGAAACAATACTTTTCACTGTATAATAATACATGTGATAATAAATCCAATCCAGTGTTCACTTCTTTCTGTCCTAGACACAGACAGCTGAATATCTCCATGCAGGCTGTCAGACAGATATATGTTATATGACTGGACTAAATATGTTTTTAATGGATAGGATTGTTTCATTCGATGAAGATACAGCAAAGTGTTCGTGAAAGGCAATAATATCCCCTCAGAACGAGAAAAGAAAGTGTTTTACTCACAGATGTGGAGACAGGAAGTTTGAGTCTGTCTGAAGCTCAATCCTCATTCAGGAGAAGCAACAACTTTGCGGGGCAGCCTTGGACACAAGGCCCGGACTCTGATTGGCTGGAGGACTACTGCCCATCCGGTCCTCCACGCGTTACCTTTGGTCAATGTCCCGCATGTAGCCAATGAGGGGTGGAGCCAGAGCCCACGTGGGGATGGGCGGGGCTTTGATCGCCAGCCGCGCTGAGCTGTGTCCAATCCGCAGTGTTTTGCTTCTGTAACCAGTGATATTGCTGCCAATGGAACACTGCGTGCTGGGAACGCCCCCTCTGAGTCATTGTGACGACACAATGGAGCCCTGCCTGAATCAGCCAATAGCTTCGCGGTGATGTTTCCAGGTTCAGGTGCGCGGATCTGGGAGCCCCGCCCCCCCCCGAGCCCCGCCCCCCAGTGGCCCCGCCCCCCCATCGCTCCCCCAGTCTGTGTATCAGTCACACGATGTGGGTATGCCGGCGTTGGACTGGCGTAAACACAGTAAAAAGTCTGACAACACCAGGTTTTAGTCCAACCGATTTATTTGATAATATACTCACAAGCTTTCGAGGGTGCTGCCTCTTTGTCAAGTGAATGGAGAGTTCTGTCAGTCACACAGACATGTATCTATCTGCAGCCTGCATGGAGATAGCACAGCAAGCAATGAGCAATATACAGAGCGGGGCAAGGGTTTGATCTGCACAGAGCAAGCGTTGAATCAATGGACCATTCCTGAGTGACCGAAAGAAAGAAATTTCAGCTGCTCCAGTCTCTGGAACTAACTGATTTATTAGTCACAAGAAAGGCTTACATTAACACTGCAATGAAGTTGATGTGAAATTTTCCTAGTCGCCAGACGAGGCCACCTGTTCTGATCAATGCAGCTAACCAGCACATCTTTCAGAATGTGGGAAGAAACCGGAGCAACCGAAGGAAACCCACGCAGACACGAGGAGAACATGCAAACTCCATACAGTGACCCAAGCTGGGAATTGAACACAGGTCCCTGGTGCTGTGAAGCAGCAGTACTAACCACTGTGCCACCATGCCAATTTTGGCAAATGAAATGTCAAATGCCTCATTGTAGAATCATACAGTCTACCAACACAGAGAAACATCTGACTTCCCACTTAATCTCATTCACCAGCACTTGGCCGATAGCCTTATATGTTATGACCTAGGGTAGAGGTAGAGAGATTCTTCCCGCTCAGAAAGGACAGCAGGACTAGAGGGCACAGCCTCAAGATAAGGGGGGGGGTGCAGTTTAGAATAGAGTTGAGGAGGAACTTCTTCACTCAAAGGGTGGTGAATCTCTGGAATTCTTTGCCTGTTGAAGTGGTGGAGGCTACCTCGCTAAATATATTTAAGTCATGGGTAGATAGGTTTTTGACAGACAAGGGAATTAAGGGTTATGGGGAGAAAGCGGGAAAGTGGAACTGATCCACTTCAGATCAGCCATGATCTTATTGAATGGCGGGGCAGGCTCGAAGGGCTAGATGGCCTACTCCTGCTCCTATTACTTGTGTTCTTATGTTTTCCAAGTGCTGACCATAGAAACCCTACAATGCAGAAGAAAGCCATTCGGCCCATCAGTTTTCACCGACCACAATCCCACCCAGGCCCTATCCCTATAACCCCATGTATTTCCCTCGCTGGTCCCCCCTTAAGGATTAATTTAGCATGGCCAATCCACCTAATCCGTTCATCTTTGGACTATGGGAGGAAACCAGAGCATCTGAATGAAACCCATGCAAACATGAGGAGAACATGCAGACTCCAGATAGTGACCCAAGCTGGGAATCGAACGCAGATCCCTGGCACCATGAGGCAAAAGTGTTAACTACTGTGCTACAGCTACCCACTGATCCAGGTGCTTTTTAATGGCGTGAGGTGCATTTTGCACACATCTCGAAGAACACACATATTTCCATATATAGGGTTCCATTCTAGAGGAATAGAATTGAAAAGCAGCGAGATCATAAGAACATAAGAAATAGGAGCAGGAGTAGGCCATCTGGCCCTTCGAGCCTGCCCCGCCATTCAATAAGATCATGGCTGATCCGTCGTGACTCAGCTCCACCTTCCCGCCCTCTCCCCATAACCCTTAATCCCTTCTCTTATCAAAAACCCATCAACCCGTTTCTTAAAAATATTTAGCGAGGCAGCCTCCACCACTTCAACGGGCAGAGAATTCCAGAGATTCACCACCCTTTGAGTGAAGAAGTTCCTCCTCAACTCTGTTCTAAACCGCCCCCCCTTTATCTTGAGGCTGTGCCCCCTAGTCCTACTGTCTTTTTTGAGCGGGAACAGTCTCTCCACCTCTATCCTATCCATCCCATTCATCATCTTATACGTCTCAATGAGATCTCCCCTCATTCTTCTAAACTCTAACGAGTACAAGCCTAGTTTATTCAGCCTCTCCTCATAGCTCAATCCCCTCAACTCCGGTATCAGCCGAGTAAACCTCCTCTGCACTCCCTCCAGGGCCAAAACATCCTTGCGCAGGTGCGGCGCCCAAAAGTGCACACAGTACTCCAGCTGCGGCCTCACCAATGCCCTATACAGCTGCAGCAAGACCTCCCTACTTTTATATTCAATCCCCTTCGCTATGAAGGCCAGCATCCCATTCGCCTTCCTGACCACCTGATCATGTTCAAACTCTTTAGAACCCTGAATTGGACTACACCTGGAGAACATTTCTGATCTCTTTAGAATAATATAATCCTGCCAGTGCAGAAGGAGGCCATTCAGCCCATTGAGTTTGCATAACTCACCAAAAATGCAGCCTGCAGAGGCCCACCCTATTCTCTCCCCATAAACTCATGTATTTATCATAACTAATCCACCTAACGTGCACATCTTTGGACTATGGGAGAAAAACCAGAATGTCTGGAGGAAAACCATGCAGACATAGGGAAAATGTGCAAATGGCACACAGCCAGTGATACATAGTCATAGAGGTTTACAGCACAGAAACAGGCCCTTCAGCCCAACTTGTCTATGCTGCCCTTTTTTTTAAAACCCCTAAACTAATCCCAATTGCCCGTATTTGGCCCATATTCCTCTATCATACCCATGTAACTATCTAAATGCTTTTTAAATGATAAAATTGTACCTACCTCTACTACTACCTCTGGCAGCTTGTTCCACTCACCATCCTCTGTGTGAAAATATTGTCCTCTGGACACTTTTGTATCTCTCCCCTCTCACCTGAAATCTATGCCCTCTCGTTTTAGACTCCCCTACATTTAGGAAAAGATATTGACTGTCTACCTTGTCTGTGCTCCTCATTATTTTATAGACCTCTATAAAATCACCCCTCAGCCTCCTACGCTCCAGAGAAAAAAGTCCCAGTCTATTCAGCCTCTCCTTATAACTCAATCCATCAAGTCCCAGTAGCACCCTAGTAAATCTTTTCTGCACTCTTTCTAGTTCTATAATAGGGTGACCAGAACTGCACACAGTGTTCCAAGTGTGGCCTTACCAATGTCTTGTACAACTTCAACAGGACATCCCAACTCCTGTATTCAATGTTCTGACCGATGAAACCAAGCATGCCGAATGCCTTCTTCATCACTCTGTCCATCTGTGACTCCACTTTCAAGGCGCTATGAACCTGTATCCCTAGATCTCTTTGTTCTGTAACTCTCCCCAACGCCCTACCATTAACTGAGTAAGTCCTGCCCTGGTTCAATCTACCAAAATGCATCACCTCACATTTATCTAAATTAAACTCCATCTGCCATTCGTCAGCCCACTGGCCCAATTGATCAAGATCCCGTTGCAATTGGAGATAACTTTCTTCACTGTCCACTATGCCACCAATCTTGGTGTCATCTGCAAACTTACTAATCATGCCCCCTATATTCTCATCCAAATCATTAATATAAATGACAAATAACAGTGGGCCCAGCACTGATCCCTGAGGCACACCGCTGGTCACAGGTCTCCAGTTTGAAAAACAACTCTCTACAACCACCTGTCAAGAAGCCAATTTTGTATCCATTTAGATCCCTCACCCTGGATCCTGTGAGATTTAACCTTATGCAACAACCTACCATGCGGTACCTTGTCAAAGGCCTTGCTAAAGTCCAAGTAGACAACATCAACTGCACTGCCCTCATCTACCTTCTTGGTTACCCCTTCAAAAAACTCCATCAAATTTGTGAGACATGATTTTCCACTCACAAAGCTATGCTGACTGACCCTGATCAGTCCTTGCATCTCTAAATGCCTGTAGATCCTGTCTCTCAAAATACCTTCCAACAATTTACCCACCACAGATGTGAGTCTCACTGGCCTGTAGTTCCCAGGCTTTTCCCTGCAGCCCTTTTTAAACAAAGGCACAACATTTCCCCTCTCCAATCTTCAGGAACCTCACCCGTGACTATCAATGATTCAAATATCTTGGCTAGGGGACCCACAATTTCCTCCCTAGCCTCCCGCAATGTCCTGGGGTCCACTTCATCAGGTCCCGGGGATTTATCTACCAGATCAGAACTGAAGCCAGGTCCCTGCTGCTATGAGGCAGCTAATCACTGTAGAAATAGAGGCACGAGAGAAGGGGCAATAAAGATTCATAAGAATAATCCCAGAATTGAGAGCATTTAACCCTCAGGAAAGGCTGGAACTGCTGATTGTTACAAAAATATTATCAGTTTAAAAAAACTTTATTTTTCATCTTTTGCACTGTTCAAATTTGGCTGTACACTGCCTAATTCTGGAACCCAAATTATCCTTTTAAGAAATTTGAATTTGGCAGAGATATAACCATCAAGCAAAGATTCAGACACCAAATCAGTCAATTGTATCAAAGTTTATTGATTACGTGCAATTTTAAGAAACTGATCATCTAACAGGTGGGACATAAGGTAAAGTTTACTCATCACTGAAACTCTACTAACTCCATGCTTTCAAATCAGTGACAAATCCAAGAGAAGTGGACAATGTGAACTCTTGGGGCTGACAGAGAACCAGTCATTGCCCCCGATAAGCACAGACTGTACCTTCCTGCGATTTCAACTGATAGGGAACCCATCAATGAACCAGTCCCAGGACAAACGACTCATCTGCCCCTGAGTTTTAATGGAAGTGACCATCAAGCTGATAGGAGACCTCCCAGGAGACCCAAACCACCTCTCCCACACTTAATGTTAACGTGGATCCTGTAAACCTTTTTACATTCAAAAGATGCTGTGAGCCCACCTTAGGCAAGCAGCTGGAAATGTCTAGTTGGTCAGAATTGGTGTATAATTTGTCAACAGGACCAACTCGATTGGGTCCAGCTAATCACACACAAGATGTTCAGCTTAGGACAACGCCTTCCTTTCAGATACTGTTTGTTGTCTTGATGTCTTTACACGAGCCCCGTTCATTCAGACAGACTGAACAGTCAAGGACAGTGTGAGCATTCCTGATAGGATAAGCCTTGGACTCCCTCCCTATTTCTTTCCCAGCTCTTGAACACCTTTCTGTCCTCATAACAAAAGCTGATGGAGAAATACAAAATTGACCTAAAGTGACTTCTCATTAGCTGCTGATTATTAATAACTTGTCCTTCAATTGAAACTGAACTTCACTATTTGGTCAGTTTCTGGCAGATTCCTATTGATGTAATAACCCTTCAATAATACACGTGAGTGATTATACCAAACACTAAATGGCTTCTTATCATCAGTACAAAAACAAAATGACCTTTTATTGAATATAACTGAAATTGATGTGAAGATGGATGGGTAACACTGAAATCTAGTGAACCTGGTCCTGTGTTGTCGATGCAACATCTCAATGGAAATGTGCTCTCCCAGACTCAAAGAGCATCAGCCCACTGGAAGCAAAGTTGTGAGACCGGCCAGTCCACAGAAAGAAACTCTCCGATCCTCCCACTTCACCCACTGTCAGAATGAACATGGTTCAGTCCTGGGTGTGATTAACAGCAGAATCCAACCCCTGGCATCACTTGTGAACTCGCTGGTGTCTCAGTAGATGGGATGAATGAGTGAATCCCTTCCCACACTGAGAGCAAGTGAATGGCCTCTCCCCAGTGTGAACTCGCTGATGTGCCCGTAGATTGCTCAACTGAGTGAATCCCTTCCCACACTGCGAGCAGGTGAATGGTCTCTCCCCAGAGTGAACTCGCTGATGTGCCCGTAGATTGCTCAACTGAGTGAATCCCTTTCCACACACAGAGCAGGTAAATAACCTCTCCCCAGTGTGAATTCGCTGGTGTACCTGCAAATGGGATGATGTTCTAAATCTCTTTGTGCAGTGAGAGCAGTTGAACGGCCTCTCCTCAGTGTGAACTCGCTGGTGGTCCATCAGATCCTGAGAGCTTTTGAAGCCACTCCCACAGTCAGAGCATTTAAAGGGTCTTTCTGAGGCATGAGTGACTTTATGTGTCAGCAGGTTGGATGACTGAGTGAATCCCTTCCCACACACAGAGCAGGTGAACGGTCTCTCCCCTTTATGAACTTGCTGGTGTTTCCACAGGTTGGATGATGTTCTAAACCTCTTTGTGCAGTGAGAGCAGCTGAACGGTCTCTCCTCGGTGTGAATACGCTGGTGGGACACCAGCTCTCCAGAGCTTTTGAAACAACTTCCACAGTCAGAGCATTTAAAAGGCCTTACATCGGTGTGAGTGACGTTGTGTCTCAGCAGGCTGGATGACTGAGTGAATCCTTTCCCACACACAGAGCAGGTGAATGGCCTCTCCCCAGTGTGACTGCGTCGATGGGTTTCCAGTACAGATGGGAATCTGAATCCCTTCCCACAGTCCCCACATTTCCAGGGTTTCTCCATGGTGCATGGTTTTTGCAAAGTTGTCAGATATTTTATATCTTCCATTGGATTATAACTTCAGGTATCTCAGACCTTACTTTTTTTATATATAAAACTATTTATATATGCATATATATGTGACTCTCCAGGTTAAACAAACAGTTAAATCTCACACAGAACATGGGGACAGTCTCTCCCCGCTGTGAATGTTGCAATGTATTTTTAGGCTGTACGACTGATTAAAGTCATTGGATAGGCATATGGATAACATGGGAATAGTTTAGGTTAGAGGGTCATTAGATTGGTTCCACTGGTCGGCACAACATCGAGGGCCGAAGGGCCTGTACTGTGCTGTAATGTTCTATGTTCTAAAGCTCTTTCCACACTTAGTGCACTGGGACACCCTCACACGGGGGTGTGTCTCAGTCTTTTTCAAGTCACACTGATATTTAAAGTTTTCTAAAGCAGAGAGAACAATTCTTCATCCAGATTCAAAGGTCGATATATTCAAGTCCCAATGAATTGTGTGAGGATGTCAGATGTTGATGTGATGTTTGTTTTGAAATTTCTGTCAGTAAATCATCAACTTCTGAAAACCTGTAAAGCGAGTTTGAAAAATTCATCAGTGTAAGTAGGGATAAAAATTCAGAACAGACAATTCTAGTTTCTGTGGAACACTCTTTCCTCTCTCATTCCCCAAAAGCTGTAAATCTCCACCCCACACACTCTCCCTCCATTCTCACTCTGCTGTATCTAATATTCACCCTCCCAATTCTCCTGAAGGTGCTGATTGAGACTAATTGACAGATCCATGCTCACTGTTTCCTGTGCTGGACACAGACAGCTGGAAATCTCCATTCAGGCTGCCAACCTAACAGAAACATGGCTATATTCCTCAACTAAAAATGTTTTAAACGGATTGTTTCAATTGTTTTATACAGCTCCATCGTAACCTCCCTGCCCTTATATTCAATGCCTCGGTTAATAAAGTAAAAAGTCTGACAACACCAGGTTTTAGTCCAACCGATTTATTTGATAATATTCTCACAAGCTTTCGAGGGGACTGCCTCTTCGTCAGGTGAATGGAGAGTTCTGGCCTCAGACAGAGCATATAAAGCACAGACAGTTTAGAGATTACTGATTAGAATGCGAATCCTTACACCTAACCTGCTGTTCAAGTCTTAAAGTGGCTGATAATGTGAGTGGAAGGAGCACTGATCACAGTTTAAAGAGATGTGTATTGTCTCCAGACAGTACAGTAAGTGACAATACACTTCTCTTTAAACTGTGATCAGTGCTCCTTCCACTCACATTATCAGCCACTTTAAGACTTGAACAGCAGGTTAGGTGTAAGGATTCGCATTCTAATCAGCAACTGTCTGTGCTTTATATGCTCTGTCTGAGGCCAGAACTCTCCATTCACCTGACGAAGGGACTAACCCGAAAGCTTGTGAGAATATTATCAAATAAATCGGTTGGACTAAAACCTGGTGTTATCAGACTTTTTACTGTGTTTACGCCAGTCCAACGCCGGCATACCCACATCATAACTACTATCGGTTAATAAAGCCAAGTATCCCGTCACAGTTCACCTTCCCACCCAACTTGATATCATCTGCAAACATAAGGAACCACCTTATTGGAGTTCTTGGAATGCTGCCGGGATAGTTTCCTCGAACAGTGTGTGTTGGAGCCGACGAGGGAGCGAGCTATCTTGGATCTGGTGCTATGTAATGAGGCGGGTAGAATTAGGGACCTTGCGGTGAAGGATCCTCTTGGGAAGAGTGATCATTGTATGGTGGAGTTTCTGATGCAGATGGAGGAGGAGAAAGTGGGTTCCCGGACATGTGTCCTTTGTTTGAACAGAGGGGAGTACGGTAGGATGAGAGAAGAATTGGCGAATGTGGACTGGGGGAGTGCGTTGGAAGGTAGGTCTGCTGAGGAACAGTGGAGGATCTTTAAGGAGATCTTTCTTGGTGCTCAGCAGAAATTTATTCCGATGGTTAAAAAGGATCGTAGGAGGAGAGGTAATAAGCCGTGGATAACGAAGGAGGTGAAGGAAAGTGTTAAATTAAAAGCGGATGCGTTTAGAGTAGCTAACAGTTGTGGGCGAGAAGAGGATTGGGAGAGGTTTAAATGTCAACAAAGAATGACAAAGAAGTTGATAAAGAAGGGGAGGAGAAACTATGAAGCTGGGCTAGCGCTTAATATAAAAAAGGATAGCAAGAGTTTTTCTAAATATATAAAAAGGAAGAGGCTGGCTAGGGTGAATGTTGGACCCTTAGAGGATGAGAAGAGGGACTTAGTGGTAGGGGATGGGGAAATGGTTGAGGCCCTGAATAACTTTTTTGTTTCAGTCTTCACGGAAGAGGACGTGAATAATTTGCCGGGTGTTAGCGATGGAAAGATGGTAGGAGTAGAGGGCCTGAATGACATTATTGTTACTAGAGAGGCGGTGCTCAACAGTCTGGAGGGACTGATTGTGGACAATTCCTGAGGACCGGATGGAATGCATCCAAGGGTTCTGAAGGAAATGGCGGAGGTGATAGTGGATGCCTTGCTGGTTATTTTCCATCGTCGCTGGATTCCAGGGAAGTGCCGGAAGATTGGAAAACGGCTAATGTTACGCCATTGTTTAAGAAGGGTGGCAGGCAAAAGGCAGGGAATTATAGGCCGGTTAGTTTAATGTCTGTTGCAGGTAAAATGTTAGAATCCGTGATCAAGGAGAAAATAGCGAGGCATCTTGAGGGGAATTGTTTGGTAGAGCAGACGCAGCACGGTTTCGTTAAGGGGAAGTCGTGTCTGACAAATTTACTGGAGTTCTATGAGGATGTGTCTAGGGCAGTGGATAGAGGAGAGCCGGTGGATGTGGTGTTTCTTGATTTTCAGAAGGCGTTTGACAAGGTGCCTCACAAGAGGTTATTACAGAAGGTCAGGGGACATGGAGTTGGGGGTAGGGTGTTAGCGTGGATAGAGGATTGGTTGTCAAATAGGAGGCAGAGAGTGGGGGTCAATGAATGCTATTCGGATTGGCGGATGGTGACTAGTGGGGTGCCCCAGGGGTCGGTGCTGGGGCCTCAGCTTTTTACCATTTATATAGATGATCTGGAGGAGGGAACCGAGTGTACGGTGTCGAAATTTGCTGATGACACCAAGATTGGTGGAACGGCAAATTGTGTGGAGGGTGTGGAGAGTCTGCAGAAGGATCTAGATAGGCTGGGCGAATGGCCAGGAAATGGCAAATGGAATTTAATATTGGCAAATGTGAGGTGGTCCACTTTGGTAGGAATAATGGTAGGAAGGATTATTACTTACGTGGCGAAAAACTGCAGCATGCGATGGTGCAGAGGGACCTCGGGGTCCTTGTGCATGAGTCGCAAAAACCCAGCTTGCAGGTGCAGCAGGTGGTCAGGAAGACGAATGGGATGCTGGCCTTCATAGCGAGGGGGATTGAATATAAAAGTAGGGAGGTCTTGCTGCAGCTGTATGGGGCATTGGTGAGGCCGCAGCTGGAGTACTGTGTGCAGTTTTGGTCGCCGCACTTACGCAAGGATATTTTGGCCTTGGAGGGAGTGCAGAGGAGGTTTACTAGGCTGATAGCGGAGTTGAGGGGGTTGAGCTATGAGGAGAGGCTGAATAGATTAGGCTTGTACTCGTTAGAGTTTAGAAGAATGAGGGGAGATCTCATTGAGACGTATAAGATGATGAATGGGATGGATAGGATAGAGGTGGAGAGACTCTTCCCGCTCAAAAAAGACAGTAGGACTAGGGGGCACAGCCTCAAGATAAAGGGGGGGGGGCGGTTTAGAACGGAGTTGAGGAGGAACTTCTTCACTCAAAGGGTGGTGAATCTCTGGAATTCTCTGCCCGTTGAAGTGGTGGAGGCTGCCTCGCTAAATATTTTTAAGACGCGGGTTGATGGGTTTTTGATAAGAGAGGGGATTAAGGGTTATGGGGAGAGGGCGGGAATGTGGAACTGAGCCACGACAGATCAGCCATGATCTTATTGAATGGCGGGGCAGGCTCGAAGGGCCAGATGGCCTACTCCTGCTCCTATTTCTTATGTTCTTATCTACCTGTCCCGCTGTCTTCAGAGATTATGGACATGCACCCCAAGGTCTCTCTGATCCTCTGTACTTCTTAGGATCTGATCATTCACAGTACATTCCATTACATAAAAACATTGAAAATAGGGACAGGAGGAGGCCATTCTGCCCTTTGAGCCTGCTCCATTTTTCATTACAATCATGGCTGATCATCCAACTCAATAGCCTCATCTTGCTTTTCCCCCATAACCTTTGATCCCATTCACCCCAAGTGCGATATCCAGCCGCCTCGTCAATACATTCAATGTTTTGACATCAACTACATCTTCTGGGAATGAATTCCACAGGCTCACCACTCTTTGGGTGAAGAAATGTCTCCTCATCTTCATCCTAAATGGTCTACCCTGAATCCTCAGACTGTGACCCTGATTCCAGACACAACCACCATCAGGAACATCCTCCCTGCGTCTACCCTGTCCAATCCTGTTAGAATTTTATAAATCTCTATGAGATTCCCCCCTCATTGATCTGAACTCCAACAAAAACAATCCTAACCCAGTCAATCTCTCCTCAAACATCAGTCCACCATCCCCGGAATCAGTCTGGTAAACCTTCGCTGCACTCCCGCGAGAGCAAGAACATCCTTCCTCAGAAATGGAGACCAAAACTGCTCACAATACTCTGGGTGAGGCCTCCCCAAGGCCCCTGTATAATTACAACACATCCCTGCTCCTGTACTCAAAACCTCTCACAATGAAGGCCAACATACCATTTATCTTCTTTACTGCCTGCTGTACCTGCACGCTTACCTTCAGTGAGTGGTACACAAGGACACCCAGATCCCTCTGCACACTCCCCTCTCCCAATTTACACCCATTCAGGTAGTAATCTGCCTTCTTGTTTTTGCTTCCAAAGTGAATAACCTCACATTTATCCAAATTATACTGCATTTGCCATTGATTTACCCACTCACCCAACCTGTCCAATTCATTCTGAAGCATACAAAGAACAACCCAGCATGGGAAACAGGCCCTTCGGCCCAACGAGCCCGTGCCGCCACATCACCTCACACCTATTCCTTCCTGCATATAGAACCAGCATAGAACCCTACAGTGCAGAAACAGGCCCTTCGGCCCATCGAGTCTGCACCGAACACAATCCCACCCAGACCCTATCCCCATATCCCTACACATTTTACCTGCTAATCCCTCTAACCTACACATCCCAGGACACTAAGGGGCAATTTTAGCATAGCCAATGAACCTAACCTGCACATCTTTGGACTGTGGGAGGAAACCGGAGCACCCGGAGAAAACCCACGCAGACACGAGGAGAATGTGCAAACTCCACACAGGCAGTGACCCGAGCCGGGAATCGAACCCAGGACCCTGGAGCTGTGAAGCAGCAGTGCTAACCACTGTGCTACCGTGCACCTGTCATCCTCGTCACAGTTCACCCTCCCACCCAACTTGGTATCATCTGCAAACTTTGAGATGTTACATTTTATTCCCTCATCCAAATCATTAATATATATTGTGAATAGCTGGGGTCCCAGCGCCGATCCCTGTGGCACCCCGCTAGTTACTGCCGGCCAATCTGAATCGCACCCATTAATTCCTATTCTTCGTTTCCTCTCCGCCAACCAGTTTTCAATTCATCTCAATACACTTCCCCCAATCCCACGTGCTTTAACCTTACACAATAATCTCTTATGCAGGACTTTGTCAAACGTTTTCTGAAATTTCAAATATATCACTTCAGCTGGCTCCCCCTTGTCAACTCTACCAGTTACATCTTCAAAGAATTCCAGCAGATTGGTTAAGCGTGATTTCCCCACAAATCCATGCTGACTCTGTCTGATCCCACCACTGTTTTCTAAATGCTCTACTACAAAGTCCTTGGTAATGGATTTGAGAATTTTCCCCACTACCGATGTTAAACTCACTGCTCTATAATTCCCTGTTTTCTCTCTATTTCCCTTTTTGAATATTGGATTGACATTAGCTAACATCCAATCTGCAGGGACTGTTCCAGCATCTATAGAAGCCTGGAAGATGATCACCAATGCATCCATTGGGACCTCTTCTGGGGTAGGTGGGACCTGTAGAAGAGAGACGGGTTACACCTAAACTACAAGGGGACCAATATACTCGCAGGGAGGTTTGCTAGTGTTATTGGGGAGCGTTTAAACTAGATTTGCAGGGGGATGGGAATCAGAGTGCCAGAGCAGATAGTGGAGCGGGGGTAAAAAGACAGGTTAGTTCAAGCAAAATCACAATTGGAAGGGTTGAGGGTGGTGGAAATAATCTGTTGAGGTGTGTCTATTTCAATACCAGGAGCATTGTGGGGAAGGCAGATGAGCTGAAGGTGTGGATTGACATGTGGAAATATGACATTCTAGTCATTAGTGAAACTTGGCTACAGGAGGGGCAGGACTCAATGTTCCAGGGTTCTGATGTTTCAGGTGTGATAGAGACAGAGGGATAAAAGGTGGGCGGAGGGGTGGCAATTGTTGGTCAGTGAAAATGTTACAGGGGTACTCATAGAACATAGAACATTACAGCGCAGAACAGGCCCTTCGGCCCACGATGTTGCGCCGACCAGTTAAAAAACAATGACCCTCTAACCTAAACCAATCCCTTTCCATCCATAAACCTATCCACGGATCTCTTAAACGCCCCCAAACTAGGCGCATTTACAACTGCAGCAGGCAGGGCATTCCAATCCCTCACCACCCTCTGGGTAAAGAACCTACCCCTGACATCCGTCCTATAACTACCCCCCCTTAATTTAAAGCCATGCCCCCTCGTGCTAGCTTTCTCCATCCGAGGAAAAAGGCTATCACTGTCCACCCTATCCAAACTTCTAATCATCTTATATGCTTCAATAAGGTCCCCTCTTAGCCGCCTTCTTTCTAACGAAAACAACCCCAAATCCCTCAGTCTCTCCTCATAGGACCTCCCCTCCATACCAGGCAACATCCTGGTAAACCTCCTCTGCACCCTCTCCAAAGCCTCCACATCCTTCCTATAATGTGGGGACCAGAACTGCACACAGTACTCCAAGTGCGGCCGCACCAGAGTTGTGTACAGTTGCAACATGACGCTGCGACTCCTAAATTCAATCCCCCGACCAATAAACGCCAAGACACCGTATGCCTTCCTAACAACCCTATCTACTTGATTCCCAACTTTCAGGGATCTATGTACACATACACCTAGATCCCTCTGTTCATCCACAGTATTCAGAGTCCTACCGTTAGCTCTATACTTTACACATCCATTATTCCTGCCAAAGTGAATTACCTCACACTTTTCCGCATTAAACTCCATCCTCCACCTCTCGGTCCAGCTCTGCAACTTATCCAAGTCTCCCTGTAGACTAAGACACCCTTCCTCACTATCTACCACACCTCCGACTTTGGTGTCATCAGCAAATTTACTAATCCACCCAACTATACCCTCATCCAGATCATTAATAAAAATTACAAACAGCAGTGGCCCCAAAACAGATCCCTGAGGCACACCACTCGTAACTGAACTCCATGTCGAATACTTACCATCAACCACCACCCTCTGTCTCCTATCTGCCAGCCAATTCCTAATCCAATTTCCTAGATCACCCTCAATCCCATACATCTGCAATTTCTGCAGAAGCCTTCCATGGTGAACCTTATCAAACGCCTTACTAAAGTCCATATACACCACGTCAACTGCCTTACCCCCATCCACCTCTTTGGTCACTTTCTCAAAAAACTCAATAAGGTTAGTAAGGCACGACCTACCCTCCACAAAACCATGCTGACTATCTCTAATCAATTCATTACTCTCCAAATAACCATAAATCCTATCCCTAATAATTTTTTCTAAAACCTTGCCCACAACAGAAGTAAGACTCACCGGTCTATAATTCCCGGGGAAGTCTCTGTTCCCCTTAAACAATGGGACAACATTCGCTAACCTCCAATCTTCTGGCACTATACCGGTGACCAACAACGACCTGAAGATCAGAGCCAGAGGCTCTGCAATCGCCTCCCAGAGAATCCTAGGGTAAATCCCGTCCGGCCCAGGGGACTTAGCTATTTTCAAACCCTCAAGAATAACTAGCTCATCATCCTTATCAACTGCAATACTGTCCAGTTTACAACCCTGTAACCTAGTGTTCTCCACAGCTACATTTATGTCCCCCTGCGTGAACACTGAAGAGAAATATTGGTTCAATGCCTCTCCAATCTCTTCCGGTTCCACACATAAATTCCCACTGCTGTCTCTAACTGGCCCTAATCTTGCCCTAACCAACCTTTTGTTCTTAACATATCTATAGAACGCCTTAGGATTCTCCTTAATCCTATCAGCCAAAGTCTTCTCATGTCCTCTTTTAGCCCTTCTTAACTCTCTCTTTAACTCCCTCCTAGCCAATCTAAAGTTTTCTAGTGCACTACCTGAGCCCTCACGTCTCATCCGAACATAAGCCTCTTTTTTCTTTTTAACCAGCGAATCAACTTTCCTAGTGCACCACGGTTCCCTAGCCCTACCAATTCCTCCTTGCCTGACAGGGACATACATATCACGGACTCGCAGTAGCTGCTCCTTGAAAAAACTCCACATTTCGGACGTTCCGAGACTCTGTAGTCTCCTAGTCCAACCTATGCTTCCTAATTCTCTCCTAATAGCCTCATAATTACCCTTCCCCCAGCTAAAACTACTGACCCGAGGTTCCTGCCTATCCCTTTCCATCACTAAGGTGAACGTAATCGAATTGTGGTCACTATCACCAAAATGCACACCAACTTCCAAGTCTAGCACCTGGTCTGGCTCATTTCCCAGCACCAAATCCAATATAGCCTCACCTCTAGTTGGCCTATCTACATACTGAGTCAAAAAACCTTCCTGCACACTTTGTACAAAAACTGACCCCTCTAACGAGCTAGAGCTATAACAATTCCAGTCAATATTAGTAAAGTTAAAGTCCCCTATAACAATTACTCTATTACTATCACTCCTAACCAGGATCGTCTCCGCAATCCTTTCCTCAACCTCTCTAGAACTTTTAGGAGGTCTATAAAAGACTCCCAACAGGGTGACCTCTCCTCTCCTATTTCTAATCTCAGCCCATACTACCTCAACAGACAAGTCCTCATCAAACTTCCTCTCTGACACTGTGATACAATCCCTGACCAATAATGCTACCCCTCCCCCCCTTCTACCTCCTTCTCTACTCCGACTAAAACATTTGAACCCCGGGACCTGCAGCAACCATTCCTGACCCTGCTCTATCCATGTCTCTGAAATGGCCACAACATCGAAGTCCCAGGTACTGATCCACGCTGCAAGTTCATCCACTTTATTGCCAATACTCCTCACGTTAAAGTATACACATTTCAAACCCTGCTCCACTTCACCCCCACGATGCTGTGCATTGCAGTCCCCATCTGTGCCCCCCTCACTTTCACCCCTGCTACTCAGGACCCCACCCCACTCAGGCAGGATAGGTTAGGGAGCTTGTCTACAGAGACCCTATGAGTGGAGCTGAGAAACAGGAAGGGTATGACCATGTTAAGAACATAAGAAATAGGAGCAGGAGTAGGCCATCCAGCCCTTCGAGCCTGCCCCTCCATTCAATAAGATCATGGCTGATCTGTCTTGGCTCAGTTCCACTTTCCCGCCCTCTCCCCATAACCCTTAATCCCCTCTCTCATCAAAAACCCATCAACCCGCGTCTTAAAAATATTTAGCGAGGCAGCCTCCACCACTTCAACGGGCAGAGAATTCCAGAGATTCACCCCCTTTGAGTGAAGAAGTTCCTCCTCAACTCCGTTCTAAACCGCCCCCCCCTTTATCTTGAGGCTGTGCCCCCTAGTCCTTCTGTCTTTTTTGAGCAGGAAGAGTCTCTCCACCTCTATCCTATCCATCCCATTCATCATCTTATACGTCTCAATGAGATCTCCCCTCATTCTTCTAAACTCTAACGAGTACAAGCCTAGTTTATTCAGCCTCTCCTCATAGCTCAACCCCCTCAACTCCGCTATCAGCCTAGTAAACCTCCTCTGCACTCCCTCCAAGGCCAAAATATCCTTGCGCAGGTGCGGCGACCAAAACTGCACACAGTACTCCAGCTGCGGCCTCACCAATGCCCTATACAGCTGCAGCAAGACCTCCCTACTTTTATATTCAATCCCCTTCGCTATGAAGGCCAGCATCCCATTCGCCTTCCTGACCACCTGCTGCACCTGCAAGCTGGGATTTTGCGACTCATGCACAAGGACCCCAAGGTCCCTCTGCACCGTCGCCTGCTGCAGTTTTTCGCCCCGTAAGTAATAGTCCTTCCTACCATTCCTCCTACCAAAGTGGACCACCTCACACTTGCCAACATTAAATTCCATTTGCCATTTCCTGGCCCATTCGCCCAGCCTATCTAGATCCTTCTGCAGACTCTCCACACCCTCCGCACAATTTGCCTTTCCCCCAATCTTGGTGTCATCAGCAAATTTCGACACCCTGCACTCGGTTCCCTCCTCCAGATCATCTATATAAATGGTAAATAGCTGAGGCCCCAGCACCGACCCCTGGGGCACTCCACTAGTCACCATCCGCCAATCCGAATAGCACCCACTGACCCCCACTCTCTGCCTCCTATTTGACAATCAGTCCTCTATCCACGCTAACACCCTACCCCCAACTCCATGCCCCCTGACCTTCTGTAATAACCTCGTGAGGTACCTTGTCAAACGCCTTCTGAAAATCCAGAAAGACCACATCCACCGGCTCTCCTCTATCCACCGCCCTAGACACATCCTCATAGAACTCCAATAAACTTGTCAGACACGACTTCCCTTTAAGGAAACCGTGCTGCGTCTGCTCTATCAAGCAATTCCCTTCAAGATGCCTCGCTATTTCCTCCTTGATGACGGATTCTAACATTTTACCTACAACAGACGTTAAACTAACCGGCCTATAATTCCCTGCCTTTTGCCTGGCACCCTTCTTAAACATCGGCGTAACATTAGCCGTTTTCCAATCTTCCGGCACTTCCCCGGAATCCAGCAACGTCTGGAAAATAACCACCAAGGCATCCACTATCACCTCCGTGATTTCTTTCAGAACCCTTGGATGCATTCCATCAGGTCCTGGGGACTTGTCCACAATCAGTCCCTCCAGTCTGTCGAGCACCGCCTCTCTAGTAACAGTAATGTCATTAAGACCCTCCATTCCTACCACCTTTCCATCTCTAACACCCGGCAAATTACTCAAATTATTAGTTAATGGGGTTGTATTATAGACCACCCAATAGTCAGTGAGAATTGAAGGAGCAAATCAGCAGAGAGATAGCTGACAACTGCAAGAAACAAAGTTGTGAGAGTAGGGGATTTTAATTTTCTACCTATAGATTGGGAGTCGCATAGTGTTAAAGGTTTAGACAGGGTAGAGTTTGTAAAATGTGTTCAGGAGAATTTTCTACTTCAGTATATAGGAGGTGCCAACTAGAGAGGATACGATACTGGATCTCCTATTGGGAAATGAGTTAGGGCAGGGGATGGATGTGAGTGTGAGGGAACACTTTGGATCCAGTGATCACAATGTCATTAGTTTCAACGTGATCATGGATAAGGACAGATCTGGTCCTTGGGTTGAAGTTCTGAACTGGAAAAAGACCAAATTTGATGAAATGAGAAGGGATCTGGGAAGTGTGGATTGGCACAGGCTGTTCTCTGGTAAGGATGGAAATGGAAAGTGGGAGGCCTCCAAAGGAGAAATTTTGAGAGTGCAGAGTTTGTATGTTCCTGTCAGGATTAAAGGCAAAGTAAATAGGAATAAGGAACCTTGGTTCAAGGGAGATTGTAACACTGATTAAGAGGAAGAGAGAATTGTATGAAATGTACAGGCAGCAAGGAACAGATCGCTCGAGGAGTACAAAAAGTGCAAGAAGCTACTTAAAAGGGAAATCAGGAGGGGTAAAAGAAGACATGAGGTTGCTTTGGCAGACAGAGTGAAGGAAAATCCAAAGAGCTTCTATAGGTATGTAAGGAGCAAAAGGATAGTGAGGGATAAAATTGGTCCTCTTGAAGACCAGAGTGGTAGACTGTGTATGGAACCAAAAGAGATGGGGGAGATACTAAATGGGTTTTTTGCTATTTATTTACTGAGGAAATGGGCATGGAGTCTATGGAAATCAGGCAAACAGGTAGGGAGGTCATGGAATCTTTACAGATTAAAGAGGTGGGAGTGCTGGCTGTCTTGAGGCAAATCAGAGTGGATAAATCCCCAGGACCAGACAGGGTATTCCTATGGACCTTGAGGGAGACTAGTGCTGAACTTGCAGGGGGCCCTGGCAGACATATTTAAAATGTCAGTATTCACGGGGGAGGTGTCGGACGATTGGAGAGTGGCTCATGTTGTTCCGATGTTTAAAAAAGGTTTCAAAAGAAATCCGGGAAATTATAGGCCAATAAGTTTGACATCAGTGGTGGACAAGTTATTGGAAGTTGTGATAAGGGATAGGACCTACAAATATTTGGATAGACAGGGACTTATTAGGAAGAGTCAACATGGCTTTGTGTGTGGTAGGTCATATTTGACCAATCTATTAGTTTTTCGAGGAGGTCACCAGGAAAGTGGATGAAGGGAAGGCGGTGGATGTTGTTTACATGGATTTCAGCAAGGCCTTTGACAAGGTCCCTCATGGGAGGTTAGTTAGGAAGGTCACTAGGTATACATGGGGAGGTAGTAAATTGGATTAGACACTGGCTTAATGGAAGAATGATGTGGATATGCCGGCGTTGGACTGGCGTATCTGTCGCACTATCTGTAACCCCCGTGACTTGCCTGGGTTTGCAAAACCTCACTTACTGTACTGTCTGGAGACAATACACATCTCTTTAAACTGTGATCAGTGCTCCTTCCACTCACATTATCAGCCACTTCAGGTCTTGAACAGCAGGTTAGGTGTAGGGATTCGCATTCTAATCAGTAATCTCTAAACTGTCTGTGCTTTATATGCTCTGTCTGAGGCCAGAACTCTCCATTCACCTGACGAAGGGGCAGCCCCCTCGAAAGCTTGTGAGAATATTATCAAATAAATCGGTTGGACTAAAACCTGGTGTTGTCAGACTTTGAATGGAAGAAGTCAGAGAGTGGTTGTGGAGGATTGCTTCTCTGAGTGGAGGTCTGTGATTAGTGGAGTACCACAGGGATCAGTGTTGGGTCCATTGTTGTTTGTTATCTATATCAATGATCTGGATGATAATGTGGTAAATTGGATCAGCAAATTTGCTGATGATACAAAGACTGGAGGTGTAGTGGACAGTGAGGAAGGTTTTCAAAGCTTGCAGAGGGATTTGGACCAACTAGAAAAATGGGCTGAAAAATGGCAGTTGGAATTTAATGCAGACAAGTGTGAGGTATTGCAGTTTGGAAGGACAAACCAAAGTAGAACGTACAGGGTAAATGATAGGACTCTGCAGAGTGCAGTTAAACAGAGGGATCTGGGAATACAGGTACAGAATTCCCTAAAAGTGACATCACAGGTGGATAGGGTCGTAAAGAGTGCGTTTGGTACATTGGCCTTTATAAATCAGAGTACCGAGTATAAAAGTTGGCGTGTTATGGTGAGGTTATATAAGACATTGGTGAGGCTGAATTTAGAGTATTGTGTACAGTTTTGGTCACCTAGTTACAGGAAGGGTGTAAATAAGGTTGAAAGAGTGCAGAGAAGGTTCACAAGGATGTTTCTAGGACTTGAGAAGCTGAGTTACAGAGAGAGATTGAATAGGTTAGGACTTTATTCCCTGGAGTGTAGAAGAATGAGGGGAGATTTGATAGAGGTATATAAGATTTTGATGGGTATCGATAGAGTGAATGCAAGCAGGCTTTTTCCACTGAGGCTAGGGGAGAAAAAAACCAGAGGGCATGGGTTAAGGGTGAAAGGAGAAAAGTTTAAAGGGAATATTAGGGGAGGGATTCTTCACGCAGAGAGTGGTGGGAGTGTGGAATGAGCTGCCGGATAAAGTGGTAAATGCGGGGTCACTTTTAACATTTAAGGAAAACTTGGACGGGTTTGTGGATGAGAGGGGTGTGGAGGGATACGGTCCAGGTGCAGGTCAGTGGGACGAGGCAAAAAGATGGTTCAGCACAGACCGGAAGGGCCAAAAGGCCTGTTTCTGTGCTGTAATTTTCCTATGGTTCTATCCACTATTTCGAGAGCCACATCCTTAAGTACTCTGGGATGAAGATTATCAGGCCCTGGGGATTTATCCACGTACAATCCCATTAATCTTCTCAACACCACTTCTCTACTAATTCTGATCTCCCTCAGTTCTTCCCTCTCACTAAATCTTGCATTCTCCAACATTTCTGGTACCTGTTTGTGTTCTCTTCTGAAAAGACAGAACCAAAGTATGTATTCAGTTGCTCAGCCATTTCTTTGTGCCCCTATTATACATTCCCCCATTTCTGTCTGTAGGGAACCTAAATTTGTCTTCAGCAATTTCTTTCGCTTCACGTTTCTATAGAAACTCTTAGTGTCAGTCTTTAAGTTCCCTGCCTCTTACTTTCGTACTGTATTTTCCCCTTCTTAATCAATCCCTTGGTCCTTCTTTGCGGAATTCTAAACTGCTCCCAATCCTCAGACCGATTATTTTTCTTGGCCAATCTGTATGCTTAATCCTTAGATCAGATACTCTCTCTAATTTCCTTTGTAAGGTATGGATTGGCCCTCTTACCCATTTTGTTTTTGTGTCAGACAGGAATAAACAGTTGCTGCAATTCCCCCATGCGTTCCTTGAATGTTTCCATTGCCTATTCACTGTCATTGCTTTAAGTAACTCTCCCCAGTTTATCAAGGCCAACTCACACCTCATATCCTCACAGTTTCCTTTATTAAGATTCAGCACTCTAGTCTCTGAATCAACTACTTCACTTTCCATCTTGATTTAAAAATTCTATCACGTTATGGTCGCTCACCCCAAGAAGTCTCATACAGATAGATCGGCAACGATTCCTTTCTCGTTACACAGTGCCCAGTCTAAGGTGCTCTGCTCTCTAGGTGATTCCTTCATATATTAATCAAGAAAATCATTTCATGTACACTTCAGGAATTCCTCCTCCACAGCATTGTGGCTAATTTGATTCACCCAATCTAAGTGCAGATTAAAATCATCCATGATCAGCGATAGCCCCTTATTGCATGCATTTCTAATTTCATGTTTAATGCCATTTCAACATCACCACTGCAGTTTGGGGTCTCTCTATGACACCCACTAATGTTTTTAGCCCCTTGATATTTCTCAACTCTACCCATGCAGACTCCACATTGTCAGAGCCAATATCCTTTCTCAGGACCGTGTTAATTTTCTCTTTAATCAGCAGTGCCACTCCATCATCTTTTCCTTTATGCCTTTCTAAATACTGAATACCCTGGGATTTTCAATTCCCATCCCCTAGTCACCCTGCAGCCATATCTCTGTAATCCTAATTATATTTTACTTGACCAGCCTTGTTAGAATTATCAAAGCACATTACCTTAAACTTTTCAGGATTATTTTCCATTTGCAGTGTTCTGCCCATCTAGCTAAAGATTTAAAGTTTATTTATTGGTGTCACAAGTATGCTTACACTAACACTGTGAAGTTACTGTGAAAATCCCCTAGTCCCCACACTCCAGCACCTGTTTGGATACACTGAGGGAGAATTTAGAATGACTAATGCACCTAACCAGAAAGTCTTTCAGACTGTGGGAGGAAACCAGAGCATCCGGAAGAAACCCACCCAGACACAGGGAGAACGTGCAACCTCCTCAAAGACCCAAGCCAGCAATCAAACCTGGATCCTTGGCATTGTAATGCCACTGTACCGCCCTGTTGATATTGTCCTGTAATCTAAGGCTTTGATCCTCAGCATTTACCACATTATCAGTTTTTGTGGCCTCTACAAACTTACTTACATTCACATCCAAATCATTAAAGTACAATATAAACAAGGGACTCAGCACTGATCCCTGTGGAACACAATTTGACACAGGCATAAAAACAACCTTCAACCATCACCCTCTGCCTCCTGCCACAAAGCCCATTTTGGATCCAGTTTGCCAAATTGCCCTGGATCCTATGGGCTCTTACCTTCTTCATCAGCCTCCCACGTGGGACGTTGTCAACAGCCTTATTGAAATCCAAGTAGACTACATCAACTGCACCACCCTCAGCTAAATACCTCCTTGAAAATTCAATCAAATTTGTAAGACATGATTTCCCTTTGACAAAACTATGCTGCCTAACCTTGATTAATCCTTACCTCCCCAAGTGGATTTTAATTCCATCCCTCAGAATTTTTTTCAATAGTTTCCCTGCAGGTGAAGTTAGTCACTGGCCTATAATTTGCTGTTTTTTCCCTACTTCCCATCCTGACTAATGGCAGCACATCAGCTGTCCTCCACTCATCTAGCACTCTCCTGTGACCAGAGAAGATCTGAAAATGATTATTATTTCTTTATTGTCTTTCTTCATTTTTCTTCCCACTCTTTTCTCTACTTTTCTCCCTCTTTGCTTCTCCTTTTCTAACTCTTTGCTTCTCCTTTTCTAAATCTAATCTCTGTCCCATCCATTTTCCTCCCCCCTCCCCTGCCCAACATTTTCATGCTGTTTGGCCACTCACACCTTCATTCTCTCTGTGGACAGCTATTAACTGATTTCCCAGGTTTCTGTTGCAAGACTCATCTTTCATTCCTTCACCCTGCGGTATAAATATCATGATGTGGGTATGCCGGCGTTGGACTGGCGTAAACACAGTAAAAAGTCTGACAACACCAGGTTTTAGTCCAACCGATTTATTTGATAATATTCTCACAAGCTTTCGAGGGGGCTGCCTCTTCGTCAGGTGAATGGAGAGTTCTGACCTCAGACAGAGGTCTGTCTGAGGTCAGAACTCTCCATTCACCTGACGAAGAGGCAGCCCCCTCGAAAGCTTGTGAGAATATTATCAAATAAATCGGTTGGACTAAAACCTGGTGTTGTCAGACTTTTTACTGTATAAATATCACCCACTTTCTATGCCTTTTAACTTTGACAAAAGGTCATCTGGACTCAAAACATCAGCTCTTTTCTCTCTTTACAGATGCTGCCAGACTTGCTGAGATTTTCCAGCATTTTCTCTTTGGGTTTGAAAATTATTGTAAGAAGTCTCACAACACGAGGTTTAAATCCAACCAGTTTATTTGATAATAATCCCACAAGCTTTCGGAAATGGAGTTCCTTTGTCAGGTGTGTGGAAGGTTCTGATCAGAGAAAGGCATAGAACCAGCATAGAACCCTACAGTGCAGAAACAGGCCCTTCGGCCCATCGAGTCTGCACCGAACACAATCCCACCCAGACCCTATCCCCATATCCCTACACATTTACCTGCTAATCCCTCTAACCTACACATCCCAGGACACTGAGGGGCAATTTTAGCATAGCCAATGAACCTAACATAAGAACATAAGAACATAAGAAATAGGAGCAGGAGTAGGCCATCTGGCCCTTCGAGCCTGCCCCGCCATTCAATAAGATCATGGCTGATCTGTCGTGACTCAGCTCCACCTTCCCGCCCTCTCCCCATAACCCTTAATCCCTTCTCTTATCAAAAACCCATCAACCCGTTTCTTAAAAATATTTAGCGAGGCAGCCTCCACCACTTCAACGGGCAGAGAATTCCAGAGATTCACCACCCTTTGAGTGAAGAAGTTCCTCCTCAACTCTGTTCTAAACCGCCCCCCCTTTATCTTAAGGCTGTGCCCCCTAGTCCTACTGTCTTTTTTGAGCGGGAACAGTCTCTCCACCTCTATCCTATCCATCCCATTCATCATCTTATACGTCTCAATGAGATCTCCCCTCATTCTTCTAAACTCTAACGAGTACAAGCCTAGTTTATTCAGCCTCTCCTCATAGCTCAATCCCCTCAACTCCGGTATCAGCCGAGTAAACCTCCTCTGCACTCCCTCCAGGGCCAAAACATCCTTGCGCAGGTGCGGCGCCCAAAACTGCACACAGTACTCCAGCTGCGGCCTCACCAATGCCCTATACAGCTGCAGCAAGACCTCCCTACTTTTATATTCAATCCCCTTCGCTATGAAGGCCAGCATCCCATTCGCCTTCCTGACCACCTGCTGCACCTGCAAGCTGGGTTTTTGCGACTCATGCACAAGGACCCCGAGGTCCCTCTGCACCGTCGCCTGCTGCAGTTTTTCGCCCCGTAAGTAATAGTCCTTCCTACCATTCCTCCTACCAAAGTGGACCACCTCACACTTGCCAACATTAAATTCCATTTGCCATTTCCTGGCCCATTCGCCCAGCCTATCTAGATCCTTCTGCAGACTCTCCACACCCTCCGCACAATTTGCTAACCTGCACATCTTTGGTCTGTGGGAGGAAACCGGAGCACCCGGAGAAAACCCACGCAGACACGAGGAGAATGTGCAAACTCCAAAGAATGTGCATGTAAAGACTCACACAGTTTCTCTGATCAGAACCTTCCTGATGAAGGAACACTGTTTCCGAAAGCTTGTGGAATTACTACAAAATAAACTGGTTGGACTTTAACCTGGTGCTGTGAGACTTCTTACTGTGTTTACCCCAGTCCAATCTCCACCCTTGCCTCACTCAGCAGTCTGGAAGACATCCCATCTGGAGCAGGGGATTAGTACCATGTTAGTCCCGCTAAAACCATCCTCCTCTCAGTGTTAAGCTGTCAGAGTGAGTCACAATGTCTCTCTGTGGTTTCTGGACCCACATTACCCTCCTCCAGAGTGAATATAGATGCAAAGTATTCATGTGAAACATCACCAATGTCACTTAGCTCCACAAAGAAATGACCACATGATTCCCTAATGGACCCGACTCTTTCCCTGGTCACCTCCTGCCCTTCCAGAACACCTGGAGCTTCCCTCCCAGAAGGCAGCTCACTCGGAAATTCACTGACAAACTTCCGCATTCAGACAATGGAAGAGCTCTGATTGGCTGGGGGACGAGCATCCTTCCGGTCCTCAGCATAAAGACCGTGGGAGGGGCGGCCACCTCGCTGCACATGCGCAGCTGTCCCCTCTCCCTTGGACATGCGCAGTCCCGGGCCGGGGGGGGGGAGGCCACCGAGCGGCTTCTCGCTCTGGCCGGAGCCCTTCGCCCGGACCCGGGGAGGGGGAGGGGGAGGGGGAGGGAATTGGTGCGGGCGGGACTTCCGGGTCCGCGCGTCGGAACCCGGAGACGTCACGGTGGGGCAGAGTGATTCCTATTGGCTGATCCGGACAGGGCTCCATTGTGACGTCACAAGGCGGAAGTTGTCAATGAGCTTCAGAGTAAAACCTCCTCCTCTGGGCAACATCTGGGAGAACATAAGAAATAGGAGCAGGAGTAGGCCATCTGGCCCTTCGAGCCTGCCCCGCCATTCAATAAGATCATGGCTGATCTGTCGTGGCTCAGTTCCACCTTCCCGCCCTCTCCCCATAACCCTTAATCCCCTCTCTTATCAAAAACCCATCAACCCGTTTCTTAAAAATATTTAGCGAGGCAGCCTCCACCACTTCAACGGGCAGAGAATTCCAGAGATTCACCACCCTTTGAGTGAAGAAGTTCCTCCTCAACTCTGTTCTAAACTGTCCCCCCCTTTATCTTGAGGCTGTGCCCCCTAGTCCTACTGTCTTTTTTGAGCGGGAAGAGTCTCTCCACCTCTATCCTATCCATCCCATTCATCATCTTATACGTCTCATTGAGATCTCCCCTCATTCTTCTAAACTCTAACGAGTACAAGCCTAGTTTATTCAGCCTCTCCTCATAGCTCAATCCCCTCAACTCCAGTATCAGTCCAGTAAACCTCCTCTGCACTCCCTCCAGGGCCAAAATATCCTTGCGCAGGTGCAGCGCCCAAAACTGCACACAGTACTCCAGCTGCGGCCTCACCAATGCCCTATACAGCTGTAGCAAGACCTCCCTACTTTTATATTCAATCCCCCTCGCTATCAGTCTTTCCCCCCTTCCCTATTCTGGGGGAAACTGGGGACCTGCAGCAACTGGGGGGGTAAGGAAGTGAATCCAGGGAGGGAGCAGACTCTGGGGAAGTTGGCCCAGGTCTCTCTCTCTCTCTGAAAGACATTGACAGCCTTTACTCCCTCAGCCTGACACATTTATTGGTCTGGATAAAAGGATGGGCTCTTTCCTAATGTTCACAATTAAAGGGCTGGTTTCCCCAGGGGGTGGCTGACATTTACCGGGACAGTAAATTAGTACAGGACAGAGATATGTCTGGTGTTGTTATATGGTAGAGATTACATATTAGAGATTAAATAATTAGATGTATTAATTATTAATCTGTCATAAAATAATTTCTTATTTCTCATTTTGTAATATAAATACTGTCGCTACTTCATATATTTCCAGTTATAGAGTCATGACAAAACAGAAGAGTCCATTCAGTGACTCGAGTTCATGCTGACTCTGTTGAACAATCAAATCAGTCCCATTCCTCTCTATATCCCCATTCTCTCTGTATCCCTGCAAATTCCCCTCACAGTGCCAGGGACACAGGTTCGATTCCTGGCTTGGGTCATTGTGTGGAGTTTGCACGTTCTCTCCATATCTGCATGGGTTTCCTCTGGATGCTCCGGTTTCCTCCCACAGTCCGAAGGACGTGCTGGTTTGATGCATTGACCCAAACAGGCACTGTAGTGTGGCAACTAGAGGATTCTCACAGTAACTTCATTGCAATGTTAATGTAAGCCTTATTTCTGACCAATAAATAAACTTTCTTTTACTTCCTACAACTCACCAAAGTTATTGTGCAAATGTACTTCTCCACTTCCACGATCAGCTTACAGAATGATGTCTGAAGTTCTTCCTCATACACCCCACTCTATCTCTAATTAACATATACTTAACCCTCAATTAAACATTTCTTTGCAGCTAAATGTGCATCTGGAAATTTACAAATACCTTCCATTACCAATTTTCAGTGTCTGTCTCCTGGACCTTGTTTTGGTGAATCAGGATAAATCATTACTTCTGGACAATTGGGAAACTGAATATTAGATACAGCAGAGTCAGAATGGAGGGAGAGGAAAGTATATACCATAGAAACTAGAATTGTCTGTTCTAAATTTCCATCCTGTACTGACACTTTTGTAAACTCCTTTTACAGAATATCAGAAGATGAGGATTTACAGACAGAAATCTCAAATCAAGCATCATGTCAACATCTGACAGTCACTCAATTCACCAGGACCTGAGTGTCATTGGTCTTTATCTAGAAGGAGGTGTCTTTCTCTGTTCTGTCTTCTGCAGAAGATTTTAAACATCAGTGTGGCTGGGAAAGCACCGAGACACAAACACACACCCAAGTGAGTGTGTTCCAGCTTTAATAGTAACAGTTTTAAAAAACAATTCCCTTTGGAGCCAGGACAGACCCTACCCGTGTCGAGTGTGTGAAAACCTCATTTGATTCTTCAACATGGAGAGGCAAAGGACCATGGGGAAACTGTGGAAATGTGATGAATGTGGGAAGGGATTCATATCCCCATCGATATTGGAAATTCATCGACACAGTCACACTGGGGAGAGGCCGTTTACCTGCTGTGTGTGTGGGAAGGGATTCAGAAATTCATCCAACCTGCACGCACACCAGAGACTTCACAGTGTGGAGAGGCCGTTCACTTGCACTGAATGTGGGAAGGGTTTCAAATGTGCATCCACTCTGCAGGATCACCAGCTAGTTCACACCGGAGAGAAGCCATTTACCTGCCCCATCTGTGGGAAGAGATTTACTCAGATATCTAATTTACGGAGGCACCAACGAGTTCACACCGGAGAGAGGCCATTTACCTGCTCTGATTGTGGGAATGGATTCAGGGATTTATCCACCCTGCTGAATTACAAGCGAGTTCACACTGGGGAGAGGCCATTCACTTGCTCTAACTGTGGGAAGGAATTTGCTCAGTTATCCAGTCTGCAGACACACCAGCGAGGTCACACTGAGGAGAGACAATACAGCTGCTCTCATTGCACAAAGAGGTTTAGATGGTCATCCAGCCTACAGAGACACCAGCGAATTCACACCGGGGAGAGGCCATTCATCTGCACTGAGTGTGACAAGGGGTTCAGACATTCAAATACCCTGAAAATTCACCAGCGAGTTCACACTGGGGAGAGGCCATTCACTTGCTCTCAGTGTGGGAAGGGATTCACTCATTCATCCCATCTACTGAGACACCAGCGAGTTCACAAGTGATGCCAGGGGTTGGATTCTGCTGTTAATCACACCCAGGACTGAACCATGTTCATTCTGACAGTGGGTGAAGTGGGAGGATCGGAGAGTTTCTTTCTGTGGACTGGCCGGTCTCACAACTTTGCTTCCAGTGGGCTGATGCTCTTTGAGTCTGGGAGAGCACATTTCCTCTGAAATGATCCACAGAAGCTGATGAAGGACATTTATTTTACCCTAGACAGTAAATAGTGCTTTTCCTGTCACTACAGATAGACCTAAAATAAATGCAAAAAGAACTGGAAAAATGCAGCAGGTCTGGCATCATCTGTAGAGAAAAATGTCCTGGAATAAAAGGCAAAGGGAGAGGTATTGTAGTAAAGAAACAAAGTATTAGTGCAGAGTCAGTGTGAATGGCAGAATAAAGGACAGCTTTGGGAAAAAAAACATGAAAACAAGATGCAGATTGGGAAAAGGGGAGAAAGGGTTAATTGACTCCCTGAACCCTATTTTCTAACATCACTGAGTCAAAAATAAAATGTTATCTCCCTCTCTGGCCCCTTTGCCCATTACCTCAGAGATTCCTCTGTTAAAGAGCCTGCCAATCCCTCTCACCCACTTTCCCTAAAGTGCAGCAATCTCATCAAGAAAAATCCAGAAAAATTGAATATTTTTACTAATAAAAGTTTATTAATGAAACAGAACATGGCTAAAACAAACAGGAAATGACTTCAGATCAAAGACGACCAGAGGAAAAGGATATTCACAATGTTCTGGAAATGCAGATTCGCACTCAGCAAAAAAACAAAACGGACGAGAGAGTTCAGGGTGTGGAGTTGTTAAACTCAATGTTGAGTTCAGAAGGCTGTAAAGTGCTTCATTGGAAGATGAGGGGCTGTTTGTCCAGCTTGTGTTGGGCTTCTCCGGAACATTCCAGTCGGCCGAGGACAGAAATGTGAGTGTGAGAGTAAAGTGGTGAATCCGAATGGCAAACAAGCGGGAGGTCAGGGGTCATGTTGTGGACTGGGTGGAGATGTTCCACAAAGAGGGCAGGGAACAGGCTACAGATGGATTACAGAGAAACCATTTGGGTCCAGAACATTGTGAATATCCTTTTCCTCTGGTCATCTTTGATCTGAAGTCATTTTCTGTTTGTTTTAGCCATGTTCTGTTTCATTAATAAACTTTTATTAGTAAAAATATTCAATTTTTCTGGATTTTTCTTGATGAGATTGCTGCACTTTAGGGAAAGTGGGTGAGAGGGATTGGCAGGCTCTTTAACAGAGGAATCTCTGAGGTAATGGGCAAAGGGGCCAGAGAGGGAGATAACATTTTATTTTTGACTCAGTGATGTTAGAAAATAGGGTTCAGGGAGTCAATGAACCCTTTCTCCCCTTTTCCCAAACTCTGAAATGATTCCCAGTGATAACTCTTATTGGTGACAGTGGTTAGATTTTATTCAGTATTAATAAGAGCTGACACAGGCTAATGTCTGAGCAGGAGTATCAAAGTACAGCAGCATTCCCATTACACTCTGGGTAGAAGAACCATCTACATGGAAATGCCCCCTGCTCTGCCCCCGATGCCACAGCACCAGTCAATGCAATCTGTAAATCCTCGACAAATCTCTGTGCTCGGAGAATCCCTTCTTAGCATTTTTACATCACAAACTCTATGGAGACTGATTTCACCCAATCATTGCTGAGCTAACATCTGAACGGACCAATTACAAAACCTGTCATTGAACCATCTGTACCCACCCAAACCACGTCAAACTCTCCAACAATTGTCTCCCCCACACTCTGTTCCTGGTGCAGGGAGTCAGTGTTCCCATTGCCAAACAGTCAAAACACGGTGGCCTCAACACCCAGGTGTTGTGCAGAATTCAAGGACTCTTGTTTTCTCTGTCCTCTGGGAGCTGTTTATTTCCCAGCAAGTTGTCTGTTCTCAGCTCTGCTACATTTCTGCTGAAGTTTGGCCTTTTACACCTTTCAGATCAATAAAACACTTAGTCAGTGAAGACCCAAACCACAATTTCCCATCCTGTCACCTGTAAACCATCCTTACCCAGAGTGTAATCACAACAGGAATAAAAACAGGAGAAGTGTAACAATCAAAATAAATGCACAGAATTTAATGTTCATTGAAGTCTGGATTCTTACAGTCCACAGCTTGAGGGGGAGGAGAACTTTCTCTCTCTGACCCCGCACTCAATTTCACTCCATTATTTTCTAGTTCTGTTCTAGCCCAGTCTGCAATAATATCTACTCAATCTTTTCCTCTCCTGAAGGAACACCATGAGTTCTAGGTTACTGTACATAAGGACAGATGCTTCAAACAACAGATCGAGCACGGATGTTAAAGATTCTCCAGCTCTCTCTTTAACCGATCCAACTTGTGAACAGTTCTTACTCACTGTTATTTAGAACATAAGAAATAGGAGCAGGAGTAGGCCATCTGGCCCTTCGAGCCTGCCCCGCCATTCAATAAGATCATGGCTGATCTGTCGTGTCTCAGTTCCACTTTCCCGCTTTCTCCCCATAACCCTTAATTCTCTTGCCTACCAAAAACCTATCTACCCGTATCTTAAATATATTTAGCGAGGCAGCCTCCACCACTTCAACGGGCAAAGAATTCCAGAGATTCACTACCCTTTGAATGAAGAAGTTCCTCCTCAACTCTGATCTAAACCGCCCCCCCTTTATCTTGAGGCTGTGCCCCCTAGTCCTACTGTCCTTTCTGAGCGGGAAGAGTCTCTCCACCTCTATCCAATCCATCCGTTTCATCATCTTATACGTCTCAATAAAATCCCCCCTCATCCTTCTAAACTCTAACGAGTACAAGCCCAGTTTATTCAGCCTCTCCTCATAGTTCAACCCCCTCAACTCCGGTATCAGCCTAGTAAACCTCCTCTGCACTCCCTCCAAGGCCAAAATATCTTTGCGCAGGTGCGGCACCCAAAACTGCACACAGTACTCCAGCTGCGGCCTCACCAATGCCCTATACAGCTGCAGCAAGACCTCCCTACTTTTATACTCAATCCCCCTCGCCATGAAGGCCAGCATCCCATTCGCCTTCCTGACCACCTGCTGCACCTGCAAGCTGGGTTTTTGCGACTCATGCACAAGGACCCCGAGGTCCCTCTGCACCGTCGCCTGCTGCAGTTTTTCGCCCCGTAAGTAATAGTCCTTCCTACCATTATTCCTACCAAAGTGGACCACCTCACACTTGCCAACATTAAATTCCATTTGTCATTTCCTGGCCCATTCGCCCAGCCTATCTAGATCCTTCTGCAGACTCTCCACACCCTCCGCACAATTTGCCGTTCCAGTTATCTTTGTGTCATCAGCAAATTTCGACACCCTACACTTGGTTCCCTCCTCCAGATCATCTATATAAATGGTAAATAGCTGAGGCCCCAGCACCGACCCCTGGGGCACTCCACTAGTCACCATCCGCCAATCCGAATAGCACCCATTGATCCCCACTCTCTGCCTCCTATTTGATAACCAATCCCCTATACACGCTAGCACCCTACCCCCAACTCCATGCCCCCTGACCTTCTGTAACAGCCTTTTGTGCAGCACCTTATCAAACACCTTCTGAAAATCGAGAAACACCACACCCACTGGTTCCCCTCTATCCACCGCACTAGACACATCCTCATAGAACTCCAATAAATTTGTCAGACGCGACTTCCCCTTAACGAAACTGCGCTGCGTCTGCTTTATCAAACAATTCTTCTCAAGATGCCTCGCTATTTCCTCTCTGTTGACGGATTCAAGCATTTTTCCTACAACAGACATTAAACTAACCGGCCTATAATTCCCTGCTTTTTGCCTGGCACCCTTTTTAAACAACGGCGTAACATTAGCCGTTTTCCAATCTTCCGGCACTTCCCCGGAATCCAGTGAGGTTTGGAAAATAATCACCAAGGCATCCACTATCACCTCCGCCATTTCTTTCAGAACCCTTGGATGCATTCCATCCGGTCCTGGGGACTTGTCCACCATCACTTGTCCCTCTTGTCTGTCGAGCACTATCTCTCTAGTGACAATGATCTCATTCAGGCGCTCCACTCCTACCATCTTTCCATCGTTAACACCCGGCAAATTATTCACGTCCACCTCCGTGAAGACCGAAGCAAAAAAGTTATTCAAGGCCTCAGCCATTTCCCCATCCCCTACCACTAAGTCCCCCCTCTCATCCTCTAAGGGACCAACGTTCACCCTAGCCAGCCTCATCCTCTTTATATATTTATAAAAACTCTTACTATCCTTTTTATATTTAGCGCTAGCCCAGATTCATAGTCTATCCTTCCTTTCTTTATCAACTTCTTCGTCATTCTTTGTTGATATTTAAACCTCTCCCAATCCTCTACTCGCCCACTACTTTTAGCCACTCTAAACGCTTCAGCTTTTAATTTAATACTCTCCTTTATCTCCTTCGTTATCCATGGCTGATTATCTCCTCTCCTACGATCCTTCTTTGCCATCAGAATAAATTTCTGCTGAGCACCAAGAACGATCTCCTTAAAGATCCTCCACTGTCCCTCAGCAGACCTACTGACCAATCTGCACTCCCAGTCCACATTCGCCAATTCCTTTCTCATCCTACCGTACTCCCCTCTGTTCAAACAGAGGACACAGGTCCGGGAACCCACTTTCTCTTCTTCCATCTGCATCAGAAACTCCACCATACAATGATCACTCTTCCCAAGAGGATCCTTCACCACAAGTTCCCTAATTCTACCCGTCTCATTACACAGCACCAGATCCAAGATAGTTCGCTCTCTCGTCGGCGCCAACACACACTGTTCCAGGAAACTATCCCGGCAGCATTCCCAGAACAACTCCTCGAGCCTACTGCATCCAACATGGGTCAACCAATCAATATGTAGGTTGAAATCCCCCATAATTATCGCTGTTCCATTCCTGTACGCCGCATTTATTTGCACGTTAACAGCCCGCCCCACCTCCAGATCATTATTCGGGGGCCTATAAACGACACCCACTAGCGTCTTCCTCCCTTTGCTGTTCCTAATCTCCACCCACAACGATTCCACTTTCTGCTCTTTGGTTCCTATATCATCCCTTACTACCACTTTGAATAGTGTGGATGAACAGAGGGATCTAGGTGTATATGTACATAGATCCCTGAATCAAGTAGATAAGGTTGTTAAGAAGGCATACAGTGTCTTGGCGTTTATTGGTAGAGGGATTGAATTTAGGAGTCGCAGCGTCATGTTGCAACTGTACACAACTCTGGTGCGGCCGCACTTGGAGTACTGTGTGCAGTTCTGGTCCCCACATTACAGGAAGGATGTGGAGGCTTTGGAGAGGGTGCAGAGGAGGTTTACCAGGATGTTTCCTGGTATGGAGGGGAGGTCCTATGAGGAGAGACTGAGGGATTTGAGGTTGTTTGCGTTAGAAAGAAGGCGGCTAAGACGGGATCTCATTGAAACATATAAGATGATTAGAGGTTTAGATAGGGTGGAGAGTGATAGCCTTTTTCCTCGGATGGAGAAAGCTAGCACGAGGGGGCATGGCTTTAAATTAAGGGGAGGTAGTTATAGGACGGATGTCAGGGGTAGGTTCTTTACCCAGAGGGTGGTGAGGGATTGGAATGCCCTGCCAGCTGCAGTTGTAAATGCGCCTAGTTTGGGGGCGTTTAAGAGATCCGTGGATAGGTTTATGGATGGAAAGGGATTGGTTTAGGTTAGAGGGTCATTGCTTTTTAACTGGTCGGCGCAACATCGTGGGCTGAAGGGCCTGTTCTGCGCTGTAATGTTCTATGTTCTATGATGCTATCCTTAATCAGCAGAGCTACGCCCCACCCCCCCTTTTCCCTCCCGCCTAACTTCCTAAACACTTGATACCCCTGGACATTCAGCTCCCAGTCCCTGTCACCTCGCAGCCACGTCTCTGTAATGGCCACCAGATCGTATCCATTTGTGTCGATCTGCGCCACCAGCTCATCCACTTTATTCCTAAAGCTTCGTGCATTCAGATAAAGCGCCTTCATCCCAGCCTTCACCTGGACCCTATTTGCCAGAACGCCACCAACCATACTCACACCCCCTACTCCTTTTATTATTGGGACATTCTCGGCCTCTTCCCTTACCTGTACCCTCTCCTTAACTTTAGACCCCGTAATGTCACCTACCCTCGCACCCTCCCCCCCCTAATTAATTTAAAGCCCTGTCTACAGTCCTATCTACACAATTCGCCAGGACTCTGGTCCCAGCACGGTTCAGACCAACCCCATCCCACCAGAACAGTTCCCACTTACCCCAATACTGGTGCCAATGCCCCATAAATTCAAACCCATTCCTCCCACACCAATCCCTGAGCCACCCATTCACCTCTTTAATCCTATTTACTCTACGCCCGTCTGCCCTCGGTTCAGGCAGTAGCCCAGAGATAACCACCTTGTCGGTTCTACTTTTTAATTCCATTCCCAGCTTCTCATACTCCCTCCCCAGATCCTCAGTCCGTATTTTGCCTATGTCGTTGGCACCCACATGAACCACAACGACCGGATTCTCACCCTCCCACTCCAGGTTCCTCTGCAGCCCAGCTGCGACATCCCATACCCGAGCACCAGGCAGACAACACACCCTTCTGTGCACTTTGTCATTGTGACAAAGGACAGTGTCAATACCCTTCACCCCACTATCCCCAATCACTACTACGTTCCTTTTCACCTTCTCTTTGTCTATGTCCTGTGTCTGCATCACTGTACCGTGTGCAGTTTGCTCACCAACCTCACAGCCCTCGTTCTTGTCCACACTGGAAGCAAGAACCTCAAAACTTGTTATGCAGATTGAGAGGCTGAGGCATTTGGTCCCCACCCTCCTTCCTCCTCTCCCCACCCTCCTTCCTCCTCTCCCCACCCTCCTTCCTCCTCTCCCCACCCTCCTCCTCTCCCCACCCTCCTTCCTCCTCCCTCCCCTCCCCACCCTCCTTCCTCCTCTCTCCTCCCTCTGTCTTCCTCTCCCCACCCTCCTTCCTCCTCTCCCCTCCCTCCTCTCCCCACCCTCCTTCCTCCTCTCCCCTCCCTCCTTCCTCCTCTCCCCACCCTCCTTCCTCCTCTCTCCTCTCCCCTCCCTCCTTCCTCCTCTCTCCTCCCTCCTCTCCCCTCCCTCCTTCCTCCTCTCTTGTCCCTGACCCTTAGAGTTAGCCAGTCTAGGGGGGTTGGATGTCTCTTGCACCCCATTGACAATGGCACCCTCTCTCCCCCTGATGAGCCTCAGTGTCTGTAGCTCAGAGGCCAGCTCATCCACCTTGAGCTGGAGCTCCTCCAGCAACCTGCACTTACTGCAGACATGGTCACTGGGAAGGACCCTGGGGTCCACCAGTTCCCACATCATACAGAAACCACACATCACATGCCCCTCCATTATTCACTGTAGTAATATTGCACAGTTTCAGCGCAAAGTTACCTGGCCCTTTTCTCCAAAGCCCTTTGATCCTAAGCCCTAATAGCTCACTCAGCTTCCCTCTCACTCAGCTTCCCTCTCACTCTGCTTCCCGCTCACTCTGCTTCCCTCTCACTCTGCTTCCCTCTCACTCAGCTTCCCTCTCACTCAGCTTCCCTCTCACTCTGCTTCCCTCTCACTCAGCTTCCCTCTCACTCTGCTTCCCTCTCACTCAGCTTCCCTCTCACTCAGCTTCCCTCTCACTCTGCTTCCCGCTCACTCTGCTTCCCTCTCACTCTGCTTCCCTCTCACTCAGCTTCCCTCTCACTCAGCTTCCCTCTCACTCAGCTTCCCTCTCACTCAGCTTCCCTCTCACTCTGCTTCCCGCTCACTCTGCTTCCCTCTCACTCAGCTTC
Organism: Prionace glauca; assembly: GCA_037974335.1. NCBI lineage: Eukaryota > Metazoa > Chordata > Chondrichthyes > Carcharhiniformes > Carcharhinidae > Prionace > Prionace glauca. The sequence goes on from CM075742.1 coordinate 52,839,280, forward strand.
CCTCTCACTCAGCTTCCCTCTCACTCTGCTTCCCTCTCACTCTGCTTCCCTCTCACTCAGCTTCCCTCTCACTCAGCTTCCCTCTCACTCTGCTTCCCTCTCACTCAGCTTCCCTCTCACTCTGCTTCCCTCTCACTCAGCTTCCCTCTCACTCAGCTTCCCTCTCACTCAGCTTCCCTCTCACTCTGCTTCCCTCTCACTCTGCTTCCCTCTCACTCTGCTGTCTACACCAGGCCTCCTTTTAAACCTAGCGCGGTTTAAAAAAAAATCTCTTCTCAAATCCCCGCGACCCACTTCCTTTGTAGTTTTAAAGCTGTAAACGTTAATAATCCCGTGAAAATGTTTTTAAAGTTAATCGCTGACCTTACTCAGTGCTCCTACACTCCGCCTGCTCCAGCGAACAATTTCTCCCAAGCCCTTAATTATCCCAATCTATAATATTATCCATTTTACTTTAACTTTCCTCACTTTGTGTCCATGTGCAGTGTGTTTAATTGGATCCTGATAGTTTTGAGCTCAGTTTCTCTCTGGAGTGCGTGTCGATGCCTTGATGGTGTCACAGTGTTGTCTCAATTCCCTGGCCACATTAACCATTTCATCTCCTGCTGTGTCTCCAGTAGCTGTGTGTGTTTGGAACCCACTCTTCACTCCATCTCACCATGAATTTAGACTTGCTGTTTTTCACACGTAACAAATCACATCTACACACTCACTGCGGTATCCCCAAATCATGTCACACATTCTTAACTCTCAGATGTGCCGATGAAAAGATCAAAGTGAGTGTTTGTCTTCCTTATCTTTCCCTGTTATGATGCTGATATTTCATGTCGTGGCCGAGCTTTCAAATGTGGATTTCTTTAAAACAAAGTTCATGGATGTTGGAGTGTTTCAGAGATCAGGTATTATGTTGGCTTTCACTGATTTACAACTCAACTAAATACAAACAACTCATGGAGAGAGTAATTCTGGTTGAAGACATACTTTATTGCCCAGGCCTGGTCCACGCACAAAGCAGAACAATTTGGGACAGCCCAAACTATTTTAAATTGCATTGCTTCCAATATTACAACGATACGATTTTCAAAAATCATTTGCCTGCCCATTCTTGTCACCCAACCAATCATGTGAGCCAATCGTGATTAGAATAGATCATTTACCTTGGCCAATAACATTTCACTCTCTGACAGCATAAGAATATGTAGATCCACAGAGTTCAAATGGTCTGTTCCACTGTCTCCTCACATCTCCTGATCAGAAAACTGTCCGAGCAGCTCTTTATCTGGAAACTCTACGCTCTTATTCATTTAATTATCTGGGGGAGTTGTACTGTCTGGGGCCCACCCTGATGTGTGTTTTTTTTGCTACATTCAGTGGCTGTATTGTTTTCAAAAAAGGTGGTGGTTCTTACATAGCTATATCCCATCAATACTGAGTATCATTAGCCAAGGTGTATGTTTTAATACAGAATATTCAAAAATACAGACTTTTCAAAAATACATTTTAATTCTCTTAACAGTGGTTATATGTATTTCTTGCAAACAGTACTCCAGGTACTTTGTGATTCTTCTATACGATATAAACTCGAAATAAACCTATTCTGATCTATTGGTCTTTTTGTCCCAGGTTCTCCTGAATTCCCTTCTAACAATGGACAAGAATGCAAATATCTCCCAGAGAAAATGGTTAACTTATTCATCCAATCAACATATTCCAGAATTTCACCAGAATGAAGGTGGATTCCACATTGATATATTCCATTCAACCACACCCAAGATGAATTATTCTAATTCCTTTATTGTTCAGGACAATATATTCAAATATCTTTAAAACTGAAATTAAATATTCTTGTTTGATTTCAGATATTAATATATTCTGTTAGTTTGTTCTTTATTGTTGACGTCAGGCCGGATTTGTTCTCCTTGGAGCAAAAGGGGGGTGTGGGGAGATTTGATTGAGGTGGAAAAGATTCTGACAGATTGAGATAAGGTGGACAAAGAAAAATTATTCCCACTAACTGATAGGACAAGGACGAGGGGGTCGCAGATTTAAGGTTCTCAGTAAGGGGAGGATGTGAGGAAGAATATTTTAATGCAAATGGGAGTGACCTGGAATTTGCTGGTTATGAGAGTGGAGGGTAGCACAGTGGTTAGCACTGCTGCTTCATAGCGCCAGGGACACAGCGATTCCCAGCTTGAGTCACTGTCCATGTGGAGTTTGCACATTCTCCCCGTGTTGGCACGGATTTCCTCTGGTTTCTGCTTTCCTCCCACAGTCTGAAAGACGTGCTGGTTAGGCAGTGTAGTGTGGCAACTCAGGAAATTTCACAGTAACTTCATTGCAGTGTTAATGTAAGCCTTATTTTTGACTAACAAATAAACTTTAACTTTACTTTAAGGAAGTGGAGACAATAAACAAATTACAAAAGGAAATTGGATGGGCATTTGGGGGTTCCAAACAGAAACACTAACTAAATATCTCTGACCTTCCTCACACCCTGTCACTCTGTGATCCTTGTGAAATTTGAAACCAGGTATTCGCAACAAGACTCAAGGAGCATCAGCCCATTGGAGGCTGAGACCGGCCAATCCAGCAGAAAGAAACTCTCCAATCTTCCCCCATTAACCAACTGTGAGAATGAACAAAATAATCCAACCCCTGTAATCATTTGTGAACTTGTTGGTGTCTCAGTGGCTGGGATGAAACTCTCAATCCCTTCCCACACAGAGCAGGTGAACGCGCTGGTGTCTCCACAGGCTGCATGAATCACTGAACCCCTTCCCACTCAGAGCAGGTGAATGGTTTCTCCCCAGTGTGAACGCGCTGATGTCTCAGCAGGTGGGCTAACTGAGTGAATCCTTTCCCACACTGAGAGCAAGTGAACGGCCTTTCTCCAGTGTGAACTCGCTGATGTCTCTGAAGGTCGGAATACTGAGTGAATCCTTTCCCACACTGAGAGCAGATGAATGGCCTCTCCCCTGTGTGAACTCTCTCATGTCTCTGCAGGTCAGATAACCGAGTGAATCCCTTCCCACACTGAGAGCAGGTGAATGGCCAATCCCCAGTGTGAATTCGCTGATGTATCCGCAGGTCAGATAACCGAGTGAATCCCTTCTCACACTGAGAGCAGGTGAATGGTCTCTCCCCAGTGTGAACTCGCTGGTGTGTCTGCAAGCTAGATAACCTAATGAATCCCTTCCCACACTGAGAGCAAGTGAACGGCCAGTCCCCAGTGTGAATTCGCTGGTGTATCTGCAGATCAGATAACCGAGTGAATGCCTTCCCACACTGAGTGCAGGTGAATGGTCTCTCCCCAGTGTGAACTCGCTGGTGTGTCCGCAGATTGGATAACTGATTGAATCCCTTCCCACACTGAGAGCAGGTGAATGGTCTCTCCCCAGTGTGAATTCGCTGATGTCTGTGCAGAGTAGATGAGAGAGTGAATCCCTTTCCACACTGAGAGCAGATGAATGGCCTCTCCCCTGTGTGAACTCGCTTGTGTGTCTGCAGGTGGGATAACCGAGTGAATCCCTCTCCACACTGAAAGCAGATGAATGGCCTCTCCCCAGTGTGGCTGCGCCGATGAGCTTCTAGCAGAGATGGGACTTTGTATTTCTTCCCACAGTCCGCACATTTCCATGGTTTCTCCATCGTGCAGATGTCCTTGCCTCTCTCTTTCTTGGACAATCAGTGGAAGCCTCATCCACACACACAACAGAAGTGAGATATTTATTCAGGCTGTGTAACTGGTTAAAAGTTCTTCAGTCAGTGCACTGGAATATGACTGTCAGATCTACATGTGATGTTTGAAATTTCAGCCTTTGATTCCTATAAAACAAGTTTATCCAAGCCATCAGTGTCAGTACAGAATACAAATTCAGAACAGACAATTCTAGTTTCTATTGAACATTCTTTCCTCTCTAATTCCCCAAAAGCTGTAAATCTCCATCCCACACACTCTCCCTCCATTCTCACTGCTGTATCTAATATTCACCCTCCCAATTCTCCTGAAGGTGCTGATTGACAGATCTATGCTCACTGCTTCCTGTCCTAGATGTGGAGCTGCTGGCGTTGGACTGGCATAAACACAATAAGAAGTCTCACAACCCGAAGTTAAAATCCAACAGGTTTATTTAGTAGCAAAAACCAATAGGCTTTTGGAGTGTTCGCTATTTGTTCTCACTGGAATGACAGGGATTACATAGAACCCTACAGTGCAGAAACAGGCCCTTCGGCCCATCGAGTCTGCACCGAACGCAATCCCATCCAGACCCTATCCCCATATCCCTACACATTTACCTGCTAATCCCTCTAACCTACACATCCCAGGGCACTAAGGGCAATTTTAGCATAGCCAATGAACCTAACCCGCACATCTTTGGACTGTGGGAGGAAACCGGAGCACCCGGAGAAAACCCACGCAGACACGAGAAGAATGTGCAAACTCCACACAGGCAGTGACCCGAGCCGGGAATCGAACCCAGGACCCTGGAGCTGTGAAGCAGCAGTGCTAACCCACTGTGCTACCGTGCCGCCCCAGGCACTGTGCTACCGTGACTTCTATCAGGGATAGACCTGATAGAAGTCTACAAGATTATGAGTGGTATGGACAGAGTGGATAATGAGATGCTCTTTCCCAAGGTAGAAAAGTCAATTACTGGGGAATGTAGGAGCAGTGAGCACTCTGAAAGCTGGTGGCTTTTGTTACCAAATAAATCTGGTGGACTTTAACCTGGTGTTGTGAGACTTCTTACTGTGTCCTGTTTGGACAGAGTTGAAAATCTCCATGCAGGCTGCCAGACAGATATATGTCTATATGACTGGATTAGAAATGTACAGACTGGATTCCCTTCCTCTCCCTTCAGTTGCTGCAGGTCCCCCGGGGTCTCCCCCAGAATGACGCTGCCCAAAGGAGGGGATTTCAGCCTGAAGCTGATTGACCAACTTCCGCATTGTGAGGTCACAATGAAGCCCGTGTTGCATCGGCCAATCCGAGTGTCTCTGCCCCGCGGTGACGTCTCCGGGTTCCAAAGCGGCAGCCCGGCGCGAGCGAGCCCGGGCACGGGAGCGAGCCCGCGACACGGGAGGCGCGGATATGCGAGCGGCCCCGGGAGGCGCGAACACGGGAGCGGCCCCGGGAGGCGCGGACACGGGAACGAGCCCGGACACGGGAGGCGCGGACACGGGAGCGGCCCCGAGACACCGGAGGCGCGGACACGGGAGCGGCCCCGGGAGGGAGCCCGGGACACGGGGACACGGGAGCGAGCCCGGACACGGGAGCGGCACTGGGCACCGAGGCGCGGACCCGGACACCGGAGGCGCGGACACGGGAGCCTCACCCGTTCTCGCCGCTGTCCAGCTGAGCGCTCCGGACCCGCTGATCCGCCCCGAACCGGGACTTGTCCACAGGAGCGGCGCGGCTGCGCATTGGACAGGAGAGCCACACCCTGACCTTCACACTGAGGTGTTGACCAATGGGGAGAGTTGGAGGACCAGAAGGTGTCTGGTCCTCCAGCCAATCAGAGCTCCCCCATTGTGTGAATGCGGAAGTTGGACAATGGGCTTGTTCACCTGCCCAGTGAAGCTGCTGCTCAGCTCACAGCAGCAGGAAGGATGTGGAAGCTTTGGAAAGGGTACACAAGAGATTTAACAGGATGTTGCCTGGTGTAGAGGGCATTAACTATGAGGAGAGGTTAGAGAAACTTGGTTTGTTCTCACTGGAGCGAAGGGAGAAACAACCTGAAAGAAATCTACAAGATTATGAGTGGTGTGGACAGAGTGGAAAGGCTTTTTCCCAGGGAGAAAAGTCAATTACTGCCGAACATAGGTTTAAGATGCTTGGGGAAAAGTTTAGAGGAGATGTGCAAGGCAAGTTTTTTACACAGCGGGTGGGTGGAGCATTTCTGGAATGTGCTGCCTGGAGGTGATGTAGAGATGCCAGCGTTGGACTGCGGTAAGAACATAAGAAATAGGAGCAGCAGTAGGCTATCTAGCCCTTCGAGCCTGCCCCACCATTCAATAAGATCATGGCTGATCTGTCACAGCTCAGTTCCACCTTCCCGCCCTCTCCCCATAACCCTTAATCCCTTCTCTTATCAAAAACCCATCAACCCGCGGCTTAAAAATATTTAGCGAGGCAGCCTCCACCACTTCAACGGGCAGAGAATTCCAGAGATTCACCACCCTTTGAGTGAAGAAGTTCCTCCTCAACTCCGTTCTAAACCGCCCCCCCCCCCTTTATCTTGAGGCTGTGCCCCCTAGTCCTACTGTCTTTTTTGAGCGGGAAGAGTCTCTCCACCTCTATCCTATCCATCCCATTCATCATCTTATATGTCTCAATGAGATCTCCCCTCATTCTTCCAAATTCTAACCAGTAAAAGCCTAGTTTATTCAGCCTCTCCTCATAGCTCAACCCCCTCAACTCCGTTATCAGCCTAGTAAACCTCCTCTGCACTCCATCCAAGGCCAAAATATATTTGCGCAGGTGCGGCGCCCAAAACTGCACACAGTACTCCGGCTGCGGCCTCACCAATGCCCTATACAGCTGCAGCAAGACCTCCCTACTTTGAAATTCAATCCCCCTCGCTATGAAGGCCAGCATCCCATTCGCCTTCCTGACCACCTGCTGCACCTACAAGCTGGGTTTTTTGCGACTCATGCACAAGGACCCCGAGGTCCCTCTGCACCGTCGCCTGCTGCAGTTTTTCACCCTGTAAGTAATAGTCTTTCCTACCATTATTCCTACCAAAGTGGACCACCTCATACTTGCCAACATTAAATTCCATTTGCCATTTCCTGGCCCATTCGCCCTGCCTATCTAGATCCTTCTGCAGACTCTCCACACCCTCCGCACAATTTGCCGTTCCCCCAATCTTGGTGTCATCAGCAAATTTCGACACTCTACACTCGGTTCCTTCCTCCAGATCATCTATATAAATGGTAAATAGCTGAGGCCCCAGCACCGACCCCTGGGGCACTCCACTAGTCACCATCCGCCAATCCGAATAGCACCCGTTGACCCCCACTCTCTGCCTCCTATTTGACAACCAATCCTCTATCCACGCTAACACCCTACCCCCAACTCCATGTCCCTCGACCTTCTGCAATAACCTCTTGTGAGGTACTTTGTCAAACGCCTTCTGAAAATCTAGAAAGACCACATTCACCGGCTCTCCTCTATCCACTGCCCTAGACACATCCTCGTAGAACTCCAGTAAATTTGTCAGACACGACTTCCCTTTAATGAAACCGTGTTGCGTCCGCTCTATCAAGCAATTCCCTTCAAGATGCCTCACAATTTCCTCCTTAATGACAGATTCTAACATTTTACCTACCACAGACGTTAAACTAACCGGTCTATAATTCCCCGCCTTTTGCCTGGCACCCTTCTTAAACAACGGCGTAACATTAGCCATTTTCCAATCTTCCAGCACTTCCCCGGAATCCAGCAACGTCTGGAAAATAACCACCAAGGCATCCACTATCACCTCTGCCATTTCTTTCAGAACCCTCGGATGCATTCCATCCGGTCCTGGGGACTTGTCCACAATCAGCCCCTCCAGTCTGTCAAGCACCGCCTCTCTAGTAACAGTAATGTCATTAAGACCCTCCAGTCCTACTACCTTTCCATCGCTAACACCCGGCAAATTATTCACGTCCTCCTCTGTGAAGACAGAAACAAAAAAGTTATTCAATATCTTAGCCATATCCCCATCCCCTACCACTAGGTCCCCTTTCTCATCCTCTAAAGGACCACAGTAAACACAGTAAGAAGTCTCACAACACCAGGTTTAAGTCTAACCAGTTTATTTGATAGTAATCCCACAAGCTTTCAGGAATGCTGTTCCTTTGTCAGGTGTGTGGAAGGTTCTGATCAGAGAAAGGCATATCAAGACACACACAGTTTACAGATTACTGATTAGAATGCAAGTCTTTACAGCTAACCTGCTATTTCAAACCTTAAAGATGCTGACAATGTGAGTGGAGATAGCATTAGCACATTTAAAGAGATGTGTATTGTCTCCAGACAGTACAGTAAGTGAGGTTTTGCAAACCCAGGCAAGTCACGGGGGTTACAGATAGTGCGACATGAACCCAAGATCCCTGTTGAGACCGTCCTCGTGTGTGCTATCAGTCCCTGCAGATGAGCAGGTTCAATAGCAGCATTTAAGGGCAACTAGACAAATACATGAATAGGATGAGAATGGAAGGATACGGATTCCGCCAGTGAGAATATAAGAACTAGGAGCAGGAGTAGGCCATCTAGCCCCTCGAGCCTGCCCCACCATTCAATAAGATCATGGCTGATCTTTTTGTGGACTCAGCTCCATTTACTTGGCTGCTCACCTTAAATTTTTGAACAATAAAGGAATTATCTATACTAGCCTTAAAAACATTTGATGAGGTCGCCTAAATTGCTTCACTAGGCAGGGAATTCCACAGATAATTTAGGCAGGCATTGTGATCAGCTCAGGTTTGGAGGGCCTGTTCCTGTGCTGTACTTTTCTTTGTTCTTTGTTCTGTCTGAATAACCGTTGAGCTTCAGACAGACTTAAACTTCTTCCTGTCTCCAACATCTGTGAGAAAAACACTTTATTTTCTCCCCCTTTCCATTTCTTTTCTTGTTTTGGGGATAAAATTGGGGACCTGCAGCAACTGAAGGGAAAGGAAGTGAATCCAGGAATTCACCTGATGAAGGAGCAGTGCTGTGAAAACTCAGGACTAGAGGGCACAGCCTCAAGGTAAAGGGGGGGGGGGGGGCAGTTTAGATCAGAGTTGAGGAGGAACTTCTTCACTCAAAGGGTGGTGAATCTCTGGAATTCTCTGCCCGTTGAAGTGGTGGAGGCTGCCTCGCTGAATATATTTAAGTCACGGGTAGATAGGTTTTTGACAGACAAGGGAATTAAGGGTTATGGGGAGAAAGATCAGCCATGATCTTATTGAATGGCGGGGCAGGCTCGAAGGGCTAGATGGCCTACTCCTGCTCCTATTTCTTATGTTCTTATGATGCCAAATAAACCTGTTGGACTTTGACCTGGTGTTATGAGACTTCTTACTGTGACATTAAAGGGGACAGTAAATAAATACAGAACAGACATATGTCTCATGTTGTTATATGATACAGATTAGATATGTTATTAATGCTTCTGTAATAAAGTATATTTATTATTTCTAGTCTTGAGTTATGTTATATATTTCCACTCATAAAGACATTACAGCACAGAAGGAATCCATTCTGTAACTCGAGTCCATGCTGATGCTCTATGAAGAAAAATGTCCAGGAACAAAAGGCAAAGGGAGAGGATAATGCTTATCATAAAGAAACAAAGCATTGGTCCAGAGTAAGTGTTAATGGCAGAATAAAGGACAACACTGTCTGGAAGCAAAAATATATGAAAACAAGATGCAGACTGGCACTCAACAAAACAAAACACTGGTAGAGGCAGCATATCCGTGGAAATTCTCCCTGCTCTGCCCCAGGTGCCATAACACCAGTCAATGGACAGCCACATGAGCAGTTTACATATAGGGGGATATAGCAGGCCTTATTAAGCATTGTAGGCTTGGGGTCAGTTTTAGTCTCAGGGGTATAGAGTCTTTAATAATGAAATTTTTATCCACAGGCACTTACCATCTCGAGGGCATCATGGCAGCACAGAGGTTATCTCTGTTACTGTGCGGACACATGGAGTTGGGCCTGTGTCCGTGGGAGTTTGTGCGTTCTCCCCGTGGTTGCGTGGGTTTCCTCCGGGTGCTCCGGTTTCCTCCCACATCCCAAAAGTGTGCTTTTAGGCTGATTGATTGGGTAACAAATTGTCCCTATATTGGACCTCCCTGATCCTCACACATTAGGCATAGAATAGAGTCATGAATAGGTCACTGACCATGGGACGGCGGCGCGGGCTCGTTGGGCCGAAGGGCCTGTTTCCCGTGCTGTTTTGTTCTTTGTTCTTTGTTCAATGCAATAATGACAAATATCTATGCTCGGAGCTTGGGACATGAGTCTCATCCTTCTACTTATTTACAACACAAAGGTTATGGAGATAGATATCACCCAATCATTGCTGAGCTAACATTTGAATGGACCAATTACAAAACTTGTCATTCAACCATCTGTACCCACCCAAACCACATCAAACTCTCAAACAACTGTCTTCACAATCTCCACCCCTGGTACAGGGAGTCAGCATTCCCATGCCAAGCAGTGAAAACATGCTGACCTCAACACTCAGGTGTCGTCCAGGATTCAAAGCACTCTTGTTTTTGCTGTCCTCTGGGAACTGTTTATCTTCCAGTTCCCACACAGCAACTCATCTGATCTCACTTCTGCTAGATTTCTACTGAAGCTTGGCTCTTTTAATACCTTTCCGATGAATAAAATATTTGGTCAATGAAGATCCAAACCACAATTTCCCATCCTGTCACCTGTCAACAATCTTTGAATCTCAACCATGCATGATCTCATTGAATGGTTTCAATGGCTGACTGCTTCCTGTCCTGGACACAAGAGACTAGAACAAATAGGAGCTGCAGTGAGCATGGATCTGTCAATCAGTACCTTCAGGAGAATTGGGAGGGTGAATATTAGATACAGCAGAGTGAGAATGGAGGGAGAGTGTGTGGGGTGGAGATTTACAGCTTTTGGGGAATGAGAGAGGAAAGAGTGTTCCACAGAAACTGGAATTGTCTGTTCTGAATCTCTGTCCTGTACTGACACTGATGACTTTTGTACACTCGTTTTACAGGATATTGAAAGAGGAATGAAAGCTGAAATCTAAACCGTCCTGTCTCGATCTGACAGAGTCGTATTCCTCGCGACCTGAGCATCATCAGCCTTTGAAGAGAGAAGGAGAAATGATTGATCAGTTGATTTGAAAGATTTCAAACCTCACTGTAGCTGGAAAAACATCAACACACAGCCAGACTCGAGTGAGAGTGTTCCTGTGCACTGACTTTAACCAGTTCCACAGCCTGAATAAATATCACCCCATTCACAGCGGGGAGAGACTGTACTTGTGTTCTGTGTGTAGACGAGGCTTCAACTGATTGTCCACCCATGAGAGAGGCAGGGACACCCGCACCATGGAGAAACCATGGAAATGTGCGGACTGTGGGGAGAGATACAGAGTCCCATCTCTGCTGGAAGCTCATCGGCACAGCCACACTGGGGAAGGGCCGTTCACCTGCTCTCAGTGTGGGAAGGATTCAGAGTTTTATCCCAGCTACTGAGACACCAACAAGTCCATGAGTGATCATGGGAGTTGGATTCTGCTGTTACTGTTTCTGCTCTCAGTTACATCCAGGACTGCAGTTTGTTCATTCTCACAGTTGGTTAATGGGGAGGGTCGGAGAGTTTCTTTCTGCTGGATTGGCCGGTCTCAGCCTCCAATGGGCTGATGCTCCTTGAGTCTTGTTGCGATTACCTGGTTTTAAATTTCACAAGGATCACAGAGTGACAGGGTGTGAGGAAGTTCAGAGATATTTAGTCAGTGTTTCTGTTTGAAACCCCCCAAAATGTCCATCAAATTTCCTTTGTAATTGTTTATTGTCTCCACTTCCTCCCTCCTAGTAGGCAGCGAGTTCCAGGTCATTACCATTCGCTGCTTCAAAATATTCTTCCTCACATCCCCCCCTGCATCTCTGACCCAAAACCTTAAATCTGCCTCCCCCTTCGTCCTTATCCCATCAGCTAATGGGAACAGCTTTTCTTTATTCACCTTATCTAAACCTGTCAGAATCTTCTCCATCTCGTTCAAATCTCCCCTCAACCTCTTTTGTTTTTGATTTGATTTATTATTGTTGCATGTATTATTATACAGTGAAAAGTATCGTTTCTTGTGCTGGCTGTGTGGGATCCTTAATTATGCTGCTGCTTTGCCAAGGCAGCAGGAAGTGTAGACAGAGGGGGAGTGGGAGGCTGGTTTGAGTCGTGGATTGGGTTACATTCATGATCTTTTTGTAGTTTCCTGTGGTCTTGGGCAGAGCAGGAGCCCATTCCAAGCTGTGATACAACCAGAAAAAATGCTTTCTGTGATGCATCTGTAAAAGTTGGTGTGAATCATAGCTGACATGCCAAATTTCCTTAGTCTACTGAGAAAGTAGAAGCATTGATGGGCTTTCTTAACTATAGTGTCAGCATGGGAGGAGTAGGACAGCTTGTTGATGATCTGGTCACCTAAAAACTTGAAGCCCTTGACCATTTCTAGTTGATGTAGACAGGGATATGTTCTTCACTAGGCTTCCTGAAGTCAACGACAATCGCCTTCATTTTGTTGACACTAAGGGAGAGATTATTGTCATCACACCAGTTCACCAGAGTCTTGATCTCATTCCTGTACTCTGTCTCATCAAAGTTTGAGAACTGACCCTCTGTTGTCATCTGCAAACTTGAAAATCGAGTTAGAGGGGAATTTGGCTGCACAGCCACAGGTGTATAAGTAGGGGGCTGAAAACAGCTCCACACAGAACAACCTCAACCTGACATTGGCAGTAAAATCAAAAACTACCAGAATGTGTTGATACGTGAAATCCAATGGGAATGTTTAATTTCTGATGAAAGATACTGTGAATATTTTGCCCTGGACAATAAAGGAATTGGAATAACTCACCTTGGGTGTGGTTGAATGGAATATTTCAATCTGAGATCCACCAAGAGTTAGTGAAAGCCTGGGATGTGTAGTTGGGATGAATTAAATGTATCACTTTCTCTTGGAGATATTTACATCCTTGTGCATAGAGTTTGTTTTAAAGAAATCCACATTTGAAAGCCTGGCCACTACATGAAATATCAGCATCATACCCGGGGGAGAGAGGAAAGACAGACACTCCGACCTTTTCATCGGCACATCTGAGAGTTAAGAATGTGTGACATGATTTGGGGATACCGCAGTGAGTGTGCAGATGTGATTTGTTACATGTGAAAAACAGCAAGTCTAAATTCATGGTGAGATGGAGTGAAGAGTGGGTTCCAAACACACACAGCTACTGGAGACACAGCAGGAGATGAAATGGTTAATGTGGCCAGGGGATTGAGACAACACTGTGACACCATCAAGGCATCGACACGCACTCCAGAGAGAAACTGAGCTCAAAACTATCAGGATCCAATTAAACACACTGCACATGGACACAAAGTGAGGAAAGTTAAAGTAAAATGGATAATATTATAGATTGGGGATAATTAAGGGCTTGGGAGAAATAATATTGAGTAAGAGCTGTCCACAAGTTGGATTGGGGTAAATAGAGAGCTGGAGAATCTTTTACATCCGTGCTCGATCTGTTACTAGAAGCATCTGTCCTTAGTATCTGTCCAACCTCCAAAAGGTTGCTGCAAAAGGTTAGGGGGCACGGAGTTGGGGGTAAAGTGTTAGCGTGGATTGAGGATTGGCTGTCTAACAGGAAGCAGAGAGTTGGAATCAATGGGTGCTATTCTGGTTGGCAGTTGGTGATGAGTGGAGTGCCGCAGGGATTGGTGCTGGGGCCTCAACTGTTTACCATTTACACAGACGACCTGGAGGAGGGGGCTGAGTGCAGGGTAACGAAATTTGCAGATGACACAAAGATGAGTGGAAAAGCGAATTGTGTGGAGGGCGTGGAAAGTCTGCAGAGGGATCTGGATAGGCTGTGTGAGTGGGCGAGGATCTGGCAGATGGAGTACAATGTTAGCAAATGTGAGGTTATCCACTTTGGTAGAAATAATAGTAGGAGGGATTACTATTTAAAGGGCGAAAAGCTGTAGCATGCTACGGTGCAGAGGGACCTGGGGGTCCTTGTGCATGAATCGCAAAAACCCAGTCTGCAGGTGCAGCAGGTGATCAAGAAGGCGAATGGGATGCTGGCCTTTATAGCGAGGGGGATAGCATATAAAAGCAGGGAGGTCTTGCTGCAACTGTACAGGGCATTGGTGAGACCGCAACTGGAGTACTGTGTGCAGTTTTGGCATTTGAGAAATTACATAATGGCCTTGGAGGGAGTACAGAGGAGGTTCACTAGGCTGATACCGGAGATGAGGGTGTTGGACTATGAAGAGAGACTAAGTAGACTGGGTCTGTACTCATTGGAGTTTAGAAGGCTGAGGGGGGGATCTTATAAGAGGCTAGATAGGGTAGAGGTAGAGAGATTCTTCCCACTTTGGAAGGATAGCAGAACTGGAGGGCACGGCCTCAAGATAAAGGGGGGGCGGTTTAGAACGGAGTTGAGGAGGAACTTCTTCACTCAAAGGGTGGTGAATCTCTAGAATTCTCTGCCCGTTGAAGTGGTGGAGGCTGCCTCGCTAAATATATTTAAGTCACAGGTAGATAGGTTTTTGACAGACAAGGGAATTAAGGGTTATGGGGAGAAAGTGGGAAAGTGGAACTGATCCACTTCAGATCAGCCATGATCTTATTGAATGGCGGGGCAGGCTCGAAGGGCTAGATGGCCTACTCCTGCTCCTATTTCTTATGTTCTTATTATGTACAGTAACCTAGAACTCACGGTGCTCCTTCAGGAGAAGAAAAGGTCGAGTAGATGTTACTGCAGGGAGGACCAGAACAAAACTGGAAAATAATGGAGTGAAATTGAGTGGGAGGAGAACTCTCTCTCTGACCCCGCACTCAAAGTGTGGACTGTAAGTGTCCTGGGGGACTCCGGACTTTCTTACTAATTAGTGGATGTGAAATTAAATTCTATGACTGGCTGTGCATTTATTTTGAACTTGATTGTTACACTTCTGTTTTTATTCCTGCTGTGATTACACTCTGGGTAAGGATGGTTGACAGGATGGGAAATTGTGGTTTGGGTCTTATAGAATCATAGAAACCCTACAGTACAGAAAGAAACCATTTGGCCCATCGAGTCTGCACCGACCACAATCCCACCCAGGCCCTACCCCCATATCCCTACATATTTTACCCTCTAACCTACACATCTCAGAACACTAAGGGGCAATTTCTTAGCACGGCCAATCAACCTGACCCGCACATCTTTGTGGGAGGAGACTGGAGCACCCGAAGGAAACCCATGCGGACATGAGGAGAATGTGCAAACTCCACAAAGCCAGTGGCCCAAGTGGGGAATCGAATGCAGGTCTTAGGAGCTGTGAAGCAGCAGTGTTAACCACTGTGCTACCGTGCCACCCTTGGACTGTCTTAAAACTCTTGCTCCAGGATAGTAATCATAGAAACCCCACAGTGCAGAAAGAGGCCATTTGGCCCATCGGGTCTGCACCAACCACAATCCTACCTCCATATCTCTACATATTTACCCACTAATCCCTCTAACCTACACCTCTCAGGTCACTAAGGGGCAATTTCTTAGCACGGCCAATCAGCCTAACCCGCACATCTTTGGATTGTGGGAGGAAACCGGAGCATCCGGAGAAAACCCACGCAGACACGAGGAGAATGTGCAAACTCCACACAGACAGTGACCCGAGCCGGGAATCGAACCCAGGACTCTGGAGCTGTGAAGCAGCAGTGCTAACCACTGTGCTACCGTGCCGCCCAAAAACATGTTAACTATCTAGCTGATCTGTGCTTCTCATTATTTTATAGACCATGGTGGGATTCGAACCTGGGTCCGTGGATTACTAATCCTGTGACCATTTTGCTGGGCCATCACCTCACGAGGGGCTCTCGTTTCTGGTGGGAAGCACCCAAGCGTGACCCATTCCATTGACAGTGGCAGGTGGGGAGTTTGACTGGGTCGGTACACTTATCACACCGTGAGGCGAGCTCAGGAAGGACAGAAACCTCCCGTGGAGCAGAAATGCAAAAGCTCGCCTGATCTTGATTTTCAGAGTCTTTCACGAACTTACCCAGTTCCTTGACCACCTCCCACAAGTCTTGTCACTGTCATTTCCCTTCTGTCCAATTTTAAATATAGGGCGAATGGAAGGACTCTTGGTCGTGTCAACAAGCAGAGAGATCTCGGGGTACATGTGCATAGATCCCTGAAAGTTGGCACCCGGGTTGATAAGGTTGTTAAGAAGGCGTACGGTGTGTTAGCTTTTATTGGTAAAGGGATTGAATTTTGGAGCCGTGATGTCATGTTGCAACTGTACAAAACTCTGGTGTGGCCGCACTTGGAGTATTGCGTACAGTTCTGGTCATCGCATTATAAGAAAGATGTGGAGGCATTGGAAAGGGTGCAGAGGAGGTTTACCAGGATGTTGCCTGGTATGGTGGGAAGGTCTTACGAGGAAATGCTGAGGGACTTGAGGTTTTCGTTAGAAAGAAGAAGGTTAAGAGGTGACCTAATTGAGGCATACAAGATGATCAGAGGGTTAGATAGGGTGGACAGTGAGAGCCTTTTTCCTCAGATGGTGATGGCTAACACGAGGGGACATAGCTTTAAATTAAGGGGTGGTAATTATAGGACGGATGTCAGAGGTAGGTTCTTTACTCAAAGGGTAGTAAGGGTGTGGAATGCCCTGCCTGCAGCAGTTGTGGACTCGCCAACTTTAAGGGCATTCAAATGGTCAGTGGATAGACATATGGATAACATTGGAATAGTTTAGGTTAGAGGGTCATTAGATTGGTTCCACTGGTCTGTGCAACATCGAGGGCCGAAGGGCCTGTACTGTGCTGTAATGTTCTATGTTCTAAACAATACTTGGCATCTGTCAGTCACGCGGTGCATTCTCCATGGCAACACCAGAGTCTACTTGCCAACTAATCAGCACTCTTTCTTAAATTATTATAAATTATTGTATAATTATAAATTATAAATTATAGTTTTTCCAATATCAGCACTTTTGCAAGTATCCTGCAAGTGAGTACAAGACAAAAAGCTTCAAAATGCCTCCTTTTTTCAGCAATATTCAAGTTGTGTGCTACCAAATTATTATTTATGTTAAATATTTAGAAATTACTGGAAGCACTGAACACAATTCTTGGGCACCACATTTTCGGAAGCATGCATTAACGGAGGATGTTCAGGAGATTTACTAGAATAGCAGAAAGAATGAGGAACCTTCGTGATGTAAA
Organism: Prionace glauca; assembly: GCA_037974335.1. Lineage (NCBI taxonomy): Eukaryota > Metazoa > Chordata > Chondrichthyes > Carcharhiniformes > Carcharhinidae > Prionace > Prionace glauca. Next base: position 52,856,244 of record CM075742.1, read on the forward strand.
GAGTGGTTCTCCTTAGAGCAGAGAATACCAATAGATGGTTAAATTCATGAATAATTTTGATAAATTAACAAAGCCTAAACATTTTCCAGTGGTAGAATAGTGGACAGAGGAAAGATTAACAAACATTAGAAATATGAGGTGCAATTTTTCTGGCCCACTGCACCCCTCGACTAGTGGGGGGGGCACTGTAGGTGATGGGGGGCGGGGGGGGCACTGTAGGGTGATGGGGGGGGCACTGTAGGGTGATGTGGGGCAGGGGGGGCACTGTAGGGTGATGGGGGCTGGGGAGGGCACTGTAGGGTGATGGGGGGGCACTGTAGGGTGATGTGGGGCGGGGGGGGCACTGTAGGGTGATGGGGGGGCGGGGGGGCACTGTAGGGTGATGGGGGGCGGGGGGGGCACTGTAGGGTGATGGGGGGCGGGGGGGGCACTGTAGGGTGATGGGGGGGCACTGTAGGGTGATGGGGGGCGGGGGGGGCACTGTAGGGTGATGGGGGGGCACTGTAGGGTGATGTGGGGCGGGGGGCACTGTAGGGTGATGTGGGGGCGGGGGGCACTGTAGGGTGATGTGGGGCGGGGGGGGCACTGTAGGGTGATGTGGGGCTGGGGCGGGGGGCATTGTAGGGTGATGGGGGGCGGGGGTGGGGGGCACTGTAGGGTGATGGGGGGCGGGGGTGGGGGGCACTGTAGGGTGATGGGGGGCGGGGGGGCACTGTAGGGTGATGGGGGGCGGGGGGGGCACTGTAGGGTGATGGGGGACGGGGGGGCACTGTAGGGTGATGGGGAGCGGGGGCACTGTAGGGTGATGTGGGGCGGGGGGGCACTGTAGGGTGATGGGGGGCGGGGGGGCACTGTAGGGTGATGGGGGGCGGGGGCACTGTAGGGTGATGTGGGGCAGGGGCACTGTAGGGTGATGTGGGGCGGGGGGGGCACTGTAGGGTGATGGGGGACGGGGGGGCACTGTAGGGTGATGTGGGGTGGGGGCAGGGGGCACTGTAGGGTGATGTGGGGCGGGGGGGCACTGTAGGGTGATGTGGGGTGGGGGCGGGGGGCACAGTAGGGTGATGTGGGGTGGGGGCAGGGGGCACTGTAGGGTGATGTGGGGCAGGGGCACTGTAGGGTGATGGGGGGCGGGGGCACTGAAGGGTGATGGGGGGCGGGGGGGCACTGTAGGGTGATGTGGGGTGGGGGCAGGGGGCACTGTAGGGTGATGTGGGGCGGGGGGGCACTGTAGGGTGATGTGGGGTGGGGGCGGGGGGCACAGTAGGGTGATGTGGGGTGGGGGCAGGGGGCACTGTAGGGTGACGTGGGGTGGGGGCAGGGGGCACTGTAGGGTGATGTGGGGTGGGGGGGGCACTGTAGGGTGATGTGGGGTGGGGGCGGGGGGCACTGTAGGGTGATGTGGGGGCGGGGGCACTGTAGGGTGATGGGGGCGGGGGGGGCACTGTAGGGTGATGTGGGGTGGGGGCGGGGGGCACTGTAGGGTGATGTGGGGTGGGGGCGGGGGGCACTGTAGGGTGATGGGGGCGGGGGGGACACTTTAGGGTGATGTGGGGTGGGGGCGGGGGGCACTGTAGGGTGATGGGGGCGGGGGGGGCACTGTAGGGTGATGGGGGGGGCACTGTAGGGTGATGTGGGAGCGGGGGCGGGGGACACTGTAGGGTGATGTGGGGTGGGGGGGCACTGTAGGGTGATGTGGGGCGGGGTGGGCACTGTAGGGTGATGGGGGGGGCACTGTAGGGTGATGTGGGGGCGGGGGCGGGGGACACTGTAGGGTGATGTGGGGTGGGGGGGCACTGTAGGGTGATGTGGGGCGGGGTGGGCACTGTAGGGTGATGTGGGGCGGGGGGGGCACTGTAGGGTGATGTGGGGGCGGGGGCACTGTAGAGTGATGGGGGGCGGGGGGGGCACTGTAGGGTGATGTGGAGTGGGGGGGCACTGTAGAGTGATGGGGTGCGGGGAGGGCACTGTAGGGTGATGAGGGGCGGGGGGGGCACTGTAGGGTGATGTGGGGCGGGGGGGGCACTGTAGGGTGATGTGGGGCGGGGGGGGCACTGTAGGGTGATGTGGGGGCGGGGGCACTGTAGAGTGATGGGGTGCGGGGAGGGCACTGTAGGGTGATGAGGGGCGGGGGGGGCACTGTAGGGTGATGTGGGGCGGGGGGGGCACTGTAGGGTGATGTGGGGCGGGGGGGCACTGTAGGGTGATGGGGGGCGGGGAGGGCACTGTAGGGTGATGTGGGGTGTGGGCGGGGGGCACTGTAGGGTGATGGGGGGCGGGGGAGCACTGTAGGGTGATGTGGGGCGGGGGGGCACTGTAGGGTGATGTGGGGCGGGGGGGGCATTGTAGGGTGATGGGGGCGGGGGGGGCAATGTAGGGTGATGGGGGGCGGCGGGGCACTGTAGGGTGATGTGGGGCGGGGGGCACTGTAGGGTGATGGGGGTCAGGGGGGCACTGTAGGGTGATGTGGGGCGGGGGGGCACTGTAGGGTGATGTGGGGTGGGGGGGGCACTGTAAGGTGATGGGGGGCGGCGGGGCACTGTAGGGTGATGGGGGGCGGCGGGGCACTGTAGGGTGATGGGGGGCGGGGGGGCACTGTAGGGTGATGTGGGGCGGGGGGGGCATTGTAGGGTGATGGGGGCGGGGGGGGCACTGTAGGGTGATGGGGGGCGGCGGGGCACTGTAGGGTGATGTGGGGCGGGGGGCACTGTAGGGTGATGGGGGTCAGGGGGGCACTGTAGGGTGATGTGGGGCGGGGGGGCACTGTAGGGTGATGTGGGGTGGGGGGGGCACTGTAAGGTGATGGGGGGCGGCGGGGCACTGTAGGGTGATGGGGGGCGGCGGGGCACTGTAGGGTGATGGGGGGCGGGGGGGGCACTGGTGGATGATGGGGGTGGGGGGGGCACTGTAGGGTGATGGGGGTGGGGGGGGCACTGTAGGGTGATGTGGGGTGGGGGGGGCACTGTAGGGTGATGGGGGCGGGGGGGGCACTGTAGGGTGATGGGGGGCGGCGGGGCACTGTAGGGTGATGGGGGGCGGGGGGGCACTGTAGGGTGATGTAGGGTGGGGGGGCACTGTAGGGTGATGTGGGGTGGGTGGGGCACTGTAGGGTGATGGGGGCGGGGGGGGCACTGTAGGGTGATGGGGGGCGGCGGGGCACTGTAGGGTGATGGGGGGCGGGGGGGCACTGTAGGGTGATGTGGGGCAGGGGGGCACTGTAGGGTGATGTGGGGAGGGGGGTGCACTGTAGGGTGATGGGGGCGGGGGGGGCACTGTAGGGTGATGTGGGGCGGGGGCACTGTAGGGTGATGGGGGCGGGGGGGGCACTGTAGGGTGATGTGGGGCGGGGGGGGCACTGTAGGGTGATGGGGGCGGGGGGGGCACTGTAGGGTGATGGGGGCGGGGGGGCACTGTAGGGTGATGGGGGGCGGGGGGGCACTGTAGGGTGATGGGGGGTGGGGGCGGGGGCACTGTAGGGTGATGTGGGGAGGGGGGGGCACTGTAGGGTGATGTGGGGCAGGGGGGGGCACTGTAGGGTGATGTGGGGTGGGGGGGCACTGTAGGGTGATGTGGGGTGGGGGGGCACTGTAGAGTGATGTGGGGGGCGGGGGGCACTGTAGGGTGATGTGGGGCAGGGGGGGCACTGTAGGTTGATGTGGGGTGGGGGGGGCACTATAGGGTGATGTGGGGCATGGGGGGGCACTGTAGGTTGATGTGGGGTGGGGGGGGCACTATAGGGTGATGTGGGGTGGGGGGAGCACTGTAGGGTGATGTGGGGCAGGGGGGGGCACTGTAGGGTGATGTGGGGCAGGGGGAGGCACTGTAGGGTGATGTGGAGCGGGGGGGCACTGTAGGGTGATGTGGGGTCGGGGGGCACTGTAGGGTGATGTGGGGCGGGGGGGCACTGTAGGGTGATGTGGGGTGGGGGTAGGGGGCACTGTAGGGTGATGTGGGGTCGGGGGGCGCACTGTAGGGTGATGTGGGGTCGGGGGGGCACTGTAGGGTGATGTGGAGCGGGGGGGCACTGTAGGGTGATGTGGGGTGAGGGTAGGGGGCACTGTAGGGTGATGTGGGGTGGGGGGGCACTGTAGGGTGATGTGGGGTGGGGGTAGGGGGCACTGTAGGGTGATGTGGGGTCGGGGGGGCACTGTAGGGTGATGTGGGGTGGGGGGGGCACTGTAGGGTGATGTGGAGCGGGGGGGCACTGTAGGGTGATGTGGGGTGAGGGTAGGGGGCACTGTAGGGTGATGTGGGGTGGGGGGGCACTGTAGGGTGATGTGGGGTGGGGGTAGGGGGCACTGTAGGGTGATGTGGGGTGGGGGGGCACTGTAGGGTGATGTGGGGTCGGGGGGCGCACTGTAGGGTGATGTGGGGTCGGGGGGCGCACTGTAGGGTGATGTGGGGTCGGGGGGCACTGTAGGGTGATGTGGGGCGGGGGGGCACTGTAGGGTGATGTGGGGTGGGGGTAGGGGGCACTGTAGGGTGATGTGGGGTGGGGGCGGGGGGCATTGTAGGGTGATGTGGGGCGGGGGGGCACTGTAGGTTGATGTGGGGTGGGTGGGGCACTGTAGGGTGATGTGGGGCGGGGGGCACTGTAGGGTGATGTGGGGCGGGGGGGGCACTGTAGGATGTTGTGGGGGGGGGGGCACTGTAGGGTGATGTGGAGCGGGGGGGCACTGTAGGGTGATGTGGGGTGAGGGTAGGGGGCACTGTAGGGTGATGTGGGGTGGGGGGGCACTGTAGGGTGATGTGGGGTGGGGGTAGGGGGCACTGTAGGGTGATGTGGGGTGGGGGGGCACTGTAGGGTGATGTGGGGTCGGGGGGCGCACTGTAGGGTGATGTGGGGTCGGGGGGCGCACTGTAGGGTGATGTGGGGTCGGGGGGCACTGTAGGGTGATGTGGGGCGGGGGGGCACTGTAGGGTGATGTGGGGTGGGGGTAGGGGGCACTGTAGGGTGATGTGGGGTGGGGGCGGGGGGCATTGTAGGGTGATGTGGGGCGGGGGGGCACTGTAGGTTGATGTGGGGTGGGTGGGGCACTGTAGGGTGATGTGGGGCGGGGGGCACTGTAGGGTGATGGGGGTGGGGGGGCACTGTAGGGTGATGGGGTGCGGGGGCACTGTAGGGTGATGTGGGGCGGGGGGGGCACTGTAGGATGTTGTGGGGGGGTACTGTAGGGTGATGGGGGTGGGGGGGCACTGTAGGGTGATGGGGTGCGGGGGCACTGTAGGGTGATGTGGGGCGGGGGGGGCACTGTAGGGTGATGTGGGGCGGGGGGGCACTGTAGGGTGATGTGGGGTTGGGGGGGGCACTGTAGGGTGATGTGGGGCGGGGGGCACTGTAGGGTGATGTGGGGCGGGGGGGGCACTGTAGGATGTTGTGGGGGGGTACTGTAGGGTGATGGGGGTGGGGGGGCACTGTAGGGTGATGGGGTGCGGGGGCACTGTAGGGTGATGTGGGGCGGGGGGGGCACTGTAGGATGTTGTGGGGGGGTACTGTAGGGTGATGGGGGTGGGGGGGCACTGTAGGGTGATGGGGTGCGGGGGCACTGTAGGGTGATGTGGGGCGGGGGGGGCACTGTAGGGTGATGTGGGGCGGGGAGCACTGTAGGGTGATGTGGGGCGGGGGGGCACTGTAGGGTGATGTGGGGCGGGGGGGCACTGTAGGGTGATGTGGGGCGGGGGGGCACTGTAGGGTGATGTGGGGCGGGGGGGCACTGTAGGGTGATGTGGGGTGGGCGGGCACTGTAGGGTGATGTGGGGCGGGGGGGCACTGTAGGGTGATGGGGGTGGGGGGGCACTGTAGGGTGATGTGGGGCGGGGGGGCAGTGTAGGGTGATGTGTGGGGGCGGGGGCACTGCAGGGTGGTGTGGGATGGGGGGCACTGTAGGGTGATGTGGGGGGGCACTGTAGGGTGATGGGGGGTGGGGGGGGCACTGTAGGGTGATGTGGGGGGGGGGGCACTGTAGGGTGATGTGGGGCTGGGGGGCACTGTAGGGTAATGTGGGGCGGGGGGGCACTGTAGGGTGATGTAGGGCGGGGTGGCACTGTAGGGTGATGTGGGGCGGGGGGGCACTGTAGGGTGATGTGGGGTGGGGGGGCACTGTAGGGTGATATGGGGCGGGGGGGCACTGTAGGGTGATGTGGGGGGGCACTGTAGGGTGATGTGGTGGGGGGGGCAATGTAGGATGTTGTGGGGGTGGGGGGGTACTGTAGGGTGATGTGGGGCGGGGGGCACTGTAGGGTGATGTGGGGTGGGGGGGCACTGTAGGGTGATGTGGGGGGGCACTGTAGGGTGATGTGGGGGGGGCACTGTAGGGTGATGTGGGGCGGGGTGGCACTGTAGGGTGATGTGGGGCAGGGGGGCACTGTAGGGTGATGTGGGGCAGGGGGGCACTGTAGGGTGATGTGGGGTGGGGTGGCACTGTAGGGTGATGTGGGGCAGGGGGGCACTGTAGGGTGATGTGGGGTGGGGGGGCACTGTAGGGTGATATGGGGCAGGGGGGGCACTGTAGGGTGATGTGGGGCGGGGGGGCACTGTAGGGTGATGTAGGGCGGGGTGGCACTGTAGGGTGATGTGGGGCAGGGGGGCACTGTAGGGTGATGTGGGGCAGGGGGGCACTGTAGGGTGATGTGGGGGGGCACTGTAGGGTGATGTGGTGGGGGGGCACTGTAGGGTGATGTGGGGGGGCACTGTAGGGTGATGTGGTGGGGGGGGCAATGTAGGGTGATGTGGGGGGGCACTGTAGGGTGATGTGGGGTGGGGGGGCACTGTAGGGTGATGTGGGGGGGGGCACTGTAGGGTGATGTGGGGTGGGGGGGCACTGTAGGGTGATGTGGGGTGGGGGGGCACTGTAGGGTGATGTGGGGTGGGGGGGCACTGTAGGGTGATGTGGGGGGGCACTGTAGGGTGATGTGGGGCGGGGGGGCACTTTAGGGAGATGTGGGGCAGGGGGGGCACTGTAGGGTGATGTGGGGCAGGGGGGGGCACTGTAGGGTGATGTGGGGCGGGGGGGCACTTTAGGGAGATGTGGGGCAGGGGGGGCACTGTAGGGTGATGTGGGGCAGGGGGGGGCACTGTAGGGTGATGTGGGGTGGGGGGGCACTGTAGGGTGATTTGGGGTGGGGGGGGCACTGTAGGGTGATGTGGGGGGGGGCACTGTAGGGTGATGTGGGGCGGGGGGGCACTTTAGGGAGATGTGGGGCGGGGGGGGCACTGTAGGGTGATGTGGGGCAGGGTGGGGCACTGTAGGGTGATGTGGGGCGGGGGGGCACTGTAGGGTGATGTGGGGGTGGGGGGGCATTGTAGGGTGATGTGGGGTGGGGGGGCACTTTAGGGTGATGTGGGGCGGGGGGGCACTTTAGGGTGATGTGGGGCGGGGGGGCACTGTAGGGTGATGTGGGGGGGCGGGGGCACTGTAGGGTGATGTGGGGCGGGGGTCACTGTAGGGTGATGTGGGGCGGGGGGGGCACTGTAGGGTGATGGGGGGGCGGGGGCACTGTAGGGTGATGTGGGGCGGGGGTCACTGTAGGGTGATGTGGGGCGGGGGGCACTGTAGGGTGATGTGGGGTGGGGGGGCACTGTAGGGTGATGTGGGGCGGGGGGGCACTGTAGGGTGATGTGGGGTGGGGGGGCACTGTAGGGTGATGTGGGGCGGGGGGGGCACTGTAGGGTAATGTGGGGTGGGGGGGCACTGTAGGGTAATGTGGGGTGGGGGGGCACTGTAGGGTAATGTGGGGTGGGGGGGCACTGTAGGGTAATGTGGGGTGGGGGGGCACTGTAGGGTGATGTGGGGCGGGGGGGGCACTGTAGGGTGATGTGGGGCAGGGGGTGCACTGTAGGGTGATGTGGGGCGGGAGGGGCACTGTAGGGTGATGTGGGGTGGGAGGGGCACTGTAGGATGATGTGGGGTGGGGGGGGCACTGTAGGGTGATGTGGGGCACGGGGGGGCACTGTAGGGTGAGGTGGGGCAGGGGGGGGCACTGTAGGGTGATGTGGGGTGGGGGGGGCACTGTAGGGTGATGTGGGGCGGGGGGGCACTGTAGGGTGATGTGGGGAGGGGGGTGCACTGTAGGGTGATGGGGGCGGGGGGGGCACTGTAGGGTGATGTGGGGCGGGGGCACTGTAGGGTGATGGGGGCGGGGGGGGCACTGTAGGGTGATGTGGGGCGGGGGGGGGCACTGTAGGGTGATGTGGGGCGGGGGGGCACTGTAGGGTGATGTGGGGCGGGGGGGGCACTGTAGGGTGATGGGGGCGGGGGGGGCACTGTAGGGTGATGGGGGCGGGGGGGGCACTGTAGGGTGATGGGGGGCGGGGGGCACTGTAGGGTGATGTGGGGCAGGGGGGGGCACTGTAGGGTGATGTGGGGTGGGGGGGCACTGTAGGGTGATGTGGGTTGGGGGGGCACTGTAGGGTGATGTGGGGCATGGGGGGGCACTGTAGGTTGATGTGGGGTGGGGGGGGCACTGTAGGGTGATGTGGGGTGGGGGGGCACTGTAGGGTGATGTGGGGCAGGGGGAGGCACTGTAGGGTGATGTGGGGCAGGGGGGGGGGCACTGTAGGGTGATGTGGGGCAGGGGGAGCACTGTAGGGTGATGTGGGGTGGGGGGGGCACTGTAGGGTGATGTGGGGCGGGGGGGGGCACTGTAGGTTGATGTGGGGTGGGGGGGGCACTATAGGGTGATGTGGGGTGGGGGGAGCACTGTAGGGTGATGTGGGGCAGGGGGGGGGCACTGTAGGGTGATGTGGGGCAGGGGGGGGCACTGTAGGGTGATGTGGGGCAGGGGGGGGCACTGTAGGGTGATGTGGGGCAGGGGGGGGCACTGTAGGGTGATGTGGGGCAGGGGGGGGCACTGTAGGGTGATGTGGGGCAGGGGGGGAGCACTGTAGGGTGATGTGGGGCAGGGGGGGGCACTGTAGGGTGATGTGGGGCAGGGGGGGAGCACTGTAGGGTGATGTGGGGCAGGGGGGGGGCACTGTAGGGTGATGTGGGGCAGGGGGGGGCACTGTAGGGTGATGTGGGGCAGGGGGGGAGCACTGTAGGGTGATGTGGGGCAGGGGGGCGCACTGTAGGGTGATGTGGGGCAGGGGGGGGGCACTGTAGGGTGATGTGGGGCAGGGGGCGCACTGTAGGGTGATGTGGAGCGGGGGGGCACTGTAGGGTGATGTGGGGTGGGGGGGCACTGTAGGGTGATGTGGGGCAGGGGGGGGCACTGTAGGGTGATGTGGGGCAGGGGGGGGGCACTGTAGGGTGATGTGGGGCAGGGGGGGGCACTGTAGGGTGATGTGGGGCAGGGGGGGGCACTGTAGGGTGATGTGGGGCAGGGGGGGGGCACTGTAGGGTGATGTGGGGCAGGGGGCGCACTGTAGGGTGATGTGGAGCGGGGGGGCACTGTAGGGTGATGTGGGGTGGGGGGGCACTGTAGGGTGATGTGGGGCAGGGGGGGGCACTGTAGGGTGATGTGGGGCAGGGGGGGGCACTGTAGGGTGATGTGGGGCAGGGGGGGGCACTGTAGGGTGATGTGGGGCAGGGGGGGGCACTGTAGGGTGATGTGGGGCAGGGGGGGGCACTGTAGGGTGATGTGGGGCAGGGGGGGAGCACTGTAGGGTGATGTGGGGCAGGGGGCGCACTGTAGGGTGATGTGGGGCAGGGGGGGGGCACTGTAGGGTGATGTGGGGCAGGGGGCGCACTGTAGGGTGATGTGGAGCGGGGGGGCACTGTAGGGTGATGTGGGGTGGGGGGGCACTGTAGGGTGATGTGGGGCAGGGGGGGGCACTGTAGGGTGATGTGGGGCAGGGGGGGGGCACTGTAGGGTGATGTGGGGCAGGGGGCGCACTGTAGGGTGATGTGGAGCGGGGGGGCACTGTAGGGTGATGTGGGGTGGGGGGGCACTGTAGGGTGATGTGGAGCGGGGGGGCACTGTAGGGTGATGTGGGGTCGGGGGGCACTGTAGGGTGATGTGGGGCGGGGGGGCACTGTAGGGTGATGTGGGGTGGGGGTAGGGGGCACTGTAGGGTGATGTGGGGTGGGGGCGGGGGGCATTGTAGGGTGATGTGGTGTGGGGGGGCACTGTAGAGTGATGTGGGGTGGGGGGCACTGTAGAGTGATGTGGGGCGGGGGGGCACTGTAGGGTGATGTGGGTTGGGGGAGGCACTGTAGGGTGATGTGGGGGTGGGGGGGGCACTGTAGGGTGATGTGGGGCGGGGGGCACTGTAGGGTGATGGGGGGCGGGGGGCACTGTAGGGTGATGTGGGGTCGGGGGGGCACTGTAGGGTGATGTGGTGTGGGGGGGCACTGTAGAGTGATGTGGGGTCGGGGGGGCACTGTAGGGTAATGTGGGTTGGGGGAGGCACTGTAGGGTGATGTGGGGTGGGGGGGGCACTGTAGGGTGATGTGGGGCGGGGGGCACTGTAGGGTGATGTGGGTTGGGGGAGGCACTGTAGGGTGATGTGGGGTGGGGGGGGCACTGTAGGGTGATGTGGGGCGGGGGGGCACTGTAGGGTGATGTGGGTTGGGGGAGGCACTGTAGGGTGATGTGGGGTGGGGGGGGCACTGTAGGGTGATGGGGGGCGGGTGGGGCACTGTAGGGTGATGTGGGGCGGGGGGGGCACTGTAGGGTGATGTGGGGCGGGGGGGGCACTGTAGGGTGATGTGGGGTGGGGGGGGCACTGTAAGGTGATGGGGGGCGGGGGGGGCACTGTAGGGTGATGTGGGGCGGGGGTGGCACTGTAGGGTGATGTGGGGTGGGGGGGCACTGTAAGGTGATGGGGGGCGGGGGGGGCACTGTAGGGTGATGTGGGGCGGGGGCACTGTAGGGTGATGTGGGGTGGGGGGGGGCACTGTAGGGTGATGTGGGGTGGGGGGGCACTGTAGGGTGATGTGGGGTGGGGGGGCACTGTAGGGTGATGTGGGGTCGGGGGGCACTGTAGGTTGATGTGGGGTTGGGGGGGCACTGTAGGGTGATGTGGGGCGGGGGGCACTGTAGGGTGATGTGGGGTTGGGGGGGGCACTGTAGGGTGATGTGGGGCGGGGGCACTGTAGGGTGATGTGGGGCGGGGGGGGGCACTGTAGGGTGATGTGGGGGGGTACTGTGGGTGATGGGGGTGGGGGGGGCACTGTAGGATGTTGTGGGGGGGTACTGTAGGGTGATGGGGGTGGGGGGGCACTGTAGGGTGATGTGGGGCGGGGGGGGTACTGTAGGGTGATGTGGGGAGTGGGGGCACTGTAGGGTGATGTGGGGCGGGGGGGTACTGTAGGGTGATGTGGGGCGGGGGGGCACTGTAGGGTGATGTGGGGTGGGGGGGCACTGTAGGGTGATGTGGGGCGGGGGGTGGCACTGTAGGGTAATGTGGGGTGCGGGGGCACTGTAGGGTGATGTGGGGGGGTACTGTAGGGTGATGTGGGGAGTGGGGGCACTGTAGGGTGATGTGGGGAGTGGGGGCACTGTAGGGTGATATGGGGTGGGGGGGCACTGTAGGGTGATGTGGGGAGTGGGGGCACTGTAGGGTGATGTGGGGGCCGGGGGGCACTGTAGGGTGATGTGGGGCGGGGGGGTACTGTAGGGTGATGTGGGGAGTGGGGGCACTGTAGGGTGATGTGGGGCGGGGGGGTACTGTAGGGTGATGTGGGGAGTGGGGGCACTGTAGGGTGATGTGGGGCGGGGGGGTACTGTAGGGTGATGTGGGGCGGGGGGGCACTGTAGGGTGATGTGGGGTGGGGGGGCACTGTAGGGTGATGTGGGGCGGGGGGTGGCACTGTAGGGTAATGTGGGGTGCGGGGGCACTGTAGGGTGATGTGGGGGGGTACTGTAGGGTGATGTGGGGAGTGGGGGCACTGTAGGGTGATGTGGGGAGTGGGGGCACTGTAGGGTGATATGGGGTGGGGGGGCACTGTAGGGTGATGTGGGGAGTGGGGGCACTGTAGGGTGATGTGGGGGCCGGGGGGCACTGTAGGGTGATGTGGGGCGGGGGGGCACTGTAGGGTGATGTGGGGTGGGGGGGCACTGTAGGGTGATGTGGGGTGGGGGGGCACTGTAGGGTGATGTGGGGGTCGGGGGCACTGTAGGGTGATGTGGGATGGGGGGGCACTGTAGGGTGATGTGGGGGGGCACTGTAGGGTGATGTGGGGTGGGGGGGCACTGTAGGGTGATGTGGGGCAGGGGGGGGCACTGTATGGTGATGTGGGGCGGGGGGGCACTGTAGGGTGATGTGGGGCGGGGGGGGCACTGTAGGGTGATGTGGGGCGGGGGGGCACTGTAGGGTGATGTGGGGGTGGGGGGGCATTGTAGGGTGATGTGGGGTGGGGGGGCACTTTAGGGTGATGTGGGGCGGGGGGGGCACTGTAGGGTGATGTGGGGCGGGGGGGCACTGTAGGGTGATGTGGGGCGGGGGTCACTGTAGGGTGATGTGGGGCGGGGGGCACTGTAGGGTGATGTGGGGCGGGGGGCACTGTAGGGTGATGTGGGGTGGTGGGGCACTGTAGGGTGATGTGGGGCGGGTGGGCACTGTAGGGTGACGTGGGGCGGGGGTCACTGTAGGGTGATGTGGGGCGGGGGGCACTGTAGGGTGATGTGGGGTGGTGGGGCACTGTAGGGTGATGTGGGGCGGGGGGGCACTGTAGGGTGATGTGGGGTGGGGGGGCACTGTAGGGTGATGTGGGGCGGGGGGGCACTGTAGGGTGATGTGGGGTGGGGGGGCACTGTAGGGTGATGTGGGGCGGGGGGGGCACTGTAGGGTAATGTGGGGTGGGGGGGCACTGTAGAGTGATGTGGGGCAGGGGGGGGCACTGTAGAGTGGGGGGGCACTGTAGGGTGATGTGGGGCAGGGGGGGGCACTGTAGAGTGTGGGGGCACTGTAGGGTGATGTGGGGCGGGGGGGCACTGTAGGGTGATGTGGGGCAGGGGCACTGTAGGGTGATGTGGGGCAGGGGCACTGTAGGGTGATGTGGAGCGGGGGGGCACTGTAGGGTGATGTGGGGCGGGGGGGCACTGTAGGGTGATGTGGGGCGGGGGGGCACTGTAGGGTGATGTGGGGCGGGGGGGCACTGTAGGGTGATGTGGGGCGGGGGGGCACTGTAGGGTGATGTGGGGCGGGGGGGGCACTGTAGGGTGATGTGGGGCGGGGGGGCACTGTAGGGTGATGTGGGGTGGGGGGGCACTGTAGGGTGATGTGGGGCGGGGGGGGCACTGTAGGGTGATGTGGGGCGGGGGGGGCACTGTAGGGTGATGTGGGGCGGGGGGGCACTGTAGGGTGATGTGGGGCGAGGGGGCACTGTAGGGTGATGTGGGGCAGGGGGGGGCACTGTAGAGTGGGGGGGCACTGTAGGGTGATGTGGGGCGGGGGGCACTGTAGGGTGATGTGGAGCGGGGGGGCACTGTAGGGTGATGTGGGGCGGGGGGGCACTGTAGGGTGATGTGGGGCGGGGGGGGCACTGTAGGGTGATGTGGGGCGGGGGGGCACTGTAGGGTGATGTGGGGCAGGGGGGCACTTTAGGGAGATGTGGGGCAGGGGGTGCACTGTAGGGTGATGTGGGGCGGGGGGGCACTGTAGGGTGATGTGGGGCGGGGGGGGCACTGTAGGGTGATGTGGGGCGGGGGGGCACTGTAGGGTGATGTGGGGTGGGGGGGCACTGTAGGGTGATGTGGGGCGGGGGGGGCACTGTAGGGTGATGTGGGGCGGGGGGGCACTTTAGGGAGATGTGGGGCAGGGGGTGCACTGTAGGGTGATGTGGGGCGGGGGGGCACTGTAGGGTGATGTGGGGCGGGGGGGGCACTGTAGGGTGATGTGGGGCGGGGGGGCACTGTAGGGTGATGTGGGGTGGGGGGGCACTGTAGGGTGATGTGGGGCGGGGGGGGCACTGTAGGGTAATGTGGGGTGGGGGGGCACTGTAGGGTGATGTGGGGTGGGGGGGCACTGTAGGGTGATGTGGGGCAGGGGGTGCACTGTAGGGTGATGTGGGGCGGGAGGGGCACTGTAGAGTGGGGGGGCACTGTAGGGTGATGTGGGGCGAGGGGGCACTGTAGGGTGATGTGGGGCAGGGGGGGGCACTGTAGAGTGGGGGGGCACTGTAGGGTGATGTGGGGCGGGGGGGCACTGTAGGGTGATGTGGGGCAGGGGCACTGTAGGGTGATGTGGAGCGGGGGGGCACTGTAGGGTGATGTGGGGCGGGGGGGCACTGTAGGGTGATGTGGGGCAGGGGGGGGCACTGTAGAGTGTGGGGGCACTGTAGGGTGATGTGGGGCGGGGGGGCACTGTAGGGTGATGTGGGGCAGGGGCACTGTAGGGTGATGTGGAGCGGGGGGGCACTGTAGGGTGATGTGGGGCGGGGGGGCACTGTAGGGTGATGTGGGGCAGGGGCACTGTAGGGTGATGTGGAGCGGGGGGGCACTGTAGGGTGATGTGGGGCGGGGGGGCACTGTAGGGTGATGTGGGGCAGGGGCACTGTAGGGTGATGTGGAGCGGGGGGGCACTGTAGGGTGATGTGGGGCGGGGGGGGCACTGTAGGGTGATGTGGGGCGGGGGGGCACTGTAGGGTGATGTGGGGCAGGGGCACTGTAGGGTGATGTGGAGCGGGGGGGCACTGTAGGGTGATGTGGGGCGGGGGGGGCACTGTAGGGTGATGTGGGGCGGGGGGGCACTGCAGGGTGATGTGGAGGGGCGGGGGGGGGCACTGTAGGGTGATGTGGGGTGGGGGGGGCACTGTAGGGTGGTGTGGGGTGGGGGGGCACTGTAGGGTGATGTGGGGCGGGGGGGGGCACTGTAGGGTGATGTGGGGCGGGGGGGCACTGTAGGGTGATGTGGGGCGGGGGGAGCACTGTAGGGTGATGTGGGGCGGGGGGGCACTGCAGGGTGATGTGGAGGGGCGGGGGGGGGCACTGTAGGGTGATGTGGGGTGGGGGGGGCACTGTAGGGTGATGTGGGGTGGGGGGGGCGGGGGGGCACTGTAGGGTGATGTGGGGCGGGGGGGCACTGTAGGGTGATGTGGGGTGGGGGGGGCGGGGGGGCACTGTAGGGTGATGTGGGGTGGGGGGCACTGTAGGGTGATGTGGGGCGGGGGGGCACTGTAGGGTGATGTGGGCTGGGGGGGGCTCTGTAGGGTGATGTGGGGCGGGGGGGGCACTGTAGGGTGATGTGGGGTGGGGGGCACTGTAGGGTGATGTGGGGTGGGGGGGCACTGTAGGGTGATGTGGGGGTGGGGGGGCACTGTAGGGTGATGTGGGGCGGGAGGGCACTGTAGGGTGATGGGGGGTGGGGGGGCACTGTAGGGTGATGTGGGGCGGGGGGGCACTGTAGGGTGATGGGGGGTGGGGGGGCACTGTAGGGTGATGGGGGGTGGGGGGGCACTGTAGGGTGATGTGGGGCGGGGGGGCACTGTAGGGTGATGTGGGGTGGGGGGGCACTGTAGGGTGATGTGGGGTGGGGGGGGCACTGTAGGGTGATGTGGGGCGGGAGGGCACTGTAGGGTGATGGGGGGTGGGGGGGCACTGTAGGGTGATGGGGGGTGGGGGGGCACTGTAGGGTGATGTGGGGCGGGGGGGCACTGTAGGGTGATGGGGGGTGGGGGGGCACTGTAGGGTGATGTGGGGCGGGGGGGCACTGTAGGGTGATGGGGGGCGGGGGGGGCACTGTAGGGTGATGTGGGGTGGGGGGGCACTGTAGGGTGATGTGGGGGTGGGGGGGCACTGTAGGGTGATGTGGGGCGGGGGGGCACTGTAGGGTGATGGGGGGCGGGGGGGCACTGTAGGGTGATGTGGGGGGGCGGGGGCACTGTAGGGTGATGTGGGGCGGGGGGGCACTGTAGGGTGATGGGGGGTGGGGGGGCACTGTAGGGTGATCTGGGGCTGGGGGGCACTGTAGGGTGATGTGGGGTGGGGGGGCACTGTAGGGTGATGTGGGGGTGGGGTGGCACTGTAGGGTGATGTGGGGCGGGGGGGCACTGTAGGGTGATGGGGGGTGGGGGTGGCACTGTAGGGTGATGTGGGGGGGCGGGGGCACTGTAGGGTGATGTGGGGGGGGGGCCACTCTAGGGTAATGTGGGGCGGGGGGCACTGTAGGGTGATGTGGGGCGGGGGGGCACTGTAGGGTGATGTGGGGGGGGCACCGTAGGGTGATGTGGGGCGGGGGGGCAATGTAGGGTGATGTGGGGTGGGTGGGCACTGTAGGGTGATGTGGGGGGGGCACCGTAGGGTGATGTGGGGCGGGGGGGCACTGTAGGGTGATGTGGGGTGGGGGGGCACTGTAGGGTGATGTGGGGGGGGCACCGTAGGGTGATGTGGGGTGGGGGGGCACTGTAGGGTGATGTGGGGCGGGGTGGCACTGTAGGGTGATGTGGGGGGGGCACCGTAGGGTGATGTGGTTGGGGGGGGGCACTGTAGGATGTTGTGGGGGGGTACTGTAGGGTGATGGGGGTGGGGGGGCACTGTAGGGTGATGTGGGGCGGGGGGGCACTGTAGGGTGATGTGGGGCGGGGGGCACTGTAGGGTGATGTGGGGCGGGGGGGGTACTGTAGGGTGATGTGGGGCGGGGGGCACTGTAGGGTGATGTGGGGCAGGGGGGCACTGTAGGGTGATGTGGGGTGCGGGGGCACTGTAGGGTGATGTGGGGTGGGGGGGGCACTGTAGGGTGATATGGGGTGGGGGGGCACTGTAGGGTGATGTGGGGAGTGGGGGCACTGTAGGGTGATGTGGGGGCGGGGGGGCACTGTAGAGTGATGTGGGGTGGGGGGGCACTGTAGGGTGATGTGGGGTGGGGGGGCACTGTAGAGTGGGGGGGCACTGTAGGGTGATGTGGGGCGGGGGGGCACTGTAGGGTGATGTGGGGGGGCACTGTAGGGTGATGTGGGGTGGGGGGGCACTGTAGGGTGATGTGGGGAGTGGGGGCACTGTAGGGTGATGTGGGGTGGGGGGGCACTGTAGGGTGATGTGGGGTGGGGGGGCACTGTAGAGTGGGGGGGCACTGTAGGGTGATGTGGGGCGGGGGGGCACTGTAGGGTGATGTGGGGGGGCACTGTAGGGTGATGTGGGGTGGGGGGGCACTGTAGGGTGATGTGGGGCGGGGGGGCAGTGTAGGGTGATGTGGGGGGCGGGGGGGCACTGTAGGGTGATGTGGGGGTCGGGGGCACTGTAGGGTGATGTGGGGGGGCACTGTAGGGTGATGGGGGGTGGGGGGGGCACTGTAGGGTGATGTGGGGCGGGGGGGGCACTGTAGGGTGATGTGGGGGGCGGGGGGGCACTTTAGGGTGATGTGGGGGTCGGGGGCACTGTAGGGTGATGTGGGGCGGGAGGGCACTGTAGGGTGATGTGGGGGGCGGGGTGGCACTGTAGGGTGATGTGGGGGTCGGGGGCACTGTAGGGTGGTGTGGGGTGGGGGGGCACTGTAGGGTGATGTGGGGGGGCACTGTAGGGTGATGGGGGGTGGGGGGGCACTGTAGGGTGATGTGGGGGGGCACTGTAGGGTGATGGGGGGTGGGGGGGGCACTGTAGGGTGATGTGGGGCGGGGGGGCACTGTAGGGTGATGTGGGGCTGGGGGCACTGTAGGGTAATGTGGGGCGGGGGGGCACTGTAGGGTGATGTGGGGGGGCACTGTAGGGTGATGTGGTGGGGGGGGCACTGTAGGATGTTGTGGGGTCGGGGGGCACTGTAGGGTGATATGGGGTGGGGTGGCACTGTAGGGTGATGTTGGGGGGTGCACTGTAGGGTGATGTGGGGTGGGGGGGCACTGTAGGGTGATATGGGGCGGGGGGGCACTGTAGGGTGATGTGGGGGGGCACTGTAGGGTGATGTGGTGGGGGGGGCACTGTAGGATGTTGTGGGGGTGGGGGGGTACTGTAGGGTGATGTGGGGCGGGGGGCACTGTAGGGTGATGTGGGGTGGGGGGCACTGTAGGGTGATGTGGGGGGGGCACTGTAGGGTGATGTGGGGGGGGCACTGTAGGGTGATGTGGGGCGGGGGGCACTGTAGGGTGATGTGGGGCAGGGGGGGGCACTGTAGAGTGATGTGGGGCGGGGGGGCACTGTAGGGTGATGTGGGAGTGGGGGGGCATTGTAGGGTGATGTGGGGTGGGGGGGCACTTTAGGGTGATGTGGGGCGGGGGGGGCACTGTAGGGTGATGTGGGGCGGGGGGGCACTGTAGGGTGATGTGGGGCGGGGGGGCACTGTAGGGTGATGTGGGGCGGGGGGGCACTGTAGGGTGATGTGGGGGTGGGGGGGCACTTTAGGGTGATGTGGGGCGGGTGGGCACTGTAGGGTGATGTGGGGCGGGGGTCACTGTAGGGTGATGTGGGGTGGGGGGGCACTGTCGGGTGATGTGGGGCGGGGGGGCACTGTAGGGTGATGTGGGGTGGGGGGGCACTGTAGGGTGATGTGGGGCGGGGGGGCACTGTAGGGTGATGTGGGGTGGGGGGGCACTGTAGGGTGATGTGGGGTGGGGGGGCACTGTAGGGTGATGTGGGGCAGGGGGTGCACTGTAGGGTGATGTGGGGCGGGAGGGGCACTGTAGAGTGGGGGGCACTGTAGGGTGATGTGGGGCGAGGGGGCACTGTAGAGTGGGGGGGCACTGTAGGGTGATGTGGGGCGGGGGGGCACTGTAGGGTGATGTGGGGCAGGGGGGGGCACTGTAGAGTGTGGGGGCACTGTAGGGTGATGTGGGGCGGGGGTACACTGTAGGGTGATGTGGGGCGGGGGGGCACTGTAGGGTGATGTGGGGCGGGGGGGCACTGTAGGGTGATGTGGGGCAGGGGCACTGTAGGGTGATGTGGAGCGGGGGGGCACTGTAGGGTGATGTGGGGCGGGGGGGCACTGTAGGGTGATGTGGGGCGGGGGGGCACTGTAGGGTGATGTGGGGCGGGGGGGCACTGTAGGGTGATGTGGGGCGGGGGGGGCACTGTAGGGTGATGTGGGGCGGGGGGGCACTGTAGGGTGATGTGGAGGGGCGGGGGGGGGGCACTGTAGGGTGATGTGGGGTGGGGGGGGCACTGTAGGGTGATGTGGGGTGGGGGGGGCGGGGGGGCACTGTAGGGTGATGTGGGGCGGGGTGGGCACTGTAGGGTGATGGGGGGTGGGGGGGCACTGTAGGGTGATGTGGGGGGGCGGGGGGGCACTGTAGGGTGATGTGGGGGGGCGGGGGGGCACTGTAGGGTGATGTGGGGGGGCGGGGGCACTGTAGGGGGGCGGGGGCACTGTAGGGTGATGTGGGGGGGCGGGGGCACTGTAGGGTGATGTTGTGGGGCGGGGGCACTGTAGGGTGATGTGGTGGGGGGCATTGTAGGGTGATGTGGGGGGGGCACTGTAGGGTGATGTGGGGGGGGCACTATAGTGGGATTTGCAACCAGCGTCCCCCTGATCATGACTTTCAGAGGACATTTTCTGAAACGTAATGAGCCTTGCGCCGGATATCAGTGCAAAGCTGACTACCATATTTAAATCCGAATTTCAATGTCTTTAGCAATCCCAGGATGGTATCATCTGTGCTCAAAGGAGAAAGAAAATTACAGCACAGGAACAGAACATAAGAACATAAGAAATAGGAGCAGGAGTAGGCCATCTAGCCCTTCGAGCCTGCCCCGCCATTCAATAAGATCATGGCTGATCTGTCGCTGCTCAGTTCCACTTTCCCGCCCTCTCCCCATAACCCTTAATCCCCTCGCTTATCAAAAACCCATCAACCTGCGTCTTAAAGATATTTAGCGAGGCAGCCTCCACCACTTCAACGGGCAGAGAATTCCAGAGATTCACCACCCTTTGAGTGAAGAAGTTCCTCCTCAACTCCGTTCTAAACCGCCCCCCTTTATCTTGAGGCTGTGCCCCCTAGTCCTACTGTCTTTCTGTGCAGGAAGATTCTCTCCACCTCTATCCTATCCATCCCATTCATCATCTTATACGTCTCAATGAGATCTCCCCTCATTCTTCTAAACTCCAACGAGTACAAGCCTAATTTATTCAGCCTCTCCTCATAACTCAACCCCCTCAACTCCGGTATCAGCCTAGTAAACCTCCTCTGCACTCCCTCCAGGGCCAAAATATCCTTGCGCAGGTGCGGCGACCAGAACTGCACACAGTACTCCAGCTGCGGCCTCACCAATGCCCTATACAGCTGCAGCAAGACCTCCCTACTTTTATATTCAATCCCCCTCGCTATGAAGGCCAGCATCCCATTCGCCTTCCTGACCACCTGCTGCACCTGCAAGCTGGGTTTTTGCGACTCATGCACAAGGACCCCGAGGTCCCTCTGCACCGTCGCCTGCTGCAGTTTTTCGCCATGTAAGTAATAGTCCTTCCTACCATTCCTCCTACCAAAGTGGACCACCTCACACTTGCCAACATTAAATTCCATTTGCCATTTCCTGGCCCATTCGCTCAGCCTATCTGGCTCTTTTGCCTTCCAAGCCTGCATCAACCATGCTGCCCAACTGAACTAAAACTCCTTATCCTTCCGGGGACCATATCCCTCTATTCCCATCCTATTCATGGATTTATTAAGACAACCTTACAAGTCACTACTGTATCCGCTTCTGCTACCTCCCCCGGCAATGAGTTCCAGGCACCCACTACTCTGTATAAAAAATCTGCCTCGTACATCTCCTTTAAACCTTGCCCATTGCTCCTTAAACCTGTGCTTTCGAGTAATTGACTCTTCCACTCTGGGAAAAAGCTTCTTCCACTCTGTCCATGCCTCTTGTAGACTTCTATCATGTTGCCCCTCAACCTCTGTTGAAGTTCTCAACAGTGGGGATTAAAGCTGGTCTCTATCAACAGGGACCATGTGTAATGGTCTCACTGGTGGGAACAGACAACACTGAGGTCGTGGGTAGTGCCAGCCTGGCACACTGGCACTGGCATGGGCAGTGCCAAGGCCAAGGCCTGAAGAGTTGGGCCAATCATTGATGATGGGGGGACCCATCATCATCATAGGTCTGTTCTCGTTGGAGTTTAGAAGGATGAGGGGGCACCTTATAGAGACGTATAAGATAATGAAGGGGATGGATAGGGTAGAGGGAGAGAGATTCTTCCCACTTAGAAATGATAGCAGGACTAGAGGGCACAGCCTCAAGATAAGGTATATCTGCGCTGTAATGTTCTATGTTCTATTAAGGGGGGGCAGTTTATTAGAGTTGAGGAGGAACTTCTTCACTCAAAGGGTGGTGAATCTCTGGAATTCTCTGCCCGTTGAAGTGGTGGAGGCTGCCTCGCTAAATATTTTTAAGTCACGGGTAGATAGGTTTCTGATAGACAAGGGAATTAAGGGTTATGGGGAGAAAGCGGGAGAGTGGAACTGATCCACTTCAGATCAGCCATGATCTTATTGAATGGTGGGGCAGGCTCGAAGGGCTAGATGGCCGACTCCTGATCCTATTTCTTATGTTCTTATTCTTATGACCCACTGCACACTTTGCATTAGGGTTTGTGGGTGAGAACAATCAGGGCTCACCTTGGGGACGGGGGAATGTTGGGGTTGGGCATGCTCTGTGGAGCACAGCATGCCAGAAATTCATTCAACTAAGTGTGTCCACTTGTTGGGCATTTCGCTTTTTGGGGGAAAATCACCTCCAGAGGATGCAGATGGGCTTTTATCTATTGACCAGTATCTAAAATGTATATGCTTTTAGCCATTTAAGTACCAGCGTAATTAGTGCAAATGGGTATCAGCTAAAAAAAAGTAGCCATCAGCTACAGAATAAACCTACTTAACAAATCACCAAATGATTTTTTTCATACAGGTCAACAAATAATCACTTCAGGTATCCTGCCATCTGATAAGATACTTCCCCAGCACAATATGTCACACAATTTTTAAAAATTCAGACATGAGCCAACGTTCTTTTTCACCCAACTTAACAGAAAAACTCACTTTAAACTTTTGACAAAATATTTTCCGTGCTTTATAACACAAGAATTAATGTAGGCCTATTGAATTATCAATCCCAACAGCTTTGAGGTTTGATAATTGAATCGAACTGAATCAATTCTCAAGCTTCTTGGAACTGCAATCAAACTACAATCTGAGCCAAATTGGCTCACCCATCTCATTCTGTGCTTGTTTACCCACTGAGTATTTGGGTAAGCAAAAATCAACCAATCAAACCTTTAAATCATTGATGATTAACTAAAGGGAGGTCAGCTAATACAATAGTTGCTTTCACAGCATGCCACTGACAAGACTGTACTTGCCCTCTAATTAGCATCGAAACGATCTGTATATCCAAGATTTGGGTACAGTCACAAGCCAGTCCTAGCCAATCTCAAGCGAATCATATAATAGTGATATGTGCTTCTTTCCAATTAAATGTGACGAATCTTTACGTTAGTGCCTAGATTATATTAAAATTAAATTTTATTAATAGCAATTTCTAGGTAACAAGGGGCCAAACTTCAGCAGAAAACTAGCAGAGATCAAAATAGACATCTTGCTGTGTGGGAACAGGGAAATAAACAGCTCCCAGAGGACAGAGAAAACAAGAGTCCTTGAATTCTGCACAACACCTGGGTGTTGAGGCCACCATGTTTTGACTGTTTGGCAATGGGAACACTGACTCCCTGCACCAGGAACAGAGTGTGGGGGAGACAATTGTTGGAGAGTTTGACGTGGTTTGGGTGGGTACAGATGGTTCAATGACAGGTTTTGTAATTGGTCCGTTCAGATGTTAGCTCAGCAATGATTGGGTGAAATCAGTCTCCATAGAGTTTGTGATGTAAAAATGCTAAGAAGGGATTCTCCGAGCACAGAGATTTGTCGAGGATTTACAGATTGCATTGACTGGTGCCGTGGCATCGGGGGCAGAGCAGGGGGCATTTCCATGTAGATGGTTCTTCTACCCAGAGTGTAATGGGAATGCTGCTGTACTTTGATACTCCTGCTCAGACATTAGCCTCAATGGATGGGAGGCTGGTTTGTGTGATGAACTGGGCTTAATTCATGACCCTTTGTGGTCTTGCAGTCTTGGAGCCAAACCAAGGTGTGAAACCAAAGAAAGTGCTTTCTATGTTGCATCTGTAAAAGTTGGTGAGAGTCATAGTGGAGATACCAAATTTCCTTAGTCTTCTGAGAAAGTAAAGACATTAATGGGCTTTCTTAACTCCCGTGTCGGCATGAGGGGACCAGGACAGGTTGTTGATGATCTGGATTCTGTTTCATTAATAAACAGTATGCTTTGCCTGGATAGCATACAAGAAACAATACTTTTCACTGTATACTAATATGTAATAAACTAAATTAAATTAGAATATGGTTCAAACAAACAGAAAATGTCCTGAGAATCAAAGACCAACCAGAGTAAAAGGATATTCACAATGTTCTGGACACAAATGATTCCTCTCCAGCTCCTCTGTCCCCTGTTCCCGTGACTCACTGCTTTGGACACAGAGACACTGAACCCCGGGGATCACGTCACCATCAACCCCGATAACCCACTGATGTGCCCTGATTGACTGGAGGCCCATTTTGCAGTGTGTCCTCCAGCATCTTCCTGTCTGTCTATCAGGGTGACACACAGGGCAGTTTCCCAACTGCGTCACACACCCCGTTATCCTCAGCTAAATTCAGCTCTGTCACCTGGTGTCATTGACACGAGCAAGAGACAGAAAGGTGACCCAGACTCACATAGGAAGTTGAAATTTGTGGCTCGAAACCAACACTTCACCATTTCTCAGTAAAATCCAAGTTATTTACACTGGGGGTTTTATTATTAGACGTTGAAGGTAAAGGGTTGAGTGGGGGGGGCAGTTTCAAAAGGTATTGTCAATTGTGTTAGCTGCGTCTCAGTGGGTAGCACTCTTACCTCTGAGTCAGAAGGTTGTGGGTTCAAATCCTGGTCCAGGGACCTGAAGACGAAAATCAAATCCAACATTCCTCATCCAGCACTGAGGGAGTGCTGCACTGTCAGAGAGTCAGTGCTGAGGGAGCCCCGCACTGTCAGAGAGTCAGTGCTGAGGGAGTGCCGCACTGTCAGAGGGTCAGTGCTGAGGGAGTGCCGCACTGTCAGAGGGTCAGTGCTGGGGGAGTGCCGCGCTGTCAGAGGGTCAGTGCCGAGGGAGTGCTGCACTGTCAGAGGGTCAGTACTGAGGGAGCGCCGCACTGTCAGAGAGTCAGTGCTGAGGGAGCCCCGCACTGTCAGAGGGTCAGTGCTGAGGGAGTGCCGCACTGTCAGAGGGTCAGTGCTGAGGGAGTGCCGCACTGTCAGAGGGTCAGTGCTGGGGGAGTGCCGCGCTGTCAGAGGGTCAGTGCCGAGGGAGTGCTGCACTGTCAGAGGGTCAGTACTGAGGGAGCGCCGCACTGTCAGAGGGTCAGTACTGAGGGAGCGCCACACTGTCAGAGGGTCAGTACTGAGGGAGTGCCGCACTGTCAGAGGGTCAGTGCTGAGGGAGTGCCGCACTGTCAGAGGATCAGTGCCGAGGGAGTGCCGCACTGTCAGAGAGCCAGTGCTGAGGGAGTGCCGCACTGTCAGAGGGTCAGTGCTGAGGGAGTGCCGCACTGTCAGAGGGTCAGTGCTGAGGGAGCCCCGCACTGTCAGAGGGTCAGTGCTGAGGGAGTGCCGCACTGTCAGAGGGTCAGTACTGAGGGAGTGCCGCACTGTCAGAGGGTCAGTGCCGAGGGAGTGCCGCACTGTCAGAGGGTCAGTGCTGAGGGAGTGCCGCACTGTCAGAACAGCCTTCTTTCAAAGAAAATTTTAAACTGAGGCCCTGTCTGCCCCCCACTCAAAAGGATCCCACAGCCACTATCTGGAAGAAGAGGAGGGAAGTTCTCCCCTGGGTCCAGGCCAATATTTATCCTTCAATCAACATCACTAAACACACATCGTCTGCTCAGTATCACATTGCTGTTTGTGGGATCTTGCTGTGTGTAAATTGGCTGCTACTTTACAACACAGACTACAAATCCAAAGTACTTCATTGGCTGTAAAGCAACTTGGAACATCCTGTGGTTGTGAAAGGTGCTATAGAAATGCAAGTGTTTAAATGGAAGATTTATGTTCTCTGATCTTGTTATCTGGAATGTGTTATCTGGATTTCAGCCACTCCCAATTTACCATTTAATAAATTCTCTTTGGTTCAGGTACGACTTACAGCAAAGGCAGAATTCTCTGGATAGTAATTTTTTAAAAAAGTTTATTAATTGAAAAAGTTTACTGAACAACTTTAAGCCATTAACTTTTACAGCTTCATGTGGGTGATCAGTCTCTAGAAGTGTAACCCTCTCTGGAATCTTCTTTGACAGGAATTCTTGTGGAATTCAGCCTCCGGAGTTTGGCTCCTTCTTTGGCAGTAATTTCCTTGGACTTCAGCCTTGGGAGTCTTCAGTAACATAGAAACATAGAACAGTACAGGCCCTTTGGCCCTCAATGTTGTGCCAAGCTATGTCCAATCCGAAGATAAGAACATAAGAAATAGGAGCAGGAGTAGGCCATCTGGCCCTTCGAGCCTGCCCCGCCATTCAATAAGATCATGGCTGATCTGTCGTGGCTCAGTTCCACCTTCCTGCCCTCTCCCCATAACCCTTAATCCCTTCTCTTATCAAAAACCCATCAACCCGTTTCTTAAAAATATTTAGCGAGGCAGCCTCCACCACTTCAACGGGTAGAGAATTCCAGAGATTCACCACCCTTTGAGTGAAGAAGTTCCTCCTCAACTCCGTTCTAAACCGCCTCTCCTTTATCTTGAGGCTGTGCCCCCTAGTCCTACTGTCTTTTTTGAGCGGGAAGAGTCTCTCCACCTCTATCCTATCCATCCCATTCATCAGCTTATACGTCTCAATGAGATCTCCCCTCATTCTTCTAAACTCTAACGAGTACAAGCCTAGTTTATTCAGCCTCTCCTCATAGCTCAATCCCCTCAACTCTGGTATCAGCCTAGTAAACCTCCTCTGCACTCCCTCCAGGGCCAAAATATCCTTGCGCAGGTGCGGCGCCCAAAACTGCACACAGTACTCCAGCTGCGGCCTCACCAATGCCCTGTACAGCTGCAGCAAGACCTCCCTACTTTTATATTCAATCCCCCTCGCTATAAAGGCCAGCATCCCATTCGCCTTCCTGACCACCTGCTGCACCTGCAGGCTGGGTTTTTGCGACTCATGCACAAGGACCCCGAGGTCCCTCTGCACCGTCGCCTGCTGCAGTTTTTCGCCACGTAAGTAATAGTCCTTCTTACCATTCCTCCTACCAAAGTGGACCACCTCACACTTGCCAACATTAAATTCCATTTGCCATTTCCTGGCCCATTTGCCCAGCCTATCTAGATCCTTCTGCAGTCTCTCCACACCCTCCGCACAATTTGCCTTTCCCCCAATCTTGGTGTCATCAGCAAATTTCGACACCCTGCACTCGGTTCCCTCCTCCAGATCATCTATATAAATGGTAAATAGCTGAGGCCCCAGCACCGACCCCTGGGGCACCCCACTAGTCACCAACCGCCAATCCGAATAGCACCCATTGACCCCCACTCTCTGCCTCCTATTTGACAACCAATCCTCTATCCACGCTAACACCCTACCCCCAACTCCATGCCCCCTGACCTTCTGCATTAACCTCTTGTGAGGTACCTTGTCAAACGCCTTCTGAAAATCCAGAAAGACCACATCCACCGGCTCTCCTCTATCCACTGCCCTAGACACATCCTCATAGAACTCCAGTAAATTTGTCAGACACGACTTCCCTTTAATGAAACCGTGTTGCGTCTGCTCTATCAAGCAATTCCCCTCAAGATGCCTCGCAATTTCCTCCTTAATGACGGATTCTAACATTTTACCTACCACAGACATTAAACTAACCGGCCTATAATTCCCCGCCTTTTGCCTGGCACCCTTCTTATCAGTCTATCCCACTCCCTATCATTCTGGGATGCTCCATGTGCCTATCCAATAACCGCTTGAAAGTTCCTAAAGTGTCCGACTCCACTATCACAGCAGGCAGTGCATTCCACACCCCAACCACTCTCTGAGTGAAGAATCTACCTCGGACATCCCTCCTATATCTTCCACCATGAACCTTATATTTATACCCCCTAGTAACAGCTACATCCAACCGAGGAAATAGTCTCTGAATGTCCACTCTATCAATCCCTCTCATCGCCTTATAAACCTCTATTAAGGCTTCTCTCATCCTCCTCCGTTCCAAAGAGAAAAGCCCCAGCTCCCTCAACCTTTCCTCATAAGACCTACCCTCCAAACCAGGCAGCATCCTGGTAAATCTCCTCTGCACTCTCTCCAATGCTTCCACATCCTTCTTATAGTGAGGTGACCAGAACTGCACACAATATTCCAAATGTGGTCTCACCGGCATCTGGTATAGTTGCAGCATAACCCCATGGCTCTTAAACTCAAACCCCCTGTTAATAAACACTAACACACTATAAACCTTCTTCACTGCTCTATCCACGAGTGGCAGCCTTCATAAGGATATGAACTTGTTTAGCACGGAAGAACTTCTGAATCTCTACTTTTATTCCCAAAGTGACCATTACCTCATGTCAGAGTTGGGCCTGTTGTAATGTGGCAATTGGTCAATTTAGTCACTAGATTATTTTATTGTTTCCCCAATTACTTACACCACCGTCGCTCATTATCTTAGACAGGAATACAACAGAACTGGTTCCTACAATCCCTTTATCTGATTCTCTGCAGTTTCACACAGTTTCAAATGTTGAGGTTAATCAGAGTTTGAAGATTTCTCTTGCCAGTCCATCCTCCTGTGCCTGGCCTTGTCCTAAACAAGGTTATTAACATTCTCTGGATTAAAGGTTCCTCCTGGTTGTTGCTATCTGTTGTGTCCTTTGTCACAGTCTGGACCAGAACATTTACATTGAAAGGTTGTTAAGAAATTCCAGTGAATTCCAGTCCCTAGTGTAATGTTCCATTTGGTGTATGTCAGATTCACAGATGTCCATGTGTGATTTGATTTGATTTAATATTGTCACATGTATTAACAAAAGTGAAAAGTATTGTTTCTTACATGCTATACAGACGAAGCACACTGTTCATAGAGAAGGAAACGAGACAGTGCAGAATGTAGTGTTACAGTCACAGCGAGGGTGTAGAGAAAGATCAACTTAATGCGAGGTAAGTCCATTCAAAAGTCTGACAGCAGCAGGGAAGAAGCTGTTCTTGAGTCGGTCGGTACGGGACCTCAGACTTTTCCAGCTTTTTTAAAAGTGGAAAAGAGAATGTCCGGGTTGCGTGGGGTCCTTCATTATGCCGGCTGCTTTGCCAGTGGGAAGTGCAGACAGAGTCAATGGATGGGAGGCTGGTTTGAGCTTAATCACGATCTTTTGTACTTCCCTTTGGGCAGAACAGGAGCCAAAGCAAGCTGCAATACAGCCAGAACGCTTTCTATGGTGTATCTGTAAAAGTTGGTGAGAGTTGTACTGGACGTACCAAATTTCCTTAGTCTTTTGAGAAAGTAGAGACATTCATGGGCTTTCCTAACTATAGTGTCGGCATGGCGGGGGACCAGGTCAGGTTGTTAGTAATCTGGATACCTAAAAACTTGAAGCTTTTGACCCTTTCTACTTTGTCCCTATTGATGTAGACAAGGGCATGTTCTCCTTTACACTTCCTTCACTTTGTTGACATTGAGAGATTATTGTTGCCACACCGATTCACCAGATTCTCTATCTCATTCCTGTACTCTGTCTTGTCATTGTTTGCGATTTGATCCAAAATGGTGATGTCATCGGCAAACTTGAAAATTGAACTGGAGGTGTATAAGGAGTGTAATAGGGGGCTGAGAACACAGCTTTGTGGGGCAGCGGTGTTGAGGATGATCATGGAGGAGGTGTTGTTGCTGATCCTTACTGATTGTGGTCTATCAGTTAGGAAGTTCGGGATCCGGTCACAGAGGGGAGGAGCCGAGCCCCAGGCCACAGATTTTGGAGATGAGTTTCATGGGAATAATGGTGTTGAAGGCTGAGTTGTAGTCAATAAATAGGAGTCCGACATAGATGTCCTTGTTATCTAGGTGTTACATAGAACATAGAAAAACTGCAGCACAAACAGGCCCTTCGGCCCACAAGTTGCACCAAACATGTCCCTATCTACTAGGTCTACCTATAACCCTCAATCCTATTAAGTCCCATGTATTTATCCAAAAGTCTCTTAAAAGACCCCACCAAATTTGCCTCCACCACCGATGGCAGCCGATTCCACTCACCCACCACCCTCTGAGTGAAATACTTACCCCTGACATCTCATAGAACATAGAACATTCCAGCGCAGTACAGGCCCTTCGGCCCTCGATGTTGCGCCGACCAGTGGAACGAATCTAATGACCCTCTAACCTAAACTATTCCAATGTTATCCATATGCCTATCCACTGACCATTTGAATGCCCTTAAAGTTGGCGAGTCCACAACTGCTGCAGGCAGGGCATTCCACACCCTTACTACCCTCTGAGTAAAGAACCTACCTCTGACATCCGTCCTATAATTACCACCCCTTAATTTAAAGCTATGTCCCCTTGTGTTATCCATCACCATCCGAGGTAAAAGGCTCTCACTATCCACCCTATCCAATCCTCTGATCATCTTGTATGCCTCAATTAGGTCACCTCTTAACCTCCTTCTCTCCAATGAAAATAACCTCAAGTCCCTCAGCATTTCCTCGTAAGACCTTCCCACCATACCAGGCAACATCCTGGTAAAGTTCCTCTGCACCCTTTCCAATGCCTCCACATCTTTCTTATAATGCGGTGACACAATACTCCAAGTGCGGCCGCACCAGAGTTTTGTACAGTTGTAACATGACCTCACGGGGTGGTCCACTTTGGTAGGAAGAATGGTAGGAAGGACTATTACTTACGTGGCGAAAAACTGCAGCAGGCGACGGTGCAGAGGGACCTCGGGGTCCTTGTGCATGAGTCGCAAAAACCCAGCTTGCAGGTGCAGCAGGTGGTCAGGAAGGCGAATGGGATGCTGGCCTTCATAGCGAAGGGGATTGAATATAAAAGTAGGGAGGTCTTGCTGCAGCTGTATAGGGCATTGGTGAGGCCGCAGCTGGAGTACTGTGTGCAGTTTTGGGTGCCGCACCTGCGCAAGGATATTTTGGCCCTGGAGGGAGTGCAGAGGAGGTTTACTAGGCTGATACCGGAGTTGAGGGGATTGAGCTACGAGGAGAGGCTGAATAAACTGGGCTTGTACTCGTTAGAGTTTAGAAGAATGAGGGGAGATCTCATTGAGACGTATAAGATGATGAATGGGATGGATAGGATAGAGGTGGAGAGACTCTTCCCGCTCAAAAAAGACAGTAGGACTAGGGGGCACAGCCTCAAGATAAAGGGGGGGCGTTTTAGAACAGAGTTGAGGAGGAACTTCTTCACTCAAAGGGTGGTGAATCTCTGGAATTCTCTGCCCGTTGAAGTGGTGGAGGCTGCCTCGCTAAATATTTTTAAGAAACGGGTTGATGGGTTTTTGATAAGAGAAGGGATTAAGGGTTATGGGGAGAGGGCGGGAAGGTGGAACTGAGCCACGACAGATCAGCCATGATCTTATTGAATGGCGGTGCAGGCTCGAAGGGCTAGATGGCCTACTCCTGCTCCTATTTCTTATGTAAATTCAATCCCTCTCCCAACAGATCAGCACTTCACCAGAAACCACTCCCACAGTCAGAGAATTTAAAAGGTCTCTCATTGGTGTAGATGACTTTGTGTCAGTGCAGATGGGATAATTGAGTGAATCCCCTCCCCATATTGATCAGGTGAATGGTCTCTCTGCAGTGTGACTGCCTCACCAGCTGAAAGCCCAACCTGAGGGTGATGTTTCTTTGTTTTTACCCCATTGCCGGTATCTCCACATTCACGAATGTCCAACAGGGATGGGGCCCTGAATCCCTCCCCACACTGCACGGTCTCCCCATGGTGAGTGACTCTGCAGGTTGAACAGTCAGTTACCCCTCAGACAGGACACGGGGCCCGCTGTCTGTCCGCTCACAGCCCTCCCACACACACTGCACTGACTGGGCGTGTTTCCGCACAAAGTCCACGCTCTGATTGGCTGGAGGACCAATTTCCTTCCGGTCCTCCAGCTTTTCCCATTGGTTAAAACCTCAGCATGACGGGCGGGTGACGGTCCTGCGCATGCGCACCCCCCCCTTTGGACATGCGCAGTCCCAGCCCGGGGTGGAGGTCACCGAGCGGCTTCTCGCTCTGGCCGGAGCCCGTCAGCCGGTTGCCTGGAAACCCGGGCTCGTGGGGAGGGGCGGGCGGAGGTGGAGGGGCGGAAGGGGAGGGGAAGAAATTGATGGGGGCGGGGCTCCTGTTTCCGCGCGCCGGGCCTGCGTCACCGCGGGGCAGAGTGATTCCTATTGGCTGATCCGGACAGGGCTCCATTGTGACGTCACAACGCGGAAGTCCTCTGGCAACATCTGGAGGGAATCAGTCTTCCCCCCCTTCCCCATTCTGGGGGAAACTGGGGACCTGCAGCAACTGGGGGGGTAAGGAAGTGAATCCAGGGAGGGAGCAGACTCTGGAAAGGTTGGCCCAGGTCTCTCTCTCTCTCTCTCTGAAAGACATTGCGACACCTGAGAGTGTTCCTGTTTACTGAATGTGCAAAGAGCTTTCACCAGTTACACAGCCTGATAAAACATCGCAGCGATCACATTGCGGAGAGACTATCCTGTGTATGGATGAAGCTTCAATAATCATCAAACCTGGAGAGTCACAAGGACACCTGCGCCATGGGGAAACCGTGGAAATGTGGGGACTGTGGGAAGGGATTCAAAGCTCCGTCAGAGCTGGAAAATCATCGACGCAGTCACACTGGGGAGAGACCGTTCATCTGTTCCGAGTGTGGGAAGGGATTCACTCTGTCATCGAATCTGCTGGCACACGAGCGAGTCCATGCTGGGGAGGGGCCGTTCACCTGCTCCATTTGTGGGAAAGGGTTCACACAGTTCCTGACCCTGCAGCGACACCAGGTAGTTCACACTGTAGAGAGGCCGTTCTCCTGCTCTGAGTGTGGACAGGGATTTACCAGATCATCCAGTCTGCTCACCCACCAGCGAATTCATGCTGGGACAAGGCCATTCATCTGTACTGAATGTGGGAAGGGATTTACAAGGTCATCCTGTCTTCAGACTCACCAGCGAATTCACACCGGGGAGAAGCCATTCATCTGCACTGTATGTGAAAAGTGTTTTGGGGATGCATCCAGCTTTGCGAGACACCAGCGAATTCACACAGGGAAAAGGTCATTCTGCTGTTCTGTGTGTGGAAAGGGATTCGCTCTTTCATCCAACTTGTGGAGACACCAGCAAATACACGCCAGGGAGAAGCTGTTCAGCTGCTCTGAGTGTGGGAAGGGATTCAATGATTCATCAGCCCTGGAGAGGCACCAGAGAGTTCACACTGGGGAGAGGCCGTTCACCTGCTCTCAGTGTGGGAAGGGATTCACTCGGCCATCCCACCTGCAGACACACCAACGAGTTCACACTGGGGAGAGACCCTTCACCTGCTCTCAGTGTGGGAAGGGGTTCAGTGAATCATCTAACTTGCTGGCACATGAGCGAGTTCACACAGGGGAGAGGCCATTCACCTGCTCTGTGTGTGGGAAAGGATTCGCTCAGTCATCAACCCTGCTGCGACACCGGGCTGTCCACACAGGAGAGAGGCCGTTCCCCTGCTCTGTGTGCGG
Source organism: Prionace glauca (assembly GCA_037974335.1). NCBI lineage: Eukaryota > Metazoa > Chordata > Chondrichthyes > Carcharhiniformes > Carcharhinidae > Prionace > Prionace glauca. Next base: position 52,888,849 of record CM075742.1, read on the forward strand.
GAAGGGATTTACTCGCTCAACCAATCTGGTGACACACCAACGGGTTCACTCTGGGGAGAGGCCCTTCGCCTGTTCCGTGTGCAGGAAGGATTTTGTAGATGCCTCCAGCCTCAGGAGACACCACCAAGTTCACACTGGGGAGAGGTCGTTCGCCTGCTCTGTGTGCGGGAGGGGATTCGCTAATTCATCCAACCTGCGTAGACACCAGCGAATACACGCCAGGGAGAGGCCGTTCACCTGCTCTGAGCGTGGAAAGGGATTCACTCGGTTATCCAGCCTGTGCAGATATCAGATCAGTCACAGCGAATAGAGACTTTTCACATTCAGACTGTGGATGTCCTTTGTATCGATTACGATAGGCCAGACAGGCGGAGGGCATTGATTGGATGGCTATTTGAGCCCATATAATGCCTTTTCCATCCATGTCCTGGGGTGGAGGATTTAACTGTCCCATTCAACCATAGACTGCATTGGTTCACACACAGCGAGATGCTGTGCCTTGTGGAGTCTGCGGACTGTATATGCATCACCTCCTCAGTTATTTGGAAAAGCTTTTATTCCAGTTTTGTTTTCATTTTGGCCTCATGTTCCTGATTTTTAGGTATCCTATCTGGAGAGGGGTGTTGGGAGGGAGAAGGACCTCCTTGTGAACCTGCTCCTGAGCCTGACCAAACTGAGGAAGAAGCCTCACAACATCAGGTTTCTGAAGCTCGTGATTCCAAATAAACCTGTTGAACTTTAACCTGGTGTTGTGAGATTCCTTACTGGGCCCACCCCAGTCCAGCACCGGCACCTCCACATCATGGCCAAACTCATCGACAGGTCTAGGCAGCAGGCGATCGAGAGACTTCTCTGGGCTGGACATCATCACCCCCTCCCACCCCCCCACCCTGAAGAAGGACATTGTGGTTTAAAGGTTGCAATTTTCCTTTTGAGATTTATGTTCTTTGTCACTGTTGATTTAAGGAACCTTTCAATTCATTGATTTATCCATTGGTTCATTTGTCCTTTGTGCTCATTGCTGGCTTAGTTTCATTAGTTCACCCTTTTGGAAATAGAGGAGATAAGTGAGGGGTTAAAAACTTGGCAGAGGGAATATCATGTAGGAAAATGTGAAGTTGTGCACTTTGTAGGAAGAATAAAGGAGCTGAATATTATTTAAATGGAAAAAGACTGCAGAAAGCTGCAGCACAAAGGGATTTGGGGATCCTCATATAAATCACACAAAGCTAGCACGCAAGTTCAGCAGGTCCCTGGGAAAGCAAATGGGATCGAGTACAAAAATCAGAAAAACTAAATAAGGTACTGGTTCGACCACAGCTGGAAGACCGTGAACAGTTTATTCCTGTTACAGAAAGTAAGTGTAGGAGTAGACCATTCATTCCTTCGAGCCTGCACCACTATTCGATTTGATCATGGCTGATTGTGCTCTTCAGTAATCCACTCCCGTTTTCTCTCCATACCCTGTAGCATTAATTTACCATGGCCAATACACCTCAACACATCTTTGGAGTGTGGGAGGAAGCCCACGGAGGCATGGGGAGAATGTGCAAACTCCACACAGTCATCCAAGCCCGGAATCGAACCCAGCTCCCTGGCGCTGTGAGGCAGCAGTGTTAACCACTGTGCTAACAGAGGCCAAGAGAGTTGGGTGAATCTGAGATGTATCAATAAACATCTCCTGGGGAGGAACAGTGACATCGGCAGATAGGCAGTCGATAAGGAAACAGAAGATGATTCGAGCAGCTCAGATTTGGAGCTGGGAGCTATTTGTTAAATTTTTTGGGAATCTTGAAGAGACAAAAGTGAATGCTATTTGGGACTGACCAGATTGAAATAAAGTTACATTTACTGTGATGAGTTTGTGACTGTATTTTGTTAACCAAATGACACATTTTACAAGGTGGGCTTCATAGAGAAACTATGAGTAATGTGAGTATTTTATACATAAAACATGAATGCACAGATTATATTCCAGTATTACTCAGAAACACAAGTAGGGAAAGCAGTAATCTCATTGAGACATATAAGATGATGAATGGGATGGATAGGATAGAGGTGGAGAGACTCTTCCCGCTCAAAAAAGACAGTAGGACTAGGGGGCACAGCCTCAAGATAAAGGGGAGGCGGTTTAGAACGGAGTTGAGGAAGAACTTCTTCACTCAAAGGGTGGTGAATCTCTGGAATTCTCTGCCCGTTGAAGTGGTGGAGGCTGCCTCGCTAAATATATTTAAGACGCGGGTTGATGGGTTTTTGATAAGAGAGGGGATTAACGGATATGGGGAGAGGGCGGGAAGGTGGAACTGAGCTGCGACAGATCAACCATGATCTTATTGAATGGTGGGGCAGGCTCGAAGGGCTAGATAGCCTACTCCTGCTCCTATTTCTTATGTTCTTATGTAATCAGGACTGTAATCATTGTCAGTGTCATAATCCACCTCAGAAACCAATGTGGACCATAGGTTTTCCTATTTGAATTTGGCCAGGATAAATATGAGATGTTTCACTCCAAGTATGATTTAAATGACGCACTAGAGCTTTTATCAAACAAAGTTTGTTTAAGAATACAGTTAAGACATAGAAAAAAATCAGCAATAGCTTTTACCATTTACAAACAAGAAAAAGGATTGATATGGTATAAACCTTAACAACTAAATGCACTGTTCCATTAGAACAAACATCCTTATAAACATGTACCTGTCCCAGATTTTGCAGAGAAAATATGAATGTACCTGTTGTTTTGCAGCTCAGCAATACCTGCTGTGAATTAGTCCTTTGGATAGAGAATTGAAAATCTGGCTTCTCCGTTCCAGAACTCCAAGCACCTTGAAGTAGAGGCAATGCCACTGCTGGCTGCACAGATACCCTATAGTGCAGAACAAGGCCATTTGGCCCATCCTGTCTACACTGACCACAATCCCACCCAGGCCCTACCCCCATATCCCTACATATTTACACACTAATCCCTCTAACCTACACATCTCAGTACTCGAAGGGGCAATTGTTAGCATGGCCAATCAACCTAACCTGCACATCTTTAGACAGTGGGGGGAAACCGAAGGAAACCCACACAGACACGAGGAGAATATGCAAACTCCAACACATAGTGACCCAAGCTGGGAATTGAACCCAGGTTCCTGGAGCTGTGAAGCGGTTGTGCTCACCACTGTGCTATGGTGCTGCTCAGATAGATTTGCTTCTAGCTGCAAACCACCAACATCAGAATTTTCACTACAGCAAGGTTAAAAAAAACTGCTTCCGACATTGCAGAATTTCTCATAACATGAAAAGAGAGACAGAGATACTGCCTTTCAGTCTGGATTCCACACAGCTTCTAACTAAAACTGAAAGTGAATCCTGTTTTCCTCTGTGAAGGAACCACCTGAGTTTGACTTGTCAATCAAACTACCCACACTTCAAAAGTTCGTAAACTCCCAGAGTAAAAATAAACAGAACCCCAATTAAACCAGTAAGCAGCAATACAAGGACAACTAATCAGATAGCTGGTGTCACAATGAACATGATTAAGAAAAACATTTCTCAAAGGCACAGTGGTATCAGAGTGGGTCCACTATCTTGAATATCATCTTTAGTAGACACTTATAGCATTGACGATAAATTAAGTACAAATTCATCTCTGGATGGGGATATTAAATGCAAAAATATTTATGAAAGGTGTGAAGGGTTATGTTTTAAGACATTTGATTATACAGAATGTGGCTTTGAATAGAATATTGATCCCAGAAGTAACTTTTCTCACGGTATAAATGCTAATTGTAACAATTATGATCAAAATACTACAGATATTGGAATCTGAAACGAGAACAGAGAAAGCTGGAAATACTCGACAGATCTGGCAGCATCTGCAGGGAGAGATAAACAGAGTCAATGTTTGGAGTGACTTTGGTTCTTCATCAGCACTGGAGTGAGGGAGAATGTCGGAGATTCAACTGTAGCTGGGACAGACTGAAATAAAATGGAGCAACCTTGACAACAAAGAGGTGGGGGTCCTGTGGACTGAGGCCTGTAAACATAGAAACCAGAAGCAGGAGGAGGCCATTTGGCCCATCGAGCCTGCACTACCATTCACTTTGATTGTGGTTGGTTCTCGAATTCAATATCCTGATCCCCCCTTCCCCTGATATCCCTCGATCCCTTTAGCCCCAAGAGCAAAATCTAATTTCTTCTTGAAATCAGACAACATTTTGGCCTCAACTACTTTCTGTAGCCGTGAATTCCACACATTCCCCACCCTCTGGGTGAAGAAACATCTCCTCATCTCAGTGGTAAAAGGTTCACCCCTTACCCTCAAACTATGACCCCTAGCTCTGAAATGTGCTTATTTATAACTATTAAACTGATGAACAATTTAATATTTCAGAGGTGAAGATGTTGTATCACGTATCTTAATATTAGAAATTTAAACACAAACTTTCAGAAGATCAGAGTATTTGAATCAGTTTAAAGCCCAGTTGAATGTGGTCCCTGTATCAGAGACTTGTCTGGGTTTAGGAAGGGCTGGTGAATTTGAATTTGAAGGTATGAGATGAGCTACATTAATTAGACAAATAAAAAAGGGGTTTCGGCTTTGTGCATGAATAGAAATTTTGAGTAGAAGTCTCTCAGAAGAGTTGATATTGATGTCGTGATGGGAAAGATAACCATGGACATCATCATTGAGAAAGGTAACATTGTGTATCCAGGAGACCAGGAACTAACATCGAGACAGTTAAAGGGAAGGACCGTGTATGTGGTGTGCAGATGAGATGTGAGGAAGTGGAAAGGGGAATAGTAGAGATGTTTTTGGGGAGCTGATAGTTGAACAGGGTAGGACGGAATTAAAGGTGAGATTCAGTCGATGGATAACGATGGAAAATGAGAGCAACAATAGTGATAAAAAAAAGACATTTAAAGCAATTCTAAGAGAGGAAAAAGATAAAAACACTGTTTAAGTGGTAACTATGGATGTAGGAGTAAAGTTTTTTTGAAATAAAATGATAAATATGCAATTAGCAAGCTACCTTAAAATGATGCCATCTAAGACCATGAATGAACAATCAAAATAGGTTCCTCCCTGGAATCAAATGGAAATGATTCATTTCTGATTTAAAGATGTTATAAAGCAAACTGAATCAAATTAAGTAATTGAGAAGATAGAGACCAGAATTTAAACAGCAATTGGAATATTTCAATATGGCACTTATGTGAAAGGGAAGTACAGGTGGGCTGGTAAACTGATAGGTTTCACTTTGTGATATCTGTGTCCATGCTTTTAAGGGGGCAGAATTTGATACTCAGGCCATCAGTTGAGACACCTGAACTACATGTGGATAAATGGACAAAGATTTCAAAACCTTTTGATAAAGCCACCTGAGGATCAAGTTGTTAGTGTGATACTGAGATACTGTATGAGTGGTCACATGGGTTAAATGTAAAGTGACTAATTATGTAGGAAATCAGTCCAAATTGGACCCATTGAAGAGTTTAGAAGAGCTTGCAATTATATATTAAAGAACAGGTCTCAGACACACACACTACTTGACAAACAACACGGCAAGAAATGGTTAACAGGGCTGATAAAGTCAAACTGCTCTGTGAAATAATCAAGGCACTGAATATTCTCCACAGAGAAACTGATTTCAAAACAATCGGGACTGTGTTAAACACATCATTACCTATAAAAAAGGTAAAGTTAAAATAAAAGAGTAAATAATTTGGATGAGAACAGTTTAAGGGCCTAGTAGCAAAGAAGCCTGTTAAGGAATATCCATATAATGGATGCAGATAAATGGAGAACTGGGGAATATTTTACGTCTGTGCATGATGTTATTTTAAATGATATTAAGTGAGGTGATCGGCAAGCGGGGAGTGTCAGGCAGAAAGGAGAATCAATCTAATTATTCAAGGCAACAAGTGGGTAACAGAGTGATGGTAAAGGTGAACAGGAGCACAGTGCTGTCCAACTGTGACAGGTGATTTGTAAATAGAAAGGCAGGAAGTTGGTGGAAACATTACACTCTGATAAAAACGTATGAGGACCCTAACAAACCCGACTGATAGGGACCAGCATTAATGTTTTTACAGGTTCCTATTTACTCTGGTAATTATGGTGGAATTGTGTACATCAGCTACCCACCAGAGGAATAAGAGAGTGGATAAAGAAACCCAACCCCTACACATTGGATCAAATGACCCTAGTCATCATGCCAACCCAAATCACTGAGTCATTAGTTGTGTATCCAGGAGACCAGGAACTAACATCGAGACATTTAATTGTCTGAGAAAGGATGGGAACCTGGTACTATCGTCACTCCATAGGCTAACGCTGCAAAAGGGGAGTAAAAGGAGCAGCTCATCTGTAACATCCTCTGAGATTGGGACTCAGATGAAAAAGACTCAGGGGGCATTTTGGGTACTGAAGGGAGATATGGTTCAAATATCGAATGAACAAAAACAAAGAAAATTATAGCACAAGAACTTTGGCCCTCCACGCCTGCACCGACCATGCTACCCAACTGAACTAAAGCCCTCTATCCTTCCAGGGATCATATCCCTCCATTCCCATCCTCTTCATGTTCTTGTCAAGATGCCCCTTAAAAGTCACGATCGTATCTGCTTCCACTCCCTCCCCCGGCAGCGAGTTCCAGGCACCCACCACCCTCTGTTTAAAAAACTTGTCTTATACGTCTCTTTTAAGCCTTGCCCCTCGCACCTTAAACTTGTACCCTTCGTATTTGACTCTTCCATCCTGGGAAAAAGCTTCTGACTATCCACTCTGTCCATGCCTCTCATAATCTTGTAAACTTCTATCAGGTCTCCCCTCAACCTCCGTCGTTCCAGTGAGAACAAACCAAGTTTCACCAATCTCTCCTCATAGCTAATGCCCTCCATACCAGGCAACATCCTGATAAATCTTTTCTGTACCCTCTCCAAAGCTTCCACATCCTTCTGGTGGTGTGGCGACCAGAACTGAACACTATATATCAGGTGCAGTTGAACTAAGTTTCTGTAAAGCTGCAACATGTCTTGACAATTTTTAAACTCAATGCTCCAGTTGATGAAGGCAAGTATGCCGTAAGCCTTCTTGACTACCTTCTCCACCTGCCACTTGCAATGATCTGTGTATCTGTACACCCACATCTCACTGCTTATCTTAAGGGTTCTGCCATTTATTGTATATTTCCTATCTTTACTAAACTTTCCAAAATGCATTACCTCATATTTGCCCAGATTAAACTCCATCTGCTATCTGTCCACTCAAGTCTCCAAGTGATCTGTACCCTCTGATGGTCCTCATCACTATCCACCAACCTTTGAGTCATCCACAAACTTACTAATCAAACCAGTTATATTTTCCTCTAAATCATTTATATATATTACAAACAGCAAAGGTCCCAGCACTGATCCCTGAGGAACACCACTTTTCCTTTGCATTCTTTGACTGAGCCAGTTTTGTATCCACCTTACCAGTTCACCTCTGATCCCACTGCGACTTCACCTTCTGCACCAGCCTGCCATGAGGCACCTTGTCAAAGGCCTTACTGAAGTCCTCTCGAATAAATTTCCTGATGTAAGGCTCACCGGCCTGTAATTCCCTGGATCATTCTTGCTACCCTTCTGAAACAAAAGAACAACATTGGCTATTCTCCAATCCTCTGGGACCTCCCCTGTAGTCATGATGTGGGAATGCCGGCGTTGGACTGGCGTAAACACAGTAAAAAGTCTGACAACACCAGGTTTTAGTCCAACCGATTTATTTGATAATATTCTCACAAGCTTTCGGGGTTAGCCCCTTCGTCAGGTGAATGGAGAGTTCTGGCCTCAGACAGAGCATATAAAGCACAGATAGTTTAGAGATTACTGATTAGAATGCGAATCCTTACACCTAACCTGCTGTTCAAGACCTGAAGTGACGGACAATGTGAGTGGAAGGAGCACTGATCACAGTTTAAAGAGATGTGTATTGTCTCCAGACAGTACAGTAAGTGAGGTTTTGCAAACCCAGGCAAGTCACGGGGGTTACAGATAGTGCGACATGAACCCAAGATCCCTGTTGAGACCGTCCTCATGTGTGCGGAACAGAGTCGCTGAACAGAGACTGATAGCCAAGTTCCGCACACATGTTGGCCGAGTTGCAAGAGTATTTACCGTGTTCCTAGATTGGAGACAAATATCTCGAGGGGTCACGAGCTAAGGGTGAAGGGGGAGAGGTATAATTTGGATGCTAGAGGGAGGTTTTTCACACAGAGGGTCGTGGGGGTATGAAATGCACTGCCAAGTAAGATGGTGGAGGCAGGCACGCTGGACTTGTTTAAGGTTTACTTAGATAGACACATGAGTGAAACAGGGATGGAGGGTTACAGGAGACTGTTTTAAATAAGGGTCAGAGCCTCAGGACGATACTGGAAATGTAATGCTACATGTTAATGTTCTGTCTGTTTTAATCTGCAGATGTGTCGGTCCACCTTGTTGTCAAACGAGGCGCATACACACACAGTGAGTCGTGCGTGGGCTGCTCCTGGAGGTTTCAAGAGTGGCCTAGTACTTCGCTCATTGTTCCTGTGGAGCAGAGTCGAGAGGCAGCGATTTTTGGGCGAGTGAGGAGGCAGCAAAAAGGTAGCAAAAAGTTTATACTGGGTAACTGTTTAGTTTAGTTTTAAAGTCGCGAGTTTCGGCGGTTTTTAAAAAAAATTAGTTAGAAACCGGAAGTCGTCACTAGGGCGCTTGCCGGTACTTGTAGTTTTTTTTTCGGGCCCCTAACCCTATAAATTAGTGCAGAGAGGATACCCGATTCTCTACACTGGTAGAGAATCCCACCCTCCCACCTCCTCTAACCTAATTATAAGTGTGTGGGAAGTTTTTTTTTTATATATTTTTATTTTTCTGCTGGGAATAGTTTCAGGGATGGCAGTTCAGGCTGTAAGGTGCATCTCCTGTGGGATGTATGTAGTGAGGGAGTCCAGCAGTGTTTCAGGTGGTTTTACTTGTGGGAAGTGTGTAAAAGTGCAGTTTCTGGAGGAGCGTGTAAAGGAGCTGGAGGTGGAATTAGAGGAGCTCCGCATAATCCGGAAAGTGGAGGAGGACATAGAAAGGAGTTATAAGGAGATAGTCACTCCTAGTAATAAGTCTTGGGTCACTGCCAGGAAGAGGGGAAAGAAGCAGTTGGGGGTCAATCCCCTGGGGCTGTTCCCCTCCAAAATAGGTTTTCGGTCCTGGAGGCTACAGTTGAGGAGGAATCAACTGGGGATAGCCAAAGGGAGCAGGTCTCTGGGGGTGAGCCTATTGGGAAACCTCAGGTGATTAAGGGTAAGAGATTGGGCCTCGTGATTGGGGACTCCACAGTTAAGGGGACGGATAGGAGAGTTGGAGGTAAGGGTAGGGACTCGGGGCTGGTGTGTTGCCTACCTGGGGCTGGGGTCCGGGATGTATCGGACAGGGTATTCAGGACTCTTAGGGGAGAGGGAGATCAACCCCAAGTTATAGTTCATGTGGGGACACATGACATAGGGAGATTAAAGGAAGGGGATATTAAGCAAAGATTTATGGAGTTGGGGTGGAAACTAAAGGCTAAGTCTGGAAGAGTAGTTATATCCGGACTCTTGCCTGTGCCACGGGATAGTTTAGAGAGGAATAGAGAGAGGGAAAGTTTGAACTCGTGGCTGAGGGGATGGTGCAGGAGGGAGAGGTTCAGGTACTTGAGCAATTGGGGCTCGTTCTGGGGAAGGCGGGACCTCTATATGAGTGATGGTCTACACCTGAACCAGAGGGGAATCAATATCCTGGGGGGTAAATTTGCAAAGGCTATGCGGGGAGGTTTAAACTGATTTGGGGGGGGGGTGGGATATTGAGTAGAGGGGGTGAAAGGGAGGGGGGCATAGATGGGGAATGCAAGGCACGGCGTAGTGGGGGTGGGGCGGAGCAGGGTTTGAAATGCATGTACTTTAATACTTTAAAGGTAGGGGAGGACCGCAGGCAATATGGGAGGGAGGTTAGACAGGAGGTGGAGAAGGGAAATGCCCAGACTGAGGGGCTGAAGTGTATATATTTTAATGCAAGGAGTATAGTAAATAAGGTAGATGAGCTTAGGGCGTGGATAGCTGCTTGGGAATGTGATGTGGTGGCCATTACGGAGACTTGGATGTCTCAGGGACAGGACTGGGTACTTCAGGTGCCAGGTTTCAGATGTTTCAGGAAGGACAGGGAGGCTGGCAGAAGAGGTGGTGGAGTGGCACTGTTAATCAGGGACAGTGTCATGGCTGCAGAGAAAGAGGATGTTGTGGAGGGACTTTCTACAGAGTCTCTGTGGGTGGAAGTTACGAACAGCAAAGGGTCGAAAACTTTGCTGGGTGTATTCTATAGGCCGCCCAATAGTGACAGGGAAGTTGAAGTGCAGATAGGGAACCAGATTCTGGAGAAATGTATTAATAACAGAGTTGTTGTGATGGGAGACTTCAATTTCCCAAACATCGACTGGAATATCCCTAGGGTAAGGGGTTTGGCTGGAGAGGAGTTTGTTAGGTGTGTTCAGGAAGGTTTCCTGACACAGTATGTGGACAAGCCTACGAGGGGTGAGGCAGTACTTGACCTGGTACTGGCGAATGAACCAGGGCAGGTGATGGATCTCTCGGTAGGAGAGCATCTTGGGAATGGTGACCATAATTCTATCTCCTTCACAATTGCATTGGAACGAGATAGGATCAGACAGGCTAGGAAGGTGTTTGTCTGGAGTAAGGGGAGATACGAAGAAGTCAGGAAGTTACTTGGACAAATAAACTGGAAGGAGGCGTTCTTAGGGAAAAGTACCGAAGGAAGGTGGCGGATATTCAAGGAATGTTTGTCTGGCGCTCTGCATGACAATGTTCCGATGAGACAAGGGGGTTTTGGTAGGTCACGGGAACCGTGGTGCACGAAGGCTGTGTTGAACCTAGTCAGGAGGAAAAGGAAGGTGTACAAAAGGTTCAGGGAACTAGGAGAGGTTAAGGATCTTGAAGAGTATAAGGACTGTAGAAAGGAGGTTAAAAGGGAAATTAGGAGAGCCAGAAGGGGTCATGAGAAGACCTTGGCGGGTAAGATTAAGGAAAATCCCAAGGCCTTCTATAAATATGTGAAAGGTAAAAGGATGAGAAGGGAAAGGATAGGACCTATAAAAGGTGAAGGGTGAAAGGTCTGTGTGGAACCAGAAGAAATGGCGGAGGTGCTTAATGAGTACTTTGCCTCAGTATTCACAGTGGAAGCTGATCTGGGAGATCTTGCTATGGACTTGCAGCAGATGGAAAAGATTGAGTACGTGGACATTAAGGAGGAGGATGTGTTAGAACTTTTGAATTCTATCAAAATAGATAAGTCGCCGGGACCAGATGGGATGTACCCCAGGATACTGTGGGAGGTGAGGGAAGTGATTGCAGAGCCCCTGGCGATGATCTTTGCGTCGTCAATGGAGACGGGAGAGGTTCCGGAAGATTGGAGGATTGCGGATGTAGTCCCTATTTTCAAGAAAGGGAACAGAGATAGCCCGGGAAATTACCGCCCGGTGAGTCTGACCTCAGTGGTTGGTAAGCTGATGGAGAGGCTTCTGATGGAGAGGCCATTCCACCACCTCTTCTGCCAGTCTCCCTGTCCTTCCTGAAGCATCTGAAACCTGGCACCTGAAGTACCCAGTCCTGTCCCTGAGACATCCAAGTCTCCGTAATGGCCACCACATCACAATCCCAAGCAGCAATCCACGCCCTAAGCTCATCTACCTTATTTACTATACTCCTTGCATTAAAATATACACACTTCAGCCCCTCAGTCTGGGCATTTCCCTTCTCCACCTCCTGTCTAACCTCCCTCCCATATTGCCTGCGGTCCTCCCCTACCTTTAAAGTGATCAGCAAATTTGCTGATGACACCAAGATGGCTGGATTGGCGGGCAGTGAGGAGCAGTGTCTGGCAATACAGCGGGATATTGATAGGCTGGTTGATTGGGCAGATATGTGGCAAATGGAGTTTAATCTGGATAAATGTGAGGTGATGCATTTTGGCCGGAATAATGTAGGGGGGAGTTATATGATAAGGGGTAAGCCCATAAGGGGTATAGAATCACAGCGAGACCTGGGGGTGCAAGTGCACAAGTCTTTGAAGGTGGCAGTGCAAGTGGAGAGTGTGGTGAAGAAAGCCTATGGTATGTTAGCCTTTATAAGAACGGGTATAGAATATAAGAGCTGGTGTCTAATGTTGCAGTTGTACAGAACGTTGGTTAGGCCGCATTTGGAGTACTGCGTCCAGTTCTGGTCGCCTTACTACCGGAAGGTCGTGGAGACTCTGGAGAGAGTGCAGAGGAGGTTTACCAGGATGTTGCCTGGTATGGAAGGACTGGGGTATGAGGAAAGATTGAAGAAATTGGGGCTCTTTTCCCATGAAAGACGGCAACTGAGGGGGGGATCTAATAGGGGTATATAAGATTATGAAGGATATAGATAGAGTAAACAGAGATAAGCTATTTCCTATGGTAGAGACACACAGGACAAGGGACCATAGGCTTAGGGTGAGGGGGGAGAGGTACAACACAGATATTAGAGGGAGGTTTTTCACACAGAGGGTAGTGGGGGTATGGAATGCTCTGCCAAGTAAGGTGGTGGAGGCAACACATTAGAGTCCTTTAAGAGTAACTTAGACAGGCACATGAGTGGGTTGGAGATGGGTGGATATAGGAGATTGTTTTAAATAAGGGTCATTAGCATTGGGGTGTCCCTGGTAATGTAAATGGATATGGTATGATAATAATGTTTTTTCTCTTTTCATTCACAGGTTTTAAGTCGGTCCACCTTGTGTCCAACGAGGGGCATACACGCGATGGGTCGTACTGGGGCTGCTCTTGGTTGTTCGAGATTGGCCTGGTGCTTCATGTCGTTAGTGTGTGCCTAAACTGGACCAGATACTGGGCAAGACGACAGCTCAGTGACTATCACTGATTGCTGTGCAGACACATGGATTTGGGCCGGTGTCTGTGGGAGTTTGCACATTCTCCCCGTGCTTGCGTGGGTTTTCTCCGGGTGCTCCGGTTTCCTCCCACACCCCAAAGATGTGCTATTAGGCTGATTGGCAGGAATAATTTGTCCCTAAATCAGATTCCCTCAATCTGGATGGCCATAAACATTAGACAGGGGTTGTGGGTGCAGAGGGGGACTGGTGGTATTGAGATGGCGGCGCGGGCTCGTGGGGCCGAAGGGCCTGTTTCCCGGGCTGGTTTTGTTCTTTGTTCGTTACTATAGAGTCTGCATGGAGGCGTGGGGGGGGCGTGGGGGGAGGGGGCGGGGGGGAGGGGGGCGGGGGGGAGCGGTTGGCAGGAAATTTGTTGGTGATCTGGACACTAAAAAATTTGAAACCCTCTGTCGTTTCCACTTTGCAAAGTCGTTCATGTGAAAATCCCTTTGGTGCCACAGCTCAGTGTCTGTTCAGGTACACTGAGGAGGAATTTAGCATTACCAATGTGCCCAACCAGCTCGTCTTTTGGACTGCAGGGGACACTGGAGTGCCCAGAGGAATTAAATGTGCAAACATTTCTCTCTATCAAGTTAAAAATATTCTCATCACCAAATAGATGAAAAACATCAGCGTGAAGCTTTTAATGTTCCCTTCCACCCATATTCAGAAACCCACCAGGCAGCGTTTATTTATTGAAACCAGCAATATTTGTCTATAAATTATATTTTGAGGAGAGTCAGGCAGTGAGAAGTTGGGTGTTATGCTGGGGTTGTCTGATTATTTAGTCTGAAATTGTGGCACCTTCCTCTAGGCTGCCAAACAGGATGGCAATGCGTCAACTTTCTCACTGGAGCGACGGAGGTTGAGGGGAGACCTGATAGAAGTCTACAAGATTACGAGAGGCACGGACAGAGTGGATAGTCAGAAGCTTTTTCCCAGGGTGGAAGAATTAATTATTAGGGGGTACAGGTTTAAGATGTGAGGGGCAGGGATTAAAGGAGGTGTATGAGGCAGCTTTTTTACAGAGTAGTGGCTGCCTGGAACTCGTTGCCAGGGGAGGGAGTGGAAGCAGATACGGTAGTGACTTTTAAGGGGTGTAGAATAGGATAGCAATAAGGGGTTTTAGTTCAGTCGGGCAGCATTAGAGGGCTGAGGGACCTGTTCCAGTGCTATCATTTTCTTTGTTCTTTGGTTTCAGTCAGTTCCGTGTCCCAGGCAAATACTTAAGCGACTGTGAAACAGATCAAAGTGACCAAACGCTGATAACAACCCAGATGATCAGAATGGAATTTCTTACAAACACATATTTCATTCTGCGCAGCAATAGCATTGATTCCACTCTGTACAGACCAGTGACGTTTAACCCATGCAAATACTGGGGTACAACTGAAGCCCCCAAAAAATGTAAATTCACAATGTCATTCCCAAGCAGGAATCCGGATTGGCCCATTCACTCCAATCATGTAAAAGACAGTGAGGGAACATTAAAAGCACATCTGCCAGGAAGAGAGGGCAGATAGCTGAGTGGGCTGGATTCACCGAATAGGGTCAGATTTTTTAAAGGGTCGGAGATGGTGGAGTGTGGAGAGAATTAGGATGGTTGGCTTACAGATTTCCTGATTGGTACATTGCATCACTAATTGTACATTTGGAAATTATACATGATATTTGCATATACCAACCACCAGCAGTCAATTTTTCAAAAAATTGCGATCCAATTAACATAAGAACATAAGAAATAGGAGCAGGAGTAGGCCATCTAGCCCTTCGAGCCTGCCCCACCATTCAATAAGATCATGGCTGATCTGTCACTGCTCAGTTCCACTTTCCCGCCCTCTCCCCATAACCCTTAATCCCCTCTCTTATCAAAAACCCATCAACCCGCGTCTTAAAAATATTTAGCGAGGCAGCCTCCACCACTTCAACGGGCAGAGAATTCCAGAGATTCACCACCCTTTGAGTGAAGAAGTTCCTCCTCAACTCTGTTCTAAACCGCCCCCCCTTTATCTTGAGGCTGTGCCCCCTAGTCCTACTGTCCTTTCTGAGCAGGAAGAGTCTCTCCACCTCTATCCTATCCATCCCATTCATCACCTTATACGTCTCAATGAGATCTCCCCTCATTCTTCTAAACTCTAACGAGTACAAGCCTAGTTTATTCAGCCTCTCCTCATAGCTCAACCCCCTCAACTCCGGTGGACTATTACTTACGGGGCGAAAAACTGCAGCAGGCGACGGTGCAGAGGGACCTCGGGGTCCTTGTGCATGAGTCGCAAAAACCCAGCCTGCAGGTGCAGCAGGTGGTCAGGAAGGCAAATGGGATGCTGGCCTTCATAGCGAGAGGGATTGAATATAAAAGTAGGGAGGTCTTGCTGCAGCTGTATAGGGCATTGGTGAGGCCGCAGCTGGCGTACTGTGTGCAGTTTTGGGCGCCGCACCTGCGCAAGGATATTTTGGCCCTGGAGGGAGTGCAGAGGAGGTTTACTCGGCTGATACCGGAGTTGAGGGGATTGAGCTATGAGGAGAGGCTGAATAAACTAGGCTTGTACTCGTTAGAGTTTAGAAGAATGAGGGGAGATCTCATTGAGACGTATAAGATGATGAATGGGATGGATAGGATAGAGGTGGAGAGACTCTTCCCGCTCAAAAAAGACAGTAGGACTAGGGGGCACAGCCTCAAGATAAAGGGGGGCGGTTTAGAACAGAGTTGAGGAGGAACTTCTTCACTCAAAGGGTGGTGAATCTCTGGAATTCTCTGCCCGTTGAAGTGGTGGAGGCTGCCTCGCTAAATATTTTTAAGAAACGGGTTGATGGGTTTTTGATAAGAGAAGGGATTAAGGGTTATGGGGAGAGGGCGGCAAGGTGGAGCTGAGTCACGACAGATCAGCCATGATCTTATTGAATGGCGGGGCAGGCTCGAAGGGCCAGATGGCCTACTCCTGCTCCTATTTCTTATGTTCTTATGTTCTTATGTTCTAAACCTCCTCTGCACTCCCTCCAAGGCCAAAATATCTTTGTGCAGGTGCGGCGCCCAAAACTGCACACAGTACTCCAGCTGCGGCCTCACCAATGCCCTATACAGCTGCAGCAAGACCTCCCTACTTTTATATTCAGTCCCCCTCGCTATGAAGGCCAGCATCCCATTCGCCTTCCTGACCACCTGCTGCACCTGCAAGCTGGGTTTTTGCGACTCATGCACAAGGACCCCGAGGTCCCTCTGCACCGTCGCCTGCTGCAGTTTTTCGCCCCGTAAGTAATAGTCCTTCCTACCATTCCTCCTACCAAAGTGGACCACCTCACACTTGCCAACATTAAATTCCATTTGCCATTTCCTGGCCCATTTGCCCAGCCTATCTAGATCCTTCTGCAGACTCTCCACACCCTCCGCGCAATTTGCCGTTCCTCCAATCTTGGTGTCATCAGCAATTACAGCAGTATTGCAGATGTCGTCACCTGTATATTAACATGTTAACTTGAATATTGAACCAGTCTCTGTATGCTTGGATAAAGATTATGTTCAGTTATTAAAACTACATCTCCACGGATAATGATTCAAGTATCCATGTAGATGTAGTTTGTTCGTTTATCAAAGTTTCCATTCTCCGATATTTTGAGCATATTATTGTCTTTGTGGAAACAGTTTGACTGCTGTTTCCCAGGGAAACTCTGCTGTATTCAGTTCACTGCGGATGTCTGCTGCACTCAGTGACGTTTCCCCTTGAACATCTCCCCATATCATTATTGATCGAAACAGTAACCTCACATTTACTGTGTTGAGACAGAATCTTTTTCACATTGTGGTTGGACTCAATCACGTATTGTGCTCATAGTAATTTGTTCATAAACTCCTATTTACCTGAAATAGTCTAAAACTCGAACACCTTTATAAAGCAACAGATGATTGTAAAATATTACAAGGCTGTAAAACTCAATATTGTAATGACAGACAGAGTGAGGGAGAGAAAGTTAGCAAGGTGATGGGAGCGGATGGCAGTAAAACAGATGGATAAAAATGGGAAAGGGAGAGAGAAGGAGCGAACGAAACAGTCCTCTCATTTAGAGAACAATATGAGAACTCTGTACTGTTCCAAACTTTGTATCACCATTTATGACAACATTGTGAGTATTGTTCACAGAAATAGGCTCCATTCCCCTTGATTTGTACACACTTACAGAGATGTACACAGTACTGACCCCCTTATAAATTGGTTGGGAATCACATGAAATATGTTGCAAATCTCTGGTTTTGTGTGCAATGCTTAGACCACACACCAATCGCTTGGAAGGATGTTGTCTATATATTAATTGTGGTGTATGTGTGTGCTTAAAATAGCAAAGGTTCTGTGTAAAAGTTTTGTGTAATCCATTCCCCCCTTCTGACCATTGGCGAGTCCAATTGAGAAACATAGAACAATAGACAATAGGTGCAGGAGATGGCCATCTGGCCTTTCAAGATTGCACCACCATTCAATATGATCATGAATGATCATGCACTTTCAGTAGCCCATTCCTGCGCTCTCTTCATTCTCCTTTTAGCTACAAGGGCTGCGTCCAGCTCTCTCTTGAACATATTTGAAGTGACCCAATCAACGTTCCGGAGTGGAGAATTCCAGGGGTTCACAACTCTGAGGATATTCAAACTTAATAATCATTCAGATGAACGTGTGTTGGCTTAATCTTGGACATGTTGAAGAGGCAATCCATTGCCTGAGTCCAACATTAACTGAAACCAAGTCTTTTTTTAATAAATTCCGAGAGTCAGATCTTCATAATGATTAACCTCGGGAAGGTTCAATGGGAGTCTTTACAGCATTTCAAAGATTACAAGGAAGGCACTAACCATTTTATCCATCTTCCTGTTTTCAAAATGTTGTCAAGTTATCCTCAGTTTTCTTCGTCATGGAAAAGATCCTTCCCTCAATTAATAATCCAATTCATCCTTTAAGATAATGAGTGGATTTTTCCACAATAACAACTTATTGTTCCAACTCACAACTCTGCATAAAAAAAAAACAAATCTTGCTGTCTTCCATTTAGTTATTTTGACAGTTTTCTATATCTAAGTCTACTTACTGGTTTGCCATTTCTGTGCTTTGAGACATCTTTAAGGTCACTACTGGGCAGAGAGATCGGAGGCTCTTCCTGGTGCCCTTGGACCAATAAAGATCAATCTTCCAAGAAATCCTTGTTTCACAGATGAATCACATTGCTATTTATGGCACCTTACTCTGGGCAAATTAGTTGTCATTTTTCCCATGTTATAGCACTGACATTCATTTGACACAATGTCACGGGATCAGATATTTTTAGGTTATGGTGAAACCTTGCTCTCATTTGTATTTATTTCTCTCTCTTGCAAATTTATATTTTTCTTAATGTTAGAAGTATAGACTGTCACTATGTTTTATGGTAAATTGAAACGT
This sequence comes from Prionace glauca, assembly GCA_037974335.1. Taxonomy (NCBI): domain Eukaryota; kingdom Metazoa; phylum Chordata; class Chondrichthyes; order Carcharhiniformes; family Carcharhinidae; genus Prionace; species Prionace glauca. The sequence continues at coordinate 52,907,235 of CM075742.1, forward strand.
GCCTTGTGATTTGTACTGGAGTTTGCCTACAAGTAACACAGGGTAGTTTAACTGTGAACTGGTCTAAGGACGAGTCCAGTAATATGAATGTGAGGAAGTATACAGGTATTTGCAATTGGTGACTAGGACGTTAGTCAGTTTCCAAGTCCAAGAAGCTAATGCGCATTTCTAAAACCCCAAAACTCATGTTGATTTCATGTTATAAAGAACTGAACTGGAACCTGTCCCTTTCTTTCTGAAATTGAAGACTATTGTGATGAGAGATAGCACACACACATTTCCAGTAGTATAAACATTCCGATAGTTTGGCCTGCATTTGAAGATGAATATTTGACCATAGTATTCATCACACAGTTTTGGCTGGGAGTTTGTGTTCATTTTGAACTCATTGCAGGATAACATGACTGCAGCATTCACCTGGAGGACCTTATGGACAAAGGTTTAGCTAGGATCTCATTGTGGTTGATAAGATGGGGAAAGAAGCCGTGCAGAGACAAAGGCATTTGGGAGCTACAGATCACTTGCTTCATTTTTCCTCAGGAGAAATTGATGTCCACTTAAACTGCCAAATAGATTCATGGAATCCTACAGTGCCAAGAGAGGCCATTCGGCCTATTGATTCTGCACTGACCACAATCTGACCCAGGCCATTCCCCCACAACCCTATGCATTTGAATGGGATGGATAGGATAGAGGTGGAGAGACTGTTCCCGCTCAAAAAAGACAGTAGGACTAGGGGGCACAGCCTCAAGATAAAGGGGGGGCGGTTTAGAACAGAGTTGAGGAGGAACTTCTTCACTCAAAGGGTGGTGAATCTCTGGAATTCTCTGCCCGTTGAAGTGGTGGAGGCTGCCTCGCTAAATATTTTTAAGAAACGGGTTGATGGGTTTTTGATAAGAGAAGGGATTAAGGGTTATGGGGAGAGGGCGGGAAGGTGGAGCTGAGTCACGACAGATCAGCCATGATCTTATTGAATGGCGGGGCAGGCTCGAAGGGCCAGATGGCCTACTCCTGCTCCTATTTCTTATGTTCTTATGTTCTTATCTGCCTGGCACCAAGGGGGAATTTAAGATGATAAATCTACTTACCTATCCTGCACATCTTTGGGCTGTGGGAGGAAACTAGAGCACCCGGAGGAAACACACACAGACACAAGAGAATGTGCAAACTCCACATAGATAGTGACCCAACTGGAAATCGAACACTGGTCCCTTGCGCTGGAAGGCAGCAGGGCCAACGTGTCCCGAGATGGAAGCAGATTTTGGACATCTAGTTGTTTTGGACATTGGGATGGGGGAATATGCTGTTTACTGAAATAAACTTGAATATAAATGATAAGTACAGTTCCCTAATCATTTTCTTTTTCACATTTGTTACTTTAAAACTATAAAGTATGCCATCACTTTCTGTGAATCACTATTTCACCTTGTAAATGAGCCTGTAATATTTCAAGAAAATCTAGCAGACTATACACAAATTCTTTCACTCTCTCACTCTCCCACAAACCATTCGTCTTGCCTGTCCCTTTTTGGAGTTTTATTCTGGAGCACCCTTTATAACAACGCCCCACCAACAATCTTATCCCTCCTCCCCTGTGCCTCTATTCTTTCTCGTTGATCCAATTTGCAACGTTCCATGCACTTTCTCAATCATGTTGTCTCCACTTGGTTAGAGAATCATAGAATGGTTACAAAGAAGGAAGTAGCCACTTGCCCTTTACTTTCAGTGCTAATTCTCTGCTAGAGAAAATCACTGAGATTCATTCCACTAACCATTAACTGTGGCAGAGCAGAGCTCTTCCCTTCAGATAATGTTCACATCCATTTAAGAAGCCATAATGGAAGTTGTCTCCACTGCTCTCTCAGCCATGGCATTCTGGAATTTATGTTCCTTTTATCAAACAATGTGTTTCCACCTGATTGTCATTGTTTTTTTGCCAACCTTCCTAACATTGAAGTTATTTCTTCTATTCTTCTTCCCTCTTCCCCAGCTGCTTTGCATGTTATTTATCTGTTTCACATTCAAACTATCTTAAATATCCGGACATAGTGTTCAATACTTTTCGGTTGATTCTGTTGTTTATTGTTGTTAAATATTTCCCTCTGAAACGGAATTGCTCTGTCATTGTCGCCTTCCTGTCTGATGCTGGATTCGACTCAGTAGGTAATGTTCCTGTATCTGAACCTGAAGTTCGGGGATCAAGGATATGTTATACTGGATTCTGTTTAAACTTGGACTTGCCAGTCCGTCAACGTTTCAATTCTTAGAACACTTGTACTTCATTTTTGACAGTGTTGAAAAGAAAAGTGTGTCATTGTTTAACAAGATGTGGGCAAGGAACTGTCCCTGAGTGTGAAACAAGGGTATTACTTCTGTCTGGGGAAATGGTCCCTGTTCAGTAACACAGCTTGAAGGTGTTGTTAAAGGTTCCATATGCTATTTGATATGACAGAGTTGTTCAAGTTATCACAAGACTGACATTACTGATGCCCTGGAGTTCAGGAGGAGGTAAAAATGGGGAATCCACTTGGGAACTGTGGGTGGAGGCGATGAAAATTGTTCCAATTGGATTTCACCTCAATACCACATCATGCAGGATGGGGATCAATCTTTACATTTTTTTTCCAAAGGGCGCTACCACTTGGAGGCCCAACTGCAGAGCTTTGGTGAACCTTTCCTGAGCTCCTCACTGAGTCATTGCTGATTTTGGACAGGGTGGTAATTGATTTAGAGAATTGGGCCTGAGGTTGGTTTGTGCTGCTGATGACCCACAGAGTATCGTGTATATTTTCACATTTGATCTGCCCTGAATCTATCTTATTGACACAATGTTATTGCTCTAATACACTCAGGAGTGCGTGCTGATTGTGCGGATGTCACTAATCTTCACAATGTTTTTGCTCTTTACACCATTACTTACCATGGCTCTCATGGAGAGCTGCGATTGCGAGAGGTATTTTGTTGACAGCAAGGGCAATATGTTTTACCCTGTTTTATTTCACTCACTGGCCGATTCTGGCAGATTTAGGTAATTTGTCCCTCAACCAGCTCGGTCAGCACTGATACTACAAAACCATTCTGGGTGACTGACCCACAATCTTATAACCTGAGCATTTCCTCCTGCTCCGCTGCACCTTTCACTTGCATGAAGGAATGAAGATTCAACAGTTGAGGGAACGTGCTGACTGGGAATCAGTTCCGCCTTCTTTGTCATGAAACTATACATCATTCTAATGTCCTGACCCCAAGGTTGTCAAACTGATCTTTCCCCACCAACTGTCTGCCACTCTGCTGAAAGCGATGGCTGGACTGTTCGGCCAGATGGATAGGATTCTATCCAGGGATGACGTTGAGTGCGCCTTGGATATTGTTTCTATTTGGATGATGACATTAGAAATAAGAAATGTATATTTCATTTTCTGACCTCCCCTGCTAGCTCTCCTAAGCCCTTTCTTTAACTCAGCTACCTTGTAACACTCAAGCGACCCAACTGAACCTTGTTTTTTCATCCTTACACTTGGCCATTTCCTCCCTGCCTGCCAGGGACATACCTATCAAGGACACACAAAATTTGTTCCTTGAAAAAGCTCCACTTTTCGTTTGTGCCCATACCTGACAGTTTCTGCTCCTATTTTATGCCCCCTAATTCTTGTTTAATCTCATCATAATTACTCCTGCCCCAATTATAAACCTTGTCCTGTCATGTGACCCTACCTTCTCCATTGCAATAATGAAGGACACTGAATTGTGATCACTATCTCCAAAGTGCTCTCTAACACTTGGCCCGGTTCATTACCCAGTACCAAGTCCAATGTGGCCCCACCTCTTGTCGGCTTATCCACATATTGTGTCAGGAAACTCTCCTGCACACACTGTTCAAAAATTGCCCCATCCAAACTATTCGACCTATAAAGGTTCCAATGAATATTTGGAAGGTTAAAGTCACAAATATGAGAAATACAAACTGCAATAGCACTCCTCCAGTCACCCCACTTGAAATGTGTAGAGCTCCCACCTTCTCTTCTTGCAGTTCACACCCTAGTTATATTGACATTCGCTCATGCTCAAACTTAGCAACCCTCTCCAATTCCTTTTTTGTTTGGGGGTGTTTAAGAGGTCCGTGGATAGGTTTATGGAAGGAAAGGGATTGGTTTTGGTTCGAGGGTCATTGCTTTTCTCTTAATTGGTCAGTGTAACATCGTGGGCTGAAGGGCCTGTTCTGTGCTGTAATGTTCTATGTTCTATCCCCTGATCCCAAGTGGTCAGGTCCCAATTAACCCTGAATTGATTTCAAATTGTAAATATGTGAAGGGCTGGATGAATTCATGTGCTGTACTTAATTGCTAAATCTATCAGTATCTGCCTTTATTTGAATGTTAGTGGTTGACGTTATCTGGTGATAAAATTATACTCAACCCATATGGTTCACTATTGCCCATTCTAGATGGGAAACTGACATCCTTACCCAGCCTGACCTCCATGTGACCCCTGATCAACCGCAATGTGGCTGAATCAGGAATAGCATGGCAAGTCTCTCGTTTTGGGCACTTAGGGATTGATTATAAATGTTGACGCTGCCAGCACTTCCTGCATCCCAAAAATCAATATATGGGAGGAGTAATGTTGGAGCTGAGTAAAATGTAATTTGTGTTTCAAAAGATCCATGTTGACCCTTAGAGTTGCTATTAAAACTGTTCATTTTGCACTCTTCTTATGAGTTTTAAGCATTTACTAGGAAACCACACTTAACACTCACTAGGTGCCATCCTGTCTGACAGCCTGGAACACAGATTCTGACACGAAAGAATCAACCTGACAATTGGATCTAGAATTTCACTCCAAACCCCTTTGAATAATCCAAAGGCTATCCATTAGCCAGTGCACAAGTTATACAATTTCAATGGTGAGAACTGCTGACAATTCAGAGTGTGAATCAAAAACAGTGGGAAGTGTGTTGTCATATTTTTGATCCAAAGGTATCCATTTTGATGCAAAATATACAAAGATCAATTATTATTGACGTAGAGAAAACTTTTAGCGTTATCAAATGTGTCGCGATCTGGTTTTCCTTGGGCATGAATAACAGAAAATACTATGCAGGTACGGTAGGGGACTAGGAAGACGCTTGAAATCTTGACATCTATTGCTAAGGAGTAGGGTAAAAATGGAGGGAAGTGTTGTTGCTACTTTATTAAAATAATGAGGAGAATAGTGTGTACCATTTTGGCACGCTTTACCACCGAGGTATGTAGATGTATTGCCGCGGGTGCGGATTAGACTAGATGTATACCAGAGATGAGAGGTCTCTCTTATGAAGAAATACTGGACATTATAGGTCTCTACTCTCTGGAGATTGGAAGCACCAGAGGAGATCTCATTGAGAAGTCAAAGGCCATAAAGGGGTTTGAGGAACTAAACATGAAGAGTGTATTTCCTCATATCTTGGTCAACTCAACTCTTGACATCTGCAAAGAATTTTAATATATTCATTAGGCATGATCTTTAATAGACAATAGGCATGCAAATCTTCAATATTGGAATTTTTTGAGGATGTCACTAGTAGATTTGTCCAAGAAGAACCAATAAATGCAGTTTATTTAGATTTTCAGAAGGCTTTTGCCAAGGTCTCACACAGTAAACCACTATGTAATGTTAGAGCACATAGGATTGCTTGTAATGTCTTGAGATTGATAGAAATTGGTCAGCAGACAGGAAGCAAAGAATTAACATAAATAGATTCTTTTTCTGATTGGCAGTCAGAGACTAGTGGGATTAGAAATCATAGAAATCATAGAAACCCTACAGTGCAGAAAGAGACCATTCGGCCCATCAACTCTGCACCGACCACAATCCCATCCAGGCCCTATCCCCATATGCCTACATATTTTACCCACTAATCCTTCTAACCTACGCATCTCAAGACACTAATTGACAATTTTTAGCGTAGCCAATCGACCTAACCCACATATCTTTGGACTGTGGGAGGAAACCGGAGCACCCGGAAGAAACCCATGCAGACACGAGGAAAACATGCAAACTCCACACAGACAGGTTCAGCAAGGATCCTGAGTGCTAGGACCCCAACTGTTCGCATTACACATTAATGATTTGGAAGAGAACTGAATGCATTCTCTGCAAATTTGCAGATTGTGCGAAGTTGGTGAGAGGCTGAGCTATGCAGAAATGATTCACTATGATTTGGGCAGGTGAATATGTATGCATATGCATGACAAATGCAGTATAATGTGGATAAATATGAGGTAATCCACTTGGGTAGCAATAATAGAAAGATAGATTATAATTTGAAATGGTGTAAACTAAGAGAGGTGGGTACTCAGTGAAACTTTGTGTCCTCGTGCATTGGTAACTGAAAGGAAGCGTGCAGGAACAGCAGGCAGTAAAAAATGACAAATGGTATGTTGGCCTTCATAGCAAGAGGATTTGAGTATAGGGATAGGGATGTTTTGCTGCAATTATATAAGGTGTTGGTGAGGCCACACCTGGAGTACTGTGTGCATGTCTTGTGTCCTTATCTGAGGAAGAAGGTCTTTGCTACAGAGAGAGTACAACAAATATTTACCAGGCTGATTCCTGGGAACTGACAAACAAGGAGAGGCTCAGTCAGTTTGCATAATATCCGCTGGAATTTGGAACAGTGAGAGACCACTACATAGAACCGTATAAATTTCTAACTGGGTTAGAGAGAGCAGATTCAGATAGAATGTTCTTAATGGTGGCAGAGTCCAGAATCAACATAAAATGTGCCCTTTTTACAGCCTTGCTGCACCTGCTCGCTTACTTTCAGCGACCAATGCACGAGGACGCCAAAGTTTCACTGAGGTTTCACGTCTCTGAATTTACACCATTTATGTCTTTATGTTATTACTACTAAAGTGGATAACCTCACATTTATCCGTCTTATCCCGCATCTGTCATGCACATGCCCACACATTCAGCCTGCCAAAATCACCGTGAATTATTTTTGCATCCTCCTCACAGCTCAGCCTCCCACAAATTTGGCATAATCTGCTAATTTGAAGACAATACATTCAGTTATCTCTTCTAAATAATTAATGATTAATGTGAACACTTGGGGTCTTTGCACACAGGATCCCTAAGAGGGCAAAAGGGATATGGACTTGCTTTCCTGATTTTATTTTAATTCCTGTATTATAGGTAAGGTAAATGAATTGGATTTGATTAATAACACATGCCGTTATTATATAATTGCTGACACACTGACATGTTTCAGGATGGGGCAAGACAGATAGTTCAATTGGCTGGGGTGAAGAATCTACAGGCAATTTCTTCATGTGTGTTTGGACAGGGGTTTGGAGATTAGATGAAAAAGAGGAGAGAGCTTTGCCACATTCATCAAGTACTTAATTATTGCAGTGAAGAGGGATATTAATAAGGTTCCTCAATTATAGCCACTTAGGTTTCAAGCTCAAAAATGAGACATTGGCAATTCTCTTAGAAGACTTAGGCTAATCTCAGATTTGCTTGAAATTAAATGACTCTGTTCTCATTCATAACTACATTTCTCCTTAAACACAGTGAAGCAACATCAGTCATTCTCACAATTATTTGCATTGAAACCAGCATGAATTACACCAGCGTGAATAATTGACATGCCCCAATACCTTTACATCATATCAGAATTGCACTCCAAATCAATAACACTCTTTCAAATGAAGAGAGAGAATCTGACAGAAAGACGGCAAGACAGACAGGGGCAGAGAGAGTAAGACAGACGGATAAAATAAGGAAAGGGGGAAGGAATAAAGTGCCTAAAATAAAGCGAATTACATCAAACGAGGATTTATATATCCTAAAAACATTGCACAATGTTTCAGTAAAGTCAGAGGGTTGTTAGTGTAGAGGTGGGGATGCCGAGGAGGGAATACGGTGGAACAGCAACGCAAGAAATTTTGGGGTATTTCGGGGGACACAACAGAAATTCATCCCAAGGAGCAGGAAACATGGGAGGACGAGACATCCATTGATGACAAGCTGAGACAAGGACAGCGTGGAAGGAAAAGAAAATGCATACAAAATGGCGAGGATTTGTAGAAAGCCAGAGGATTGGGAAGTCTTTAAAAATGAACCGAGGACAACTAAAATCAATAAGATGAAATATGAGTGTAAGCTAGATAGTAATATAAAAAAAGGAAGACTTTTTTTCAATATCTAAAAGGTAAGAGAGAGGCAAAAATGGATAATGGACCACTGGAGAATGAGGCTGGAGAAGAAATAATAGGAAACAAGGAAATGTCAGAGCAACTGAACAGTTACTTTGCATCAGTCTTCACGGTGGAAGACAGCAATGTGATGCCAGAGCTCCAGGAGAGTCAGAGGCCACAGGTGATTGTAGTGGCCATCACTCAAGTGAAGGTTCTGGGGAAACTGAAAGATCCAAAGGTGTATTTATCACCTGGACCGGATGGACTACACCCCTCGTTTCTAAAAGATTAGCTGAGGAAATTGTGGAGGTGTTGGTGGTGATCTTTCAGTAATCACTGGAGTCAGGGTGGATCGCAGAGGACTGGAAATTTAACTCCACTGTTTGAGAAGAGAGGGAGGGAGCAGACGGAAAATTATGGACCGGTGAGCCTGACTTCAATCATTGGCAAGATTTTAGAGTTCATTATTAAAAACGAGATCGTGGAGTACTTTCATGAGCATGATAAAGTAGGACAGAATCAAAACGTCTTCGTCAAGGGGAAGTCACATCTGAGAAATATTAGAGTTCCTTGAGGAGGTAACAAGGGAGTCAGATAAAGGAGAACCAGTGTACCAGATTTATTGGGATTTTCAGAATTCCTGTAACTGGGTGTCACATAGGAGACTAAATAGGTTTACTGCGCATGTGTTAAGGGTAAGATCCTGGTATAAATACAGGATTGGCTGGCTGGCAAAGTCAGAGAGCAGGAATAAGAGGCTCTTTTTCAGGATGGCAAATGGCAACTAACCAGTGTCAGAGATCGGTACTAGGACCACAGATTTTCAGAAGAAGAGCTTCAGAAAAATGGTCCCAGGAAGGAGGAGTTTGGCATATGAGTAATGGTTGAGGACTCCGGTTCTGTACTTGTTGGAGTTTAGAAGGATGAGGGGGGGAACTTGCTGAAACTTATAGAATACTGCGAGGCCTGGAAAAAGTTGACATGGAGATGGTTTCCACTGGTAGAAAAAAAACGTGAACCAGAGGACAAAATCTCAGATTAAAGCAACTATCCTTTAAAACAGAGATGAGGAGGAATTTCTTCAGCCAGACAGTGGTGTATCTGTGGAACTCTCTGCTGCAGGATGCCGTGGACGCTAATTCATTGAGTGTCTTTAAGACAGAGATAAATAGGTTCTTGATTAATAAGGGGATCAGGGATTACAGGGGAAAAGGCAGGAGAATGGGGATGAGAAAAATACTGGCCATGATTGAATGGGAGAGCAGACTCGATGGGCCGATTAGCCTCATTCTGCTCCACTGCCTCATCTCCTATGCAGTGAACATAAGAACATAAGAACATAAGAACATAAGAACATAAGAAATAGGAGCAGGAGTAGGCCATCTGGCCCTTCGAGCCTGCCCCGCCATTCAATAAGATCATGGCTGATCTGTCGTGACTCAGCTCCACCTTCCCGCCCTCTCCCCATAACCCTTAATCCCTTCTCTTATCAAAAACCCATCAACCCGTTTCTTAAAAATATTTAGCGAGGCAGCCTCCACCACTTCAACGGGCAGAGAATTCCAGAGATTCACCACCCTTTGAGTGAAGAAGTTCCTCCTCAACTCTGTTCTAAACCGCCCCCCCCTTTATCTTGAGGCTGTGCCCCCTAGTCCTACTGTCTTTTTTGAGCGGGAACAGTCTCTCCACCTCTATCCTATCCATCCCATTCATCATCTTATACGTCTCAATGAGATCTCCCCTCATTCTTCTAAACTCTAACGAGTACAAGCCTAGTTTATTCAGCCTCTCCTCATAGCTCAATCCCCTCAACTCCGGTATCAGCCGAGTAAACCTCCTCTGCACTCCCTCCAGGGCCAAAACATCCTTGCGCAGGTGCGGCGCCCAAAACTGCACACAGTACTCCAGCTGCGGCCTCACCAATGCCCTATACAGCTGCAGCAAGACCTCCCTACTTTTATATTCAATCCCCTTCGCTATGAAGGCCAGCATCCCATTCGCCTTCCTGACCACCTGCTGCACCTGCAAGCTGGGTTTTTGCGACTCATGCACAAGGACCCCGAGGTCCCTCTGCACCGTCGCCTGCTGCAGTTTTTCGCCCCGTAAGTAATAGTCCTTCCTACCATTCCTCCTACCAAAGTGGACCACCTCACACTTGCCAACATTAAATTCCATTTGCCATTTCCTGGCCCATTCGCCCAGCCTATCTAGATCCTTCTGCAGACTCTCCACACCCTCCGCACAATTTGCCTTTCCCCCAATCTTGGTGTCATCAGCAAATTTCGACACCCTGCACTCGGTTCCCTCCTCCAGATCATCTATATAAATGGTAAATAGCTGAGGCCCCAGCACCGACCCCTGGGGCACCCCACTAGTCACCAACCGTCAATCCGAATAGCATCCATTGACCCCCACTCTCTGCCTCCTATTTGACAACCAATCCTCTATCCACGCTAACACCCTACCCCCAACTCCATGTCCCCTGACCTTCTGCAATAACCTCTTGTGAGGTACCTTGTCAAACGCCTTCTGAAAATCCAGAAAGACCACATCCACCGGCTCTCCTCCATCCACTGCCCTAGACACATCCTCATAGAACTCCAGTAAATTTGTCAGACACGACTTCCCTTTAATGAAACCGTGTTGCGTCCGCCCTATCAAGCAATTCCCCTCAAGATGCCTCGCTATTTCCTCCTTAATGACGGTTTCTAACATTTTACCTACCACAGACGTTAAACTAACCGGCCTATAATTCCCCGCCTTTTGCCTGCCACCCTTCTTAAACAACGGCGTAACATTAGCCGTTTTCCTATCTTCCGGCACTTCCCCGGAATCCAGCGACGTCTGGAAAATAACCACCAAGGCATCCACTATCACCTCCGCCATTTCTTTCAGAACCCTCGGATGCATTCCATCCGGTCCTGGGGACTTGTCCACAATCAGCCCCTCCAGTCTGTCGAGCACCACCTCTCTAGTAACAGTAATGTCATTAAGACCCTCCATTCCTACCACCTTTCCATCGCTAACACCCGGCAAATTATTCACGTCCTCCTCCGTGAAGACAGAAACAAAGAAGTTATTCAAGACCTTAGCCATATCCCTATCCCCTACCACTAGCTCCCCTTTCTCATCCTCTAAAGGACCAACGTTTATCCTAGCCAGCCTCTTCCTTTTTATATATTTATAAAAACTCTTGCTATCCTTTTTTATATTAAGTGCTAGCCCAGCCTCATAGCTTCTCCTACCCTCCTTTATCAATTTCTTTGTCAATCTTTGTTGACATTTAAACCTTTCCCAATCCTCTTCTCGCCCACTGCTCTTAGCTACTCTAAACTCCTCCGCTTTTAATTTAACACTTTCCTTCACCTCCTTCGTTATCCACGGCTTATTACCTCTCCTCCTACTGTCCTTTTTAACCATCGGAATAAATTTCTGCTGAGCACCAAGAAAGATCTCCTTAAAGATCCTCCACTGCTCCTCAGCAGACCTACCTTCCAACGCGCTCCCCCAGTCCACATTCGCCAATTCTTCTCTCATCCTACCATACTCCCCTCTATTCAAACAAAGGACGCGTGTCTGAGAACCCACTTTCTCCTCCTCCATAATGCACCAGTGGACTGTATCATACAGTCAATTGTCGCACAGTATGCTGCCACCAATAGCAATGCAATTCAGCTATGGAAATTTGAGCTTGTTATTTTGGAGAATGGATATACATTGCTCCATGACGTTAGAATGCCCCCCCCCCCCCATCTCTTCTGCAAATAAATGTCTTTGGAGATTCTGGAAGGCCCTTGGATGGGGAAGCAGTCGGCACATTTTCAAAGGCACTAAATTGAAGCAAAGCATGTTTTTTTTAAAAAGGAAGATATATGCTTTTATCCACTGCTGCAATGCCAAAGGGGGGAAAAAACCATCGGTATCTTTCAAATTAAAAATTTGATAATTTACGGAAGGCAGATTTTGTCTGGCTAGATACGACGGTCAATGGGAATAGATAATAATTTAACAGCATTTTTAGGAGTCACAATGGGGCCAATTACCTCTTGTCTCTCATGCAGCATTTTATTTTGAAATATAACTCAGTGTTCCAGCAAGCCTGTGTCAGACATCATTACTCAGGCGTGTCCCACAGTCAATTCCAGTTAATTTTCCACTCAGTTATTCAAATACCTTCACAACATGTCCAAGGTGAAGCCAAGCAGCGCCCTATGTGAGTGATTATTAACGACACAACACACATAAACACGTTCATAAAGAGAGCTCCGGTGTTCCAAATATTCCATTCTGATTCCGAGCCGATCATTGGAGAATGATTAAGGTTTTGCTTCTAGTAATAAACTTCCTGGTGCTTTTACAGCCCATCGCTGCCGATGGAGAGCGAACCGAAGGTGAGTCTATCACTCAGTGCATGGTGTATTTTCACATTCAGATTGTGATGAGATGGACAGGCAGCTGAACAGCCCCGAGGTGACATTCAACTGGTTCACAACTGCGAAGAATCAGCTGACTTCAATAAAATCTTGTTTTTATTTCACAGAGCGCTTCTTGACCTGTATATCAAGTGGAGGGAGGTGCAGACTAAACGGCTGTGGGAGAAACGAGATTCGAGCGGAGGCAACGTGCCTGAAGCTGTTGAAATGCTGCAAGGCTAAAGAGTCACCAAAAGAAGCAAGTCCCACAGGGAGAGTCATCTCAGCTTCCGACTGACGCTAATTGTGATTTCTGTAGCTCAGGCTCTGTAACTTCATATAGTTCCCATGCTTTCTGAACCATGTGAATAAAACTAGCTTAATTGATCAAGATTTTTTTTCATCTCGTTTCTTACTTGAATCGAAGTTTCAGCATTTCGCCTGGGAGGGAAGAAAAGTCTGAAAGTGGTAAAGTCATAAGACAACTTGTACCCCGAACGTATTCATGGCATTTGACATATAACCGAAATTCAGTGCCATTGCAAAGTTGTGCACATTGCCTGGATGTTGATCTCTCTTCCTCTCCCTCCCCTCAGTCTCTCTCTCTCTCTCTATCTCATTCTCCTTTTCTCAATTGTCTCTTGTGAGAAGTAGTGTAATTTTTAAGGCTGCAAGAGCTAAATGGACGAGTTCAGCAGCATACAGAAAGGGGGAGGCACCTGACAGACAGTTAACACGAAACTGATAACCGCAGTGATGAGATTAAGCGCAAAATGGGAGTTGAGAGAGTGTTAATGACACAATACAAGCCATTACAGTGTTTAAAGTTAACAAGGTTAACAGCCAAATAAAGGGGAATAACACAATACAAGCCATCACAATGTTTGAAAAACAGTATAAAAATGTCTTGTCCACGTGTGGAAGGTGTGCAAACCAGCTCACCCGATCTTGCAAGATTGTAAAATAAACTGTGATCGAACGAGACAGCCCGTGGTCGTCTAAGTCTATAATCGGGAGAAAAAGGGGACTATATCGGGAGGGCTACCGGCTGGGGAATTTGCCCCTGGCGCTCCGAACTCGACCGGTGGAGACCTAACGGTGTCAACGAAACCGGGAGTTGTCTGGTGGCTGCCACGCTAGCGGGTATCCGGCGGGTACGGCCGGTTACAAAACTAACACTCTGAAAGAAGTTTCACAACGTTAGTTTAAAATCCAAAAAGTTTAATTGGAATCATGAGCTTTTAGACAGTGGTCCTTCATCAGATGAGTGGAATTTAGTTGATAAACACGGTATACAAAGGCATATACACACTTTCAAAACAATCACAGGCTGGAATGTGAGTCTTTGCTGGTAATTATGTATTTACAGGTATAAAGCGCATGCGTAGAGAGAGGGAAAACCGCATGTTAAAGAGGTTTGAGTGTCTCAAGCCAAGAGATTTTTGTAAGATTTTGCAAACCCAAGCAGTGTGGTGGGGACTACAAGTAGTTTGACAGGAATCCAAGATCCCAAATGAGGTCGTACTCATGCGTGTGGAATTTGGCTATCGGTTTCTGCTTGGCGATTTTGCAATGTCATGTGTCTTGAAGACTGTCTTGGAGAACACGGTTATGGCAGCACGGTAGCACAGTGGTTAGCACTGCTGCTTCACAGCTCCAGGTCCTGGGTTCGATTCCCGGCTCGGGTTACTGTCTGTGTGGAGTTTGCATGTTCTCCTTGTGTCTGTGTGGGTTTCTCCGGGTGCTCCGGTTTCCTCCCACAGTCCAAAGATGTGTGGGTTAGGTTGATTGGCCGTGCTAAGCAATTGCCCCTTAGTATCTAGGGGTGCGTAGGTGAGAGGGATTAGTGGGTGTAATATATAGGGATATGGGGGTAGGGCTTGGGTGGGATTGTGTACGGTGCTGACTCGATGGGCCAAAGGGCCTCTTTCTGCACTGTAGGGTTCTATGATCTATGATCAACACTTACTCAAAGATCGGAGGCTGAATGCCCTTGACTGCTGAAGTGCTCCCCGATAGGAAGGGGACACTAATGCCTGGCGATTACTTTGCAATGTATGTTTGCATGGTCTCGCCAATGTACCAGGCATTGGGATCTGCCCTCTATGCTCTGTTTTAGTCATCACTCACAAGTTCTCGCTCCTATTTTATCTCTCCCCAAACATTAATGTGGTCGTACCTTTCCTGTTTCTCAGCTCGGTAGACAAGCCCTCTAATCTGACCTGCCTGAGCACTTCTGCAACATTTTCCCTGCCTAGCAATGGCACCTTCTCCCCTCCACCCTCACCCCGCAACCCTTCATTCCTCTGCCTCTATTGGAAACACTGGATCCCTGGAACAGAAGAAATGTCAGGAGTAAGTTTTTCACTCAGAGGGTGGTGAGTGAGTGGAATTGGCTGCTGTCGGTGGTGGTGGAGGCGAACTCACTGGGGTCTTTTAAGAGCCTTCTGGATGAGTATATGGGATTTAATGGGATTGAGAGTTATAGATAGGCCTGGTAGGTATGGACATGATTGGCACAACTTGTGGGCTGAAGGACTTGTTTTTGCTGTAGTGTTCTATGTTCTATGGAACATTCATAGAACATAGAACATTACAGCGCAGAACAGGCCCTTCGACCCACGATGTTGCGCCGACCAGTTACAAAAACAATGACCCACTAACCTAAACCAATCCCTTTTTGTCCATAAACCTATCCACGGATCTCTTAAACGTCCCCAAACTAGGCGCATTTACAACTGCAGCTGGCAGGGCATTCCAATCCCTCACCACCCTCTGGGTAAAGAACCTACCCCTGACATCCGTCCTATAACTACCACCCCTTAATTTAAAGCCATGCCCCCTCGTGCTAGATTTCTCCATCAGAGGAAAAAGGCTATCACTATCCACCCTATCTAAACCTCTAATCATCTTATATGTTTCAATAAGATCCCCTCTTAGCTGCCTTCTTTCCAGCGAAAACAACCCCAAATCCCTCAGCCTCTCCTCATAGGACCTCCCCTCCATACCAGGCAACATCCTGGTAAACCTCCTCTGCACCTTCTCCAAAGCCTCCACATCTTTCCTGTAATGTGGGGACCAGAACTGCACACAGTACTCCAAGTGCGGCCGCACCAGAGTTGTGTACAGTTGCAACATGACGCTGCGACTCCTAAATTCAATCCCCCTACCAATAAACACCAAGACACCGTATGCCTTCTTAACAACCTTATCTACTTGACTCCCAACTTTCAGGGATCTATGTACACATACACCTAGATCCCTCTGCTCATCCACACTATTCAAAGTCCTCCCGTTAGCCCTACACTCGACACGTCTGTTATTCCTACCAAAGTGAATTACCTCACACTTCTCCGCATTAAACTCCATCCGCCACCTCTTGGCCCAGCTCTGCAACCTGTCTAAGTCTTCCTGCAAACTATGACACCCTTCATCACTATCTACCACACCTCCGACTTTGGTGTCATCAGCAAATTTACTAATCCACCGAGCTATACCCTCATCCAGATCATTAATAAAAATTACAAACAGCAGTGGCCCCAAAACAGATCCCTGAGGCACACCACTCGTAACCGAACTCCATGACGAATACTTACCATCAACCATCACCCTCTGCCTCCTATCCGCTAGCCAATTCCTGATCCAATTCCCTAGATCACCCCCAATCCCATATATCTGCATTTTCTGCAGAAGCCTTCCATGGTGAACCTTATCAAACGCCTTATTAAAATCCATATACACCACGTCCACTGCCTTACCCCCATCCACCTCTTTGGTCACTTTCTCAAAAAACTCATTCAGCTGCCAGTCCTGCCCCTCTGTAGCCAAGTTTCACTAATGGCTATAATGTCATATTTCCACGTGTCAATCCACACCTTCAGCTCATCTGCCTTCCCCACAATGCTCCTGGCATTGAAATAGACACACCTCAAAAAATCATTACCAGCACACACAACCTTTCTATTTGTGATTTTACATGAAGTCTCATTCATTTTCAGCCCCCCCCCCCCCCCCCATCTACTCTGGCACTCTGATTCCCATCCTTCTGCAAATCTAGTTTAAACCCTCCCCAATAACACTAGCAAACCTCCCTGCAAGTATCTTGGTCCTCTTGTAGTTCAGGTGTAACCTGTCTCTCTTGTACAGGTCCCATCTGCCCCAGAAGAGGTCCCAATGATCTAAAAATCTGAAACCCTGCCCCCTACACCAGTTCCTCAGTCACGTATTCATCTGCCTGAGCTGGCATGTAGCACAGGTAGCAATCCTGAGATTACTACCCTCAGGGTCCTGCTTTTTAACTTCCTACCAATCTCTCTCTGCTCACTCTTCAGACCTCCACAGGTTGAATTTCTAAATAGATTGGATAAGAACATAAGAAATAGGAGCAGGAGTAGGCCATCTAGCCCTTCGAGCCTGCCCCGCCATTCAATAAGATCATGGCTGATCTGAAGTGGATCAGTTCCCCTTTCCCTTAATTCCCTTGTCTATCAGAAACCTATCTACCCGTGACTTAAATATATTTAACAAGGCAGCCGCAACCACTTCAATGGGCAGAGAATTCCAGAGATAGGTGCAAGGGATAACGTATGATGTTCCTTATGATCACTGGGGAATGAACAGACTGTTAAAAATTCAGAATACATTTTTTAAATGGATTGTGCTGCAGTTGATTGCTGAATTGATTAGATAGTGGATGAGAAAATCTGGTTGACGTTGTCACTGGACTTTCAGAAAGCCTTTGATAAGATTACTCATCCAAGCTTAATGTGAGAAAATGTTGTATAAGTGAAAGTTTAAAACTCTGGCTTGGGAATTGTCTTCATTGTCACAATTAAAAGTTAAGTGATTAACAGTTTAGTTTGAAGACATGTTACAAATGATCGTCCCTGGGAATTATTCCTAAACCCATTACTCTGCGCAGTTCATGAACAAAAATAAACAAACAATTTCAGAGCAGCAGCAGTGGAGTATTAGAAGTACAATATATTCACCAGTGACCACATTTGTGAGATAATTAAGAATTATTAACAATGAACATTAACAATTAGCAACCATATGGCAAAGACACGCATATAAGAACATAAGAACATAAGAAATAGGAGCAGGAGTAGGCCATCTGGCCCTTCGAGCCTGCCCCGCCATTCAATAAGATCATGGCTGATCTGTCGTGACTCAGCACCACCTTCCCGCCCTCTCCCCATAACCCTTAATCCCTTCTCTTATCAAAAACCCATCAACCTGTTTCTTAAAAATATTTAGCGAGGCAGCCTCCACCACTTCAACGGGCAGAGAATTCCAGAGATTCACCACCCTTTGAGTGAAGAAGTTCCTCCTCAACTCTGTTCTAAACTGCCCCCCCTTTATCTTGAGGCTGTGCCCCCTAGTCCTACTGTCTTTTCTGAGCGGGAAGAGTCTCTCCACCTCTATCCTATCCATCCCATTCATCATCTTATACGTCTCAATGAGATCTCCCCTCATTCTTCTAAACTCTAACGAGTACAAGCCTAGTTTATTCAGCCTCTCCTCATAGCTCAATCCCCTCAACTCCGGTATCAGCCGAGTAAACCTCCTCTGCACTCCCTCCAAGGCCAAAATATCCTTGCGCAGGTGCGGCGCCCAAAACTGCACACAGTACTCCAGCTGCGGCCTCACCAATGCCCTATACAGCTGCAGCAAGACCTCCCTACTTTTATACTCAATCCCCTTCGCTATGAAGGCCAGCATCCCATTTGCCTTCCTGACCACCTGCTGCACCTGCAAGCTGGGTTTTTGCGACTCATGCACAAGGACCCCGAGGTCCCTCTGCACCGTCGCCTGCTGCAGTTTTTCGCCACGTAAGTAATAGTCCTTCCTACCATTCCTCCTACCAAAGTGGACCACCTCACACTTGCCAACATTAAATTCCATTTGCCATTTCCTGGCCCATTCGCCCAGCCTATCTAGATCCTTCTGCAGACTCTCCACACCCTCCGCACAATTTGCCTTTCCCGCAATCTTGGTGTCATCAGCAAATTTCGACACCCTGCACTCGGTTCCCTCCTCCAGATCATCTATATAAATGGTAAATAGCTGAGGCCCCAGCACCGACCCCTGGGGCACCCCACTAGTCACCAACCGCCAATCCGAATAGCATCCATTGACCCCCACTCTCTGCCTCCTATTTGACAACCAATCCTCTATCCACGCTAACACCCTACCCCCAATTCCATGTCCCCTGACCTTCTGCAATAACCTCTTGTGAGGTACTTTGTCAAACGCCTTCTGAAAATCCAGGAAGACCACATCCACCGGCTGTTGTGGGTACACATGAGGAAACAGTGTTCCATTGACATAAATATATCTCATGTGCCATAATCGAGCCAATAATGTAGAGGCATATCTTTTGCATGGAACATTAAGAATCAGGGTGAGAGGAAATTGTGTACAGATCACTGACCATGCACAATTGATATGAAGAAACTGAAGCTGAACTTTATCCCGGCTCCAGTTCAGACCACAATATGCAGTTTTCCTTACCCCCACATTGTGGATAAGATTGCACCATTCTAAAGATTCAGCAAGAGATCTATGATGTTGATTCCTAGTTTGGAGAAACTCAGCTGCTCAGAAACACTGGAGAACCTTGGTTCATCTTCATTGAAAGAGCACAAACATAGACTCGACTAACAGCGGGATAGTAAATATCTGAAAGAAAGTTCACATTTCTAATTATCCACTCTATGGAATGTGGGCATCGTTGGCTCCACTGCCAATTATTGACCTTTCTTAATTGCTCTTGAGAAGGTAGTGGTGAGCTGTTTTCTGGAATCGCTTCATTCTCTGCGGTATAGGAACTGCCACAGACGTTCTAGGATTTTGACCCAGTTACAGTGAATTGACTGTGATAAATTTCAAAATGAGTGTGACAAGAGATATGGAGGGGAATTCCCAGGTGGTCATGACCCGTGTATCTGCTGCCCTTGTACTTGTAGATGTCATCCGTTTGGAAGGTTTCATCATGCCTTCCTTTGTTCTGGCAGTACATCTTGTAGATAGTAAACACGATTGCCATTGTTCATCTGTGGAGTGATGATATTTGTATTTAAGAAACTTATGTTGCTATGGTCTTTTGTAGCAGTTTCTTTTCTTTATTGGCGCTGTTCTGTCTGTATTGCAGCAGCGTAATTGAACATAATTGACACAATGTTTCTTTTAATCTGAACTAAAACAGATCTTTGTTTTGTGTTTTCCCTTGGGGTATTGTAGAGTAGTACTTGATTAGGTTGATTGGCAGGTAAGATCATATGACTGGTTACTGCTAAGCTATCGCAGAGAACTCATGCCAGCCTGTTAATGGGATCTTTAGAAAGAAGTCACTTTCTCAAAAGATCTCTTGCACTGTCTGAAGTGGAGACTGGAATCTGCCGGGAAAGAAGCCATTTCTTTCTCTCTGAGATTCTCCTGTTTGGAGGTGGAACTCTGTCCCTGGAAGTTGCTCCATGTGAATTAGATGACTGTGGATTAGATCTCGTATCTGTCTGGATCGCTCTCCAGGAGTAATAAAAGATCAGACATCTAGTTCACAAGTAGACATCCTTGATTTATCTGTGAAATGGCCTCAAGAAAGGAGGATTTTGTCTATGGGGATTACTACTAGCAAAACAAATAGCTGATCATACTTTGTTATGTTTAAATATTTTAATTTATGAATGCTATACTAATTCTACTTGTTATATTCTAACTGTGTTCTTAAATAAAGTTTGTTTCTATCAAAAAATCTTCCTTGTGAATTGAATCAACATGCATTTGAATAAAACGCATTATACTCACCCTAATGCCAAAATTAGTCACAGAAGTTTTGGTCGAGGTCTTTAAGACTAGCAAAGATGTTTGTGGAAGGGATAGCAATCAAGCACCCCACAATATACTAGGACGCACCAAACCGCATTAGTGCTGTAGAGTTCCACTCACCCAGATAAGGGGTGATTACTCTATCACACTCCTGACTTATGCCTTCTATATAGACTTTGCAACCTCACAAAGCATGTTACCTGCCACAGGAACTCCATGTTTACCAGGTAAGCCATGGTAATAGGGTGGGGTGACAGTTGGGGTAGAGAAGGCAAGGGAGGGAGATCGGAAAGTGAAGAGTGCAGGGTGTGAGATAGTGGTGGGGGATGGGAATGTCAAGGGGATTGACAGGCGATTCTGTGGGCAAAAGCGGGACTCCAGGATGGTAGTCTGCCTCCCTGGAGCTGGGGTACAGGACATCTCAGAAAGGGTAGAGGGAATCTTGAAGGGTGGAGGGACTGAGTCGGATGTGATAGTGCATGTAGGAGAGAAGGATGTAGGAACAAATTGCAGGGGGGACATACGCAGGCAGTTCAGGGAGTTGGGGGCCAGGCTGAAATGTAGGGCCTCCAGGGTGGCGTTCTCTGGGCTGCTGCCGGTGCCTGGGGCTAGCAGGGCTAGAAATAATGAGATAATCCAACTAAATGCTTGGTTGAAGGATTGGTGTAGGGCAGAGGGTTTTAGATTCGTAGACCACTGGGAAGTCTTTATGAAAGAGGGGCAAATATACAAGAGGGACGGGGTACAGTTAACTGGGAAGGGCATGCATATCTTAGCAGGAAGGTGAGCTGGAGTGTTTCGGCAGGGTTTAAACTAATATGGAGGGGGGGTGGGGAGGTGGACGGAACTGGGATTGGGGATAGGATAAGCCCGGAGGGTAGGAAGAAGGATCAGATTGTTTGAGGGTCTTCGGTGCATGTGTTTCAATGCTAGGAGTGTGACTGGCAAAACAGATGAACTGAAGGCATTAATGTTCGAAAGGAAGTAGGAAGTGGTGGCGGTGACAGAGACTTGGTTAAAGGAAGGGCAGGATTGGCAGTTGAATGTTCCTGGGTATAAGTGTTTCAGGCGAGATAGGGGTGGGTCGCTGAGAGGTGGGGGAGTGGCGTTGTTAGTTAAGGATTGCATCATAGCAGTGCAGAGGGAGGGAAGTACGGAGGATGTAGGAATCGAGTCGCTATGGGTGGAGTTGAGGAATAGGAAGGGTGATGTTACTATGTTGGGTGTGTACTACAGACCGCCCAACAGCCCGAGGGCTGTGTGTGAGGGATGGTGGTGTAATTTTTGAGTCAAACCATCTGGGGCGGAAACCATGACAGAACCGTTATTGTAACCTAAGGGGTTAAACGCTAAGACCAGCAGAGGATGAAACACACAGAAAAAGAAGAAAAAAACATGAGACTGGCAGGCGCCCGGGGTCTTCAGCATAGCTTAAAAGAGATAGGAAAACAAACTAATTTACACCATATAAAATAAATGTGTTAGTAATTTACAGGACAATGAAAAAGAGTTAGCTGAATGAATGGGAGGTAAAACGATTCAAGCCTTAAAGGGGGTGATTGGATTAGAGTTAATGGGATGTCAACAAGGGAGGAGCTCACTCGGTAAAGAGATTAGGAAGTGGTAACCAATGAAGAACGGGGGGGGGCTGTCCGATTGTTATCTAGAATGTATATAAACTATGATTGTGTAAAGCAAGGTGTGTGTACCCACGGGACGACACCCTTTCTTGCAAGATCGAATAAACCGACAGTTAGCTGAACTCATCCGTGTCTTTGATTCAAGGGGGGGAATCAGAAAAGTGAGTTTCTGACCGTTTCTCACAATTGGGGGCTCGTCCGGGATCCGGAATTATAACGGGGGTTTCCCTCGACTAGACCAAATCGACGGAATAAGACGCGTCTGGTGTATATTTACACGTAAAAACGTCGTTTTGGTCTGGAAGGAGGGGAATCTGAAACCACTCAATTGAGATAATTCTGGACCCTGGGAGAATCACACGGATGACTTCTATACACTAGGACTGCTAGGACTGTGACAGGGATCTGTGAGGGGGTATACACATCATTGGAAGAAGTCGGACAACTCCGTGCACGGATCAAGGTAAGGAATTTCTCTCCCGGGAATTCGGTTGTTTAAGGGTGAGAGTCATTTTCTTCCTTGTTGACTTTATGGTTATGACAGTTTGATCTGAGGGCGCAAATAAATTAACTTGTGTCCAAGACGACAACTGAAGACTAACCATGGGAGGTAAACCGTCCAAGAGTAAGGATGGGAAACCGGGAAAAATAATGATGAAAAGGGAATACCCCCCGACAGTCCTCTGGGAATACAGTTAGAAAATTGGGATTGGGACAGTTAGAAAATTGGGATTGGGACAGTTAGAAAATTGGGATTGGGACCAAAAGACTAAGGACTTAAAAAAGGTTATGATAAAATATTGTTGTTTTGTGTGGACGAAGGAACCAATCCGGAAACCATCTGTATTTTGGCCAAAATATGGATCGGACGAGGATTGGGTCTGTCAGATACTAAATTTATATGTTAATAGTAAACAACCCTTTAACCCCGAGGAAAGTAAGTACGCTGCCTGTTGGGTGGGCGCGATGAGTAGATCGCCACAACCAGTCTCCCTGTATCCAATGATCCCACAGAGCAGACCGGGGCAATGGGACCCTCTTGACAACCTCCCGCTGCCACCCCCTCCTGTACCAAATGTACCCCCTGCATATCAACCAAATAATAATGGGCCCCAAGGGGAAGATCTCATAAATCTTGAGAACGGCGCAGGAGGCGGACCCCCAGTTGAGGGTCTGCGAAGGTCCGAGAGGTTAGTAACAAAACAGTCCCTGGAACAACAGCAGAATAATGGGGCTTCAATGCCCGAGGTGGAAATGCACCCTCTTAAAATATTAAAAGACCTGCTGGGGCCACGGGAAATTGCTGTGGTCCATGTAAAAGGACACCAGAGAGACAATGGGATAGAGACAAAGGGGAACCAGTTGGCGGACGAACAAGCAAAATTGGCAGGGACGGAGGAGGAGATAGTGGACTGCTTGGTCTGGGTGCCCCAAGTGTCTGAAGTAACAGAAACACCAGCATTTAGCGAGAAGGAAGAAGCCGAGCTAAAATCACTTGGGGGTCAGAAAGATGAAGGAGGGAAATGGACACTACCCGATGGTCGACAACTATTAAACTGACCGATGACCAGAGACATAATTAGTCATCTCCATCGGGGAGGACATTGGGGGACACAGGCGATGTGCGATGCATTTCTGCGTCAGTACGCACATCCCGGTTTATACACTGTGGCTAAGCAAGTCACGAAAGATTGTGTAATTTGTCGGAAGATAAATAAAAAAGGACTGAGACAGAATACGAAGCAAGGAGGGAGAAGCCCAGCCTATAGGCCCTTCGAGTATATCCAAGTGGATTATACCGAACTCCCTCCCACAGGGCGTCTGAAATATCTTTTGGTAATAGTGGACCACTTGACAGGGTGGGTTGAGGCGTACCCAACCACCACAGCATCGGCGACACAGATTAGCAAGGTCCTTCTCGAACAAATTATCCCACGATACGGACTCCCCCGGGCCATCGATTCAGACCAGGGGAGCCATTTTACGTCCACTGTCCTACAGAACATAGTGCGGGCAGTGGGGGTAAGCTGGGATTTTCACACCCCTTGGCATCCCCCGTCCTCGGGCAAGGTGGAGAGAATGAATCAGACTATTAGCTGAGGAAACTCAGGACGGAGACCGGGCTGCCCTGGACCAAGTGCCTTCCCCTTGCCTTGCTGTAAATAAGAACGCAGCCACGGGGGGACTTGGGGGTGTCCCCATACGAAATAATGTTCGGTCTCCCCTTTAATGGACCAAAAGGGGAAATCCCCACATTCGAGTCCCGCGATGTATTTGTACATAAATATGTTGAGATCCTGGGGTCTGCTCTGTCTCATTTACACCAACAGGGACTCCTGGCACAGACACCACCTCTCGAGTTTGCGATACACACCATCAAGCCAGGGCATTGGGTCCTAATCAAGAACTGGAAACTCCGGACTTTAGAACCGATCTGGGATGGTCCATTCTTGGTACTTCTGACCACGGAAACGGCTATCCGCACGGCTGAGAAAGGCTGGACGCATTACACTCGAGTGAAAGGACCGGTGCCAGAACCAGCAGAAGAAGTGTCTACTCCTGGCCATCACACCGCGAAGGACTGATTGGACTTGATTTTTGTTATGTTAATTTAGGCAATATACGGCAATAGCGGGATGTTACTAATAATATGTTTACTCTATGGGGGCATAGGTGCTGGGCAGGCGGCCCAAGTGTACTCCCTTACTATAATCCAATCACCCCAGGCACAGGTAATTGAGATTGACCTTTGCCGAATGGTACCCTGCAAAGACGACCTCACGGGGCAGAAGGGATACCAGGGGAGGGAAATAGAATTACTTGTCTTCGAAAAGAACCCAAAGTGTACTAAAAATGAACAGGGGAAAGTAGAATCTTGTCAAGTAGGGGGGTTAAATGAAGACGTTAAGTTAAGGATTCGCGAGAAAATATCACTTGTTCCACAGAAGATCTTTCCCAGAGATTGTAAGCTAAACCAATGTAACCCCCTCTACCTCACCATAAAAAAGTCAGACGACGGTGGGACGGAGGGCCTCGATGGACAAGTTTTTGGGGTCAAGATCAAGGAACACACAGGGAGGGTGGGGGTGGCCCTGTGTTGTGTGCGGGTTATAGTCAAAAATGCCGAAACCAGGAACTCCTCCGCCCCTAGCCGGGGAGTCTCGGGAGAAGTCAGGGTAGTGGAGGTAAAGGATTTAAGAGAGACCATTGAAATAGAAACGGGATTCAGGGAAGCGAACGCCTGGATAGAATGGGTCAAATATACGGTACAAAGTGTTGGAAAGGGTAACTGTTATGTATGCACTAGTAGCCGGTCAACTCCCCAGGTGGTCCCATTCCCGCTGGGATGGGATAAAGAACCAGCTGAAATGGAGTGTATGGTGAAACTGTATCAAAACAGAGAGGCTTGGGGAGACCCCACTTGTCGCTCCTCGAGCCTGACATTTCCCCCAATCAAATTGAACAGGGTGTCTCAACCCCCCCTTTTTCCGGAGTAACGGGGATACATCACACCTGTATCACCCGGACTGGGGATGGATTGGACAAGGAAGTGGGAAGCTTCGATAGGTGTGGAACAGTTAAGGAAGTCAGCGACACCACCGAGGGAGGAAACTACTCCCAAATCCAGGTACCTAGAGCTGAACTATGGTGGTACTGTGGAGGGAGGACTTTGAGACCCATTGAGACTCAGAAATGGAAGGGCACTTGTGCACTTATCCAATTGGCCGTACCCTTTACCCTGGCATTCGAACATCAGGGACCCCGTGGAAAAGAACGAGGAAAAAGGAACCTCCCGGGTTCTTTTGATGAACGAATATATCTGGACTCCATAGGGGTCCCTAGGGGGGTCCCTGATGAGTACAAAGCCAGGAACCAGATAGCAGCAGGGTTTGAATCCCTGTTCTGGTGGGTGACCATTAACAAGAACGTGGATTGGATCAACTATATCTATTATAATCAACAGAGGTTTGTTAATTATACCCGAAATGCGATAAGCGGGATAGCGGAACAATTGGACGCAACCAGCAGAATGGCCTGGGAAAACAGGCTAGCCCTGGACATGATTCTAGCAGAGAAAGGGGGGGTATGCGTCATGATAGGAACTGAATGCTGCACCTTTATCCCAAATAACACAGCTCCCGATGGGTCAATTACCCGAGCCCTCGAAGGGCTAACGACCCTAGCTAATGAACTCGCTGAGAACTCGGGTACAGACCCAGGTCTCACTAGGTGGTTGGAAGCTTAGTTCGGCAAATGGAAAGGAGTAGTAATGTCCGTCCTTGTCTCTTTCATGGTGACGGCAGGGGTATTGGCTGCCCTAGGGTGCTGTATCATCCCTTGTGTTCGGGGTTGGCTCAGCGGCTAATCGAAACAGCCCTGACTAAGGGGGATGTCCTGAATGGAAAAGTGATAAATATGAATTTAGAGAAGGAAGAGAGGATAAGTCTCTTAGACGATAAAAC
>CM075742.1:52938762-52954387 GCA_037974335.1 Prionace glauca
GGGTTAGGGTTAGGGTTAGGGTTAGGGTTAGGGTTAGGGTTAGGGTTAGGGTTAGGGTTAGGGTTAGGGTTAGGGTTAGGGTTAGGGTTAGGGTTAGGGTTAGGGTTAGGGTTAGGGTTAGGGTTAGGGTTAGGGTTAGGGTTAGGGTTAGGGTTAGGGTTAGGGTTAGGGTTAGGGTTAGGGTTAGGGTTAGGGTTAGGGTTAGGGTTAGGGTTAGGGTTAGGGTTAGGGTTAGGGTTAGGGTTAGGGTTAGGGTTAGGGTTAGGGTTAGGGTTAGGGTTAGGGTTAGGGTTAGGGTTAGGGTTAGGGTTAGGGTTAGGGTTAGGGTTAGGGTTAGGGTTAGGGTTAGGGTTAGGGTTAGGGTTAGGGTTAGGGTTAGGGTTAGGGTTAGGGTTAGGGTTAGGGTTAGGGTTAGGGTTAGGGTTAGGGTTAGGGTTAGGGTTAGGGTTAGGGTTAGGGTTAGGGTTAGGGTTAGGGTTAGGGTTAGGGTTAGGGTTAGGGTTAGGGTTAGGGTTAGGGTTAGGGTTAGGGTTAGGGTTAGGGTTAGGGTTAGGGTTAGGGTTAGGGTTAGGGTTAGGGTTAGGGTTAGGGTTAGGGTTAGGGTTAGGGTTAGGGTTAGGGTTAGGGTTAGGGTTAGGGTTAGGGTTAGGGTTAGGGTTAGGGTTAGGGTTAGGGTTAGGGTTAGGGTTAGGGTTAGGGTTAGGGTTAGGGTTAGGGTTAGGGTTAGGGTTAGGGTTAGGGTTAGGGTTAGGGTTAGGGTTAGGGTTAGGGTTAGGGTTAGGGTTAGGGTTAGGGTTAGGGTTAGGGTTAGGGTTAGGGTTAGGGTTAGGGTTAGGGTTAGGGTTAGGGTTAGGGTTAGGGTTAGGGTTAGGGTTAGGGTTAGGGTTAGGGTTAGGGTTAGGGTTAGGGTTAGGGTTAGGGTTAGGGTTAGGGTTAGGGTTAGGGTTAGGGTTAGGGTTAGGGTTAGGGTTAGGGTTAGGGTTAGGGTTAGGGTTAGGGTTAGGGTTAGGGTTAGGGTTAGGGTTAGGGTTAGGGTTAGGGTTAGGGTTAGGGTTAGGGTTAGGGTTAGGGTTAGGGTTAGGGTTAGGGTTAGGGTTAGGGTTAGGGTTAGGGTTAGGGTTAGGGTTAGGGTTAGGGTTAGGGTTAGGGTTAGGGTTAGGGTTAGGGTTAGGGTTAGGGTTAGGGTTAGGGTTAGGGTTAGGGTTAGGGTTAGGGTTAGGGTTAGGGTTAGGGTTAGGGTTAGGGTTAGGGTTAGGGTTAGGGTTAGGGTTAGGGTTAGGGTTAGGGTTAGGGTTAGGGTTAGGGTTAGGGTTAGGGTTAGGGTTAGGGTTAGGGTTAGGGTTAGGGTTAGGGTTAGGGTTAGGGTTAGGGTTAGGGTTAGGGTTAGGGTTAGGGTTAGGGTTAGGGTTAGGGTTAGGGTTAGGGTTAGGGTTAGGGTTAGGGTTAGGGTTAGGGTTAGGGTTAGGGTTAGGGTTAGGGTTAGGGTTAGGGTTAGGGTTAGGGTTAGGGTTAGGGTTAGGGTTAGGGTTAGGGTTAGGGTTAGGGTTAGGGTTAGGGTTAGGGTTAGGGTTAGGGTTAGGGTTAGGGTTAGGGTTAGGGTTAGGGTTAGGGTTAGGGTTAGGGTTAGGGTTAGGGTTAGGGTTAGGGTTAGGGTTAGGGTTAGGGTTAGGGTTAGGGTTAGGGTTAGGGTTAGGGTTAGGGTTAGGGTTAGGGTTAGGGTTAGGGTTAGGGTTAGGGTTAGGGTTAGGGTTAGGGTTAGGGTTAGGGTTAGGGTTAGGGTTAGGGTTAGGGTTAGGGTTAGGGTTAGGGTTAGGGTTAGGGTTAGGGTTAGGGTTAGGGTTAGGGTTAGGGTTAGGGTTAGGGTTAGGGTTAGGGTTAGGGTTAGGGTTAGGGTTAGGGTTAGGGTTAGGGTTAGGGTTAGGGTTAGGGTTAGGGTTAGGGTTAGGGTTAGGGTTAGGGTTAGGGTTAGGGTTAGGGTTAGGGTTAGGGTTAGGGTTAGGGTTAGGGTTAGGGTTAGGGTTAGGGTTAGGGTTAGGGTTAGGGTTAGGGTTAGGGTTAGGGTTAGGGTTAGGGTTAGGGTTAGGGTTAGGGTTAGGGTTAGGGTTAGGGTTAGGGTTAGGGTTAGGGTTAGGGTTAGGGTTAGGGTTAGGGTTAGGGTTAGGGTTAGGGTTAGGGTTAGGGTTAGGGTTAGGGTTAGGGTTAGGGTTAGGGTTAGGGTTAGGGTTAGGGTTAGGGTTAGGGTTAGGGTTAGGGTTAGGGTTAGGGTTAGGGTTAGGGTTAGGGTTAGGGTTAGGGTTAGGGTTAGGGTTAGGGTTAGGGTTAGGGTTAGGGTTAGGGTTAGGGTTAGGGTTAGGGTTAGGGTTAGGGTTAGGGTTAGGGTTAGGGTTAGGGTTAGGGTTAGGGTTAGGGTTAGGGTTAGGGTTAGGGTTAGGGTTAGGGTTAGGGTTAGGGTTAGGGTTAGGGTTAGGGTTAGGGTTAGGGTTAGGGTTAGGGTTAGGGTTAGGGTTAGGGTTAGGGTTAGGGTTAGGGTTAGGGTTAGGGTTAGGGTTAGGGTTAGGGTTAGGGTTAGGGTTAGGGTTAGGGTTAGGGTTAGGGTTAGGGTTAGGGTTAGGGTTAGGGTTAGGGTTAGGGTTAGGGTTAGGGTTAGGGTTAGGGTTAGGGTTAGGGTTAGGGTTAGGGTTAGGGTTAGGGTTAGGGTTAGGGTTAGGGTTAGGGTTAGGGTTAGGGTTAGGGTTAGGGTTAGGGTTAGGGTTAGGGTTAGGGTTAGGGTTAGGGTTAGGGTTAGGGTTAGGGTTAGGGTTAGGGTTAGGGTTAGGGTTAGGGTTAGGGTTAGGGTTAGGGTTAGGGTTAGGGTTAGGGTTAGGGTTAGGGTTAGGGTTAGGGTTAGGGTTAGGGTTAGGGTTAGGGTTAGGGTTAGGGTTAGGGTTAGGGTTAGGGTTAGGGTTAGGGTTAGGGTTAGGGTTAGGGTTAGGGTTAGGGTTAGGGTTAGGGTTAGGGTTAGGGTTAGGGTTAGGGTTAGGGTTAGGGTTAGGGTTAGGGTTAGGGTTAGGGTTAGGGTTAGGGTTAGGGTTAGGGTTAGGGTTAGGGTTAGGGTTAGGGTTAGGGTTAGGGTTAGGGTTAGGGTTAGGGTTAGGGTTAGGGTTAGGGTTAGGGTTAGGGTTAGGGTTAGGGTTAGGGTTAGGGTTAGGGTTAGGGTTAGGGTTAGGGTTAGGGTTAGGGTTAGGGTTAGGGTTAGGGTTAGGGTTAGGGTTAGGGTTAGGGTTAGGGTTAGGGTTAGGGTTAGGGTTAGGGTTAGGGTTAGGGTTAGGGTTAGGGTTAGGGTTAGGGTTAGGGTTAGGGTTAGGGTTAGGGTTAGGGTTAGGGTTAGGGTTAGGGTTAGGGTTAGGGTTAGGGTTAGGGTTAGGGTTAGGGTTAGGGTTAGGGTTAGGGTTAGGGTTAGGGTTAGGGTTAGGGTTAGGGTTAGGGTTAGGGTTAGGGTTAGGGTTAGGGTTAGGGTTAGGGTTAGGGTTAGGGTTAGGGTTAGGGTTAGGGTTAGGGTTAGGGTTAGGGTTAGGGTTAGGGTTAGGGTTAGGGTTAGGGTTAGGGTTAGGGTTAGGGTTAGGGTTAGGGTTAGGGTTAGGGTTAGGGTTAGGGTTAGGGTTAGGGTTAGGGTTAGGGTTAGGGTTAGGGTTAGGGTTAGGGTTAGGGTTAGGGTTAGGGTTAGGGTTAGGGTTAGGGTTAGGGTTAGGGTTAGGGTTAGGGTTAGGGTTAGGGTTAGGGTTAGGGTTAGGGTTAGGGTTAGGGTTAGGGTTAGGGTTAGGGTTAGGGTTAGGGTTAGGGTTAGGGTTAGGGTTAGGGTTAGGGTTAGGGTTAGGGTTAGGGTTAGGGTTAGGGTTAGGGTTAGGGTTAGGGTTAGGGTTAGGGTTAGGGTTAGGGTTAGGGTTAGGGTTAGGGTTAGGGTTAGGGTTAGGGTTAGGGTTAGGGTTAGGGTTAGGGTTAGGGTTAGGGTTAGGGTTAGGGTTAGGGTTAGGGTTAGGGTTAGGGTTAGGGTTAGGGTTAGGGTTAGGGTTAGGGTTAGGGTTAGGGTTAGGGTTAGGGTTAGGGTTAGGGTTAGGGTTAGGGTTAGGGTTAGGGTTAGGGTTAGGGTTAGGGTTAGGGTTAGGGTTAGGGTTAGGGTTAGGGTTAGGGTTAGGGTTAGGGTTAGGGTTAGGGTTAGGGTTAGGGTTAGGGTTAGGGTTAGGGTTAGGGTTAGGGTTAGGGTTAGGGTTAGGGTTAGGGTTAGGGTTAGGGTTAGGGTTAGGGTTAGGGTTAGGGTTAGGGTTAGGGTTAGGGTTAGGGTTAGGGTTAGGGTTAGGGTTAGGGTTAGGGTTAGGGTTAGGGTTAGGGTTAGGGTTAGGGTTAGGGTTAGGGTTAGGGTTAGGGTTAGGGTTAGGGTTAGGGTTAGGGTTAGGGTTAGGGTTAGGGTTAGGGTTAGGGTTAGGGTTAGGGTTAGGGTTAGGGTTAGGGTTAGGGTTAGGGTTAGGGTTAGGGTTAGGGTTAGGGTTAGGGTTAGGGTTAGGGTTAGGGTTAGGGTTAGGGTTAGGGTTAGGGTTAGGGTTAGGGTTAGGGTTAGGGTTAGGGTTAGGGTTAGGGTTAGGGTTAGGGTTAGGGTTAGGGTTAGGGTTAGGGTTAGGGTTAGGGTTAGGGTTAGGGTTAGGGTTAGGGTTAGGGTTAGGGTTAGGGTTAGGGTTAGGGTTAGGGTTAGGGTTAGGGTTAGGGTTAGGGTTAGGGTTAGGGTTAGGGTTAGGGTTAGGGTTAGGGTTAGGGTTAGGGTTAGGGTTAGGGTTAGGGTTAGGGTTAGGGTTAGGGTTAGGGTTAGGGTTAGGGTTAGGGTTAGGGTTAGGGTTAGGGTTAGGGTTAGGGTTAGGGTTAGGGTTAGGGTTAGGGTTAGGGTTAGGGTTAGGGTTAGGGTTAGGGTTAGGGTTAGGGTTAGGGTTAGGGTTAGGGTTAGGGTTAGGGTTAGGGTTAGGGTTAGGGTTAGGGTTAGGGTTAGGGTTAGGGTTAGGGTTAGGGTTAGGGTTAGGGTTAGGGTTAGGGTTAGGGTTAGGGTTAGGGTTAGGGTTAGGGTTAGGGTTAGGGTTAGGGTTAGGGTTAGGGTTAGGGTTAGGGTTAGGGTTAGGGTTAGGGTTAGGGTTAGGGTTAGGGTTAGGGTTAGGGTTAGGGTTAGGGTTAGGGTTAGGGTTAGGGTTAGGGTTAGGGTTAGGGTTAGGGTTAGGGTTAGGGTTAGGGTTAGGGTTAGGGTTAGGGTTAGGGTTAGGGTTAGGGTTAGGGTTAGGGTTAGGGTTAGGGTTAGGGTTAGGGTTAGGGTTAGGGTTAGGGTTAGGGTTAGGGTTAGGGTTAGGGTTAGGGTTAGGGTTAGGGTTAGGGTTAGGGTTAGGGTTAGGGTTAGGGTTAGGGTTAGGGTTAGGGTTAGGGTTAGGGTTAGGGTTAGGGTTAGGGTTAGGGTTAGGGTTAGGGTTAGGGTTAGGGTTAGGGTTAGGGTTAGGGTTAGGGTTAGGGTTAGGGTTAGGGTTAGGGTTAGGGTTAGGGTTAGGGTTAGGGTTAGGGTTAGGGTTAGGGTTAGGGTTAGGGTTAGGGTTAGGGTTAGGGTTAGGGTTAGGGTTAGGGTTAGGGTTAGGGTTAGGGTTAGGGTTAGGGTTAGGGTTAGGGTTAGGGTTAGGGTTAGGGTTAGGGTTAGGGTTAGGGTTAGGGTTAGGGTTAGGGTTAGGGTTAGGGTTAGGGTTAGGGTTAGGGTTAGGGTTAGGGTTAGGGTTAGGGTTAGGGTTAGGGTTAGGGTTAGGGTTAGGGTTAGGGTTAGGGTTAGGGTTAGGGTTAGGGTTAGGGTTAGGGTTAGGGTTAGGGTTAGGGTTAGGGTTAGGGTTAGGGTTAGGGTTAGGGTTAGGGTTAGGGTTAGGGTTAGGGTTAGGGTTAGGGTTAGGGTTAGGGTTAGGGTTAGGGTTAGGGTTAGGGTTAGGGTTAGGGTTAGGGTTAGGGTTAGGGTTAGGGTTAGGGTTAGGGTTAGGGTTAGGGTTAGGGTTAGGGTTAGGGTTAGGGTTAGGGTTAGGGTTAGGGTTAGGGTTAGGGTTAGGGTTAGGGTTAGGGTTAGGGTTAGGGTTAGGGTTAGGGTTAGGGTTAGGGTTAGGGTTAGGGTTAGGGTTAGGGTTAGGGTTAGGGTTAGGGTTAGGGTTAGGGTTAGGGTTAGGGTTAGGGTTAGGGTTAGGGTTAGGGTTAGGGTTAGGGTTAGGGTTAGGGTTAGGGTTAGGGTTAGGGTTAGGGTTAGGGTTAGGGTTAGGGTTAGGGTTAGGGTTAGGGTTAGGGTTAGGGTTAGGGTTAGGGTTAGGGTTAGGGTTAGGGTTAGGGTTAGGGTTAGGGTTAGGGTTAGGGTTAGGGTTAGGGTTAGGGTTAGGGTTAGGGTTAGGGTTAGGGTTAGGGTTAGGGTTAGGGTTAGGGTTAGGGTTAGGGTTAGGGTTAGGGTTAGGGTTAGGGTTAGGGTTAGGGTTAGGGTTAGGGTTAGGGTTAGGGTTAGGGTTAGGGTTAGGGTTAGGGTTAGGGTTAGGGTTAGGGTTAGGGTTAGGGTTAGGGTTAGGGTTAGGGTTAGGGTTAGGGTTAGGGTTAGGGTTAGGGTTAGGGTTAGGGTTAGGGTTAGGGTTAGGGTTAGGGTTAGGGTTAGGGTTAGGGTTAGGGTTAGGGTTAGGGTTAGGGTTAGGGTTAGGGTTAGGGTTAGGGTTAGGGTTAGGGTTAGGGTTAGGGTTAGGGTTAGGGTTAGGGTTAGGGTTAGGGTTAGGGTTAGGGTTAGGGTTAGGGTTAGGGTTAGGGTTAGGGTTAGGGTTAGGGTTAGGGTTAGGGTTAGGGTTAGGGTTAGGGTTAGGGTTAGGGTTAGGGTTAGGGTTAGGGTTAGGGTTAGGGTTAGGGTTAGGGTTAGGGTTAGGGTTAGGGTTAGGGTTAGGGTTAGGGTTAGGGTTAGGGTTAGGGTTAGGGTTAGGGTTAGGGTTAGGGTTAGGGTTAGGGTTAGGGTTAGGGTTAGGGTTAGGGTTAGGGTTAGGGTTAGGGTTAGGGTTAGGGTTAGGGTTAGGGTTAGGGTTAGGGTTAGGGTTAGGGTTAGGGTTAGGGTTAGGGTTAGGGTTAGGGGTTAGGGTTAGGGTTAGGGTTAGGGTTAGGGTTAGGGTTAGGGTTAGGGTTAGGGTTAGGGTTAGGGTTAGGGTTAGGGTTAGGGTTAGGGTTAGGGTTAGGGTTAGGGTTAGGGTTAGGGTTAGGGTTAGGGTTAGGGTTAGGGTTAGGGTTAGGGTTAGGGTTAGGGTTAGGGTTAGGGTTAGGGTTAGGGTTAGGGTTAGGGTTAGGGTTAGGGTTAGGGTTAGGGTTAGGGTTAGGGTTAGGGTTAGGGTTAGGGTTAGGGTTAGGGTTAGGGTTAGGGTTAGGGTTAGGGTTAGGGTTAGGGTTAGGGTTAGGGTTAGGGTTAGGGTTAGGGTTAGGGTTAGGGTTAGGGTTAGGGTTAGGGTTAGGGTTAGGGTTAGGGTTAGGGTTAGGGTTAGGGTTAGGGTTAGGGTTAGGGTTAGGGTTAGGGTTAGGGTTAGGGTTAGGGTTAGGGTTAGGGTTAGGGTTAGGGTTAGGGTTAGGGTTAGGGTTAGGGTTAGGGTTAGGGTTAGGGTTAGGGTTAGGGTTAGGGTTAGGGTTAGGGTTAGGGTTAGGGTTAGGGTTAGGGTTAGGGTTAGGGTTAGGGTTAGGGTTAGGGTTAGGGTTAGGGTTAGGGTTAGGGTTAGGGTTAGGGTTAGGGTTAGGGTTAGGGTTAGGGTTAGGGTTAGGGTTAGGGTTAGGGTTAGGGTTAGGGTTAGGGTTAGGGTTAGGGTTAGGGTTAGGGTTAGGGTTAGGGTTAGGGTTAGGGTTAGGGTTAGGGTTAGGGTTAGGGTTAGGGTTAGGGTTAGGGTTAGGGTTAGGGTTAGGGTTAGGGTTAGGGTTAGGGTTAGGGTTAGGGTTAGGGTTAGGGTTAGGGTTAGGGTTAGGGTTAGGGTTAGGGTTAGGGTTAGGGTTAGGGTTAGGGTTAGGGTTAGGGTTAGGGTTAGGGTTAGGGTTAGGGTTAGGGTTAGGGTTAGGGTTAGGGTTAGGGTTAGGGTTAGGGTTAGGGTTAGGGTTAGGGTTAGGGTTAGGGTTAGGGTTAGGGTTAGGGTTAGGGTTAGGGTTAGGGTTAGGGTTAGGGTTAGGGTTAGGGTTAGGGTTAGGGTTAGGGTTAGGGTTAGGGTTAGGGTTAGGGTTAGGGTTAGGGTTAGGGTTAGGGTTAGGGTTAGGGTTAGGGTTAGGGTTAGGGTTAGGGTTAGGGTTAGGGTTAGGGTTAGGGTTAGGGTTAGGGTTAGGGTTAGGGTTAGGGTTAGGGTTAGGGTTAGGGTTAGGGTTAGGGTTAGGGTTAGGGTTAGGGTTAGGGTTAGGGTTAGGGTTAGGGTTAGGGTTAGGGTTAGGGTTAGGGTTAGGGTTAGGGTTAGGGTTAGGGTTAGGGTTAGGGTTAGGGTTAGGGTTAGGGTTAGGGTTAGGGTTAGGGTTAGGGTTAGGGTTAGGGTTAGGGTTAGGGTTAGGGTTAGGGTTAGGGTTAGGGTTAGGGTTAGGGTTAGGGTTAGGGTTAGGGTTAGGGTTAGGGTTAGGGTTAGGGTTAGGGTTAGGGTTAGGGTTAGGGTTAGGGTTAGGGTTAGGGTTAGGGTTAGGGTTAGGGTTAGGGTTAGGGTTAGGGTTAGGGTTAGGGTTAGGGTTAGGGTTAGGGTTAGGGTTAGGGTTAGGGTTAGGGTTAGGGTTAGGGTTAGGGTTAGGGTTAGGGTTAGGGTTAGGGTTAGGGTTAGGGTTAGGGTTAGGGTTAGGGTTAGGGTTAGGGTTAGGGTTAGGGTTAGGGTTAGGGTTAGGGTTAGGGTTAGGGTTAGGGTTAGGGTTAGGGTTAGGGTTAGGGTTAGGGTTAGGGTTAGGGTTAGGGTTAGGGTTAGGGTTAGGGTTAGGGTTAGGGTTAGGGTTAGGGTTAGGGTTAGGGTTAGGGTTAGGGTTAGGGTTAGGGTTAGGGTTAGGGTTAGGGTTAGGGTTAGGGTTAGGGTTAGGGTTAGGGTTAGGGTTAGGGTTAGGGTTAGGGTTAGGGTTAGGGTTAGGGTTAGGGTTAGGGTTAGGGTTAGGGTTAGGGTTAGGGTTAGGGTTAGGGTTAGGGTTAGGGTTAGGGTTAGGGTTAGGGTTAGGGTTAGGGTTAGGGTTAGGGTTAGGGTTAGGGTTAGGGTTAGGGTTAGGGTTAGGGTTAGGGTTAGGGTTAGGGTTAGGGTTAGGGTTAGGGTTAGGGTTAGGGTTAGGGTTAGGGTTAGGGTTAGGGTTAGGGTTAGGGTTAGGGTTAGGGTTAGGGTTAGGGTTAGGGTTAGGGTTAGGGTTAGGGTTAGGGTTAGGGTTAGGGTTAGGGTTAGGGTTAGGGTTAGGGTTAGGGTTAGGGTTAGGGTTAGGGTTAGGGTTAGGGTTAGGGTTAGGGTTAGGGTTAGGGTTAGGGTTAGGGTTAGGGTTAGGGTTAGGGTTAGGGTTAGGGTTAGGGTTAGGGTTAGGGTTAGGGTTAGGGTTAGGGTTAGGGTTAGGGTTAGGGTTAGGGTTAGGGTTAGGGTTAGGGTTAGGGTTAGGGTTAGGGTTAGGGTTAGGGTTAGGGTTAGGGTTAGGGTTAGGGTTAGGGTTAGGGTTAGGGTTAGGGTTAGGGTTAGGGTTAGGGTTAGGGTTAGGGTTAGGGTTAGGGTTAGGGTTAGGGTTAGGGTTAGGGTTAGGGTTAGGGTTAGGGTTAGGGTTAGGGTTAGGGTTAGGGTTAGGGTTAGGGTTAGGGTTAGGGTTAGGGTTAGGGTTAGGGTTAGGGTTAGGGTTAGGGTTAGGGTTAGGGTTAGGGTTAGGGTTAGGGTTAGGGTTAGGGTTAGGGTTAGGGTTAGGGTTAGGGTTAGGGTTAGGGTTAGGGTTAGGGTTAGGGTTAGGGTTAGGGTTAGGGTTAGGGTTAGGGTTAGGGTTAGGGTTAGGGTTAGGGTTAGGGTTAGGGTTAGGGTTAGGGTTAGGGTTAGGGTTAGGGTTAGGGTTAGGGTTAGGGTTAGGGTTAGGGTTAGGGTTAGGGTTAGGGTTAGGGTTAGGGTTAGGGTTAGGGTTAGGGTTAGGGTTAGGGTTAGGGTTAGGGTTAGGGTTAGGGTTAGGGTTAGGGTTAGGGTTAGGGTTAGGGTTAGGGTTAGGGTTAGGGTTAGGGTTAGGGTTAGGGTTAGGGTTAGGGTTAGGGTTAGGGTTAGGGTTAGGGTTAGGGTTAGGGTTAGGGTTAGGGTTAGGGTTAGGGTTAGGGTTAGGGTTAGGGTTAGGGTTAGGGTTAGGGTTAGGGTTAGGGTTAGGGTTAGGGTTAGGGTTAGGGTTAGGGTTAGGGTTAGGGTTAGGGTTAGGGTTAGGGTTAGGGTTAGGGTTAGGGTTAGGGTTAGGGTTAGGGTTAGGGTTAGGGTTAGGGTTAGGGTTAGGGTTAGGGTTAGGGTTAGGGTTAGGGTTAGGGTTAGGGTTAGGGTTAGGGTTAGGGTTAGGGTTAGGGTTAGGGTTAGGGTTAGGGTTAGGGTTAGGGTTAGGGTTAGGGTTAGGGTTAGGGTTAGGGTTAGGGTTAGGGTTAGGGTTAGGGTTAGGGTTAGGGTTAGGGTTAGGGTTAGGGTTAGGGTTAGGGTTAGGGTTAGGGTTAGGGTTAGGGTTAGGGTTAGGGTTAGGGTTAGGGTTAGGGTTAGGGTTAGGGTTAGGGTTAGGGTTAGGGTTAGGGTTAGGGTTAGGGTTAGGGTTAGGGTTAGGGTTAGGGTTAGGGTTAGGGTTAGGGTTAGGGTTAGGGTTAGGGTTAGGGTTAGGGTTAGGGTTAGGGTTAGGGTTAGGGTTAGGGTTAGGGTTAGGGTTAGGGTTAGGGTTAGGGTTAGGGTTAGGGTTAGGGTTAGGGTTAGGGTTAGGGTTAGGGTTAGGGTTAGGGTTAGGGTTAGGGTTAGGGTTAGGGTTAGGGTTAGGGTTAGGGTTAGGGTTAGGGTTAGGGTTAGGGTTAGGGTTAGGGTTAGGGTTAGGGTTAGGGTTAGGGTTAGGGTTAGGGTTAGGGTTAGGGTTAGGGTTAGGGTTAGGGTTAGGGTTAGGGTTAGGGTTAGGGTTAGGGTTAGGGTTAGGGTTAGGGTTAGGGTTAGGGTTAGGGTTAGGGTTAGGGTTAGGGTTAGGGTTAGGGTTAGGGTTAGGGTTAGGGTTAGGGTTAGGGTTAGGGTTAGGGTTAGGGTTAGGGTTAGGGTTAGGGTTAGGGTTAGGGTTAGGGTTAGGGTTAGGGTTAGGGTTAGGGTTAGGGTTAGGGTTAGGGTTAGGGTTAGGGTTAGGGTTAGGGTTAGGGTTAGGGTTAGGGTTAGGGTTAGGGTTAGGGTTAGGGTTAGGGTTAGGGTTAGGGTTAGGGTTAGGGTTAGGGTTAGGGTTAGGGTTAGGGTTAGGGTTAGGGTTAGGGTTAGGGTTAGGGTTAGGGTTAGGGTTAGGGTTAGGGTTAGGGTTAGGGTTAGGGTTAGGGTTAGGGTTAGGGTTAGGGTTAGGGTTAGGGTTAGGGTTAGGGTTAGGGTTAGGGTTAGGGTTAGGGTTAGGGTTAGGGTTAGGGTTAGGGTTAGGGTTAGGGTTAGGGTTAGGGTCTAGGGTTAGGGTTAGGGTTAGGGTTAGGGTTAGGGTTAGGGTTAGGGTTAGGGTTAGGGTTAGGGTTAGGGTTAGGGTTAGGGTTAGGGTTAGGGTTAGGGTTAGGGTTAGGGTTAGGGTTAGGGTTAGGGTTAGGGTTAGGGTTAGGGTTAGGGTTAGGGTTAGGGTTAGGGTTAGGGTTAGGGTTAGGGTTAGGGTTAGGGTTAGGGTTAGGGTTAGGGTTAGGGTTAGGGTTAGGGTTAGGGTTAGGGTTAGGGTTAGGGTTAGGGTTAGGGTTAGGGTTAGGGTTAGGGTTAGGGTTAGGGTTAGGGTTAGGGTTAGGGTTAGGGTTAGGGTTAGGGTTAGGGTTAGGGTTAGGGTTAGGGTTAGGGTTAGGGTTAGGGTTAGGGTTAGGGTTAGGGTTAGGGTTAGGGTTAGGGTTAGGGTTAGGGTTAGGGTTAGGGTTAGGGTTAGGGTTAGGGTTAGGGTTAGGGTTAGGGTTAGGGTTAGGGTTAGGGTTAGGGTTAGGGTTAGGGTTAGGGTTAGGGTTAGGGTTAGGGTTAGGGTTAGGGTTAGGGTTAGGGTTAGGGTTAGGGTTAGGGTTAGGGTTAGGGTTAGGGTTAGGGTTAGGGTTAGGGTTAGGGTTAGGGTTAGGGTTAGGGTTAGGGTTAGGGTTAGGGTTAGGGTTAGGGTTAGGGTTAGGGTTAGGGTTAGGGTTAGGGTTAGGGTTAGGGTTAGGGTTAGGGTTAGGGTTAGGGTTAGGGTTAGGGTTAGGGTTAGGGTTAGGGTTAGGGTTAGGGTTAGGGTTAGGGTTAGGGTTAGGGTTAGGGTTAGGGTTAGGGTTAGGGTTAGGGTTAGGGTTAGGGTTAGGGTTAGGGTTAGGGTTAGGGTTAGGGTTAGGGTTAGGGTTAGGGTTAGGGTTAGGGTTAGGGTTAGGGTTAGGGTTAGGGTTAGGGTTAGGGTTAGGGTTAGGGTTAGGGTTAGGGTTAGGGTTAGGGTTAGGGTTAGGGTTAGGGTTAGGGTTAGGGTTAGGGTTAGGGTTAGGGTTAGGGTTAGGGTTAGGGTTAGGGTTAGGGTTAGGGTTAGGGTTAGGGTTAGGGTTAGGGTTAGGGTTAGGGTTAGGGTTAGGGTTAGGGTTAGGGTTAGGGTTAGGGTTAGGGTTAGGGTTAGGGTTAGGGTTAGGGTTAGGGTTAGGGTTAGGGTTAGGGTTAGGGTTAGGGTTAGGGTTAGGGTTAGGGTTAGGGTTAGGGTTAGGGTTAGGGTTAGGGTTAGGGTTAGGGTTAGGGTTAGGGTTAGGGTTAGGGTTAGGGTTAGGGTTAGGGTTAGGGTTAGGGTTAGGGTTAGGGTTAGGGTTAGGGTTAGGGTTAGGGTTAGGGTTAGGGTTAGGGTTAGGGTTAGGGTTAGGGTTAGGGTTAGGGTTAGGGTTAGGGTTAGGGTTAGGGTTAGGGTTAGGGTTAGGGTTAGGGTTAGGGTTAGGGTTAGGGTTAGGGTTAGGGTTAGGGTTAGGGTTAGGGTTAGGGTTAGGGTTAGGGTTAGGGTTAGGGTTAGGGTTAGGGTTAGGGTTAGGGTTAGGGTTAGGGTTAGGGTTAGGGTTAGGGTTAGGGTTAGGGTTAGGGTTAGGGTTAGGGTTAGGGTTAGGGTTAGGGTTAGGGTTAGGGTTAGGGTTAGGGTTAGGGTTAGGGTTAGGGTTAGGGTTAGGGTTAGGGTTAGGGTTAGGGTTAGGGTTAGGGTTAGGGTTAGGGTTAGGGTTAGGGTTAGGGTTAGGGTTAGGGTTAGGGTTAGGGTTAGGGTTAGGGTTAGGGTTAGGGTTAGGGTTAGGGTTAGGGTTAGGGTTAGGGTTAGGGTTAGGGTTAGGGTTAGGGTTAGGGTTAGGGTTAGGGTTAGGGTTAGGGTTAGGGTTAGGGTTAGGGTTAGGGTTAGGGTTAGGGTTAGGGTTAGGGTTAGGGTTAGGGTTAGGGTTAGGGTTAGGGTTAGGGTTAGGGTTAGGGTTAGGGTTAGGGTTAGGGTTAGGGTTAGGGTTAGGGTTAGGGTTAGGGTTAGGGTTAGGGTTAGGGTTAGGGTTAGGGTTAGGGTTAGGGTTAGGGTTAGGGTTAGGGTTAGGGTTAGGGTTAGGGTTAGGGTTAGGGTTAGGGTTAGGGTTAGGGTTAGGGTTAGGGTTAGGGTTAGGGTTAGGGTTAGGGTTAGGGTTAGGGTTAGGGTTAGGGTTAGGGTTAGGGTTAGGGTTAGGGTTAGGGTTAGGGTTAGGGTTAGGGTTAGGGTTAGGGTTAGGGTTAGGGTTAGGGTTAGGGTTAGGGTTAGGGTTAGGGTTAGGGTTAGGGTTAGGGTTAGGGTTAGGGTTAGGGTTAGGGTTAGGGTTAGGGTTAGGGTTAGGGTTAGGGTTAGGGTTAGGGTTAGGGTTAGGGTTAGGGTTAGGGTTAGGGTTAGGGTTAGGGTTAGGGTTAGGGTTAGGGTTAGGGTTAGGGTTAGGGTTAGGGTTAGGGTTAGGGTTAGGGTTAGGGTTAGGGTTAGGGTTAGGGTTAGGGTTAGGGTTAGGGTTAGGGTTAGGGTTAGGGTTAGGGTTAGGGTTAGGGTTAGGGTTAGGGTTAGGGTTAGGGTTAGGGTTAGGGTTAGGGTTAGGGTTAGGGTTAGGGTTAGGGTTAGGGTTAGGGTTAGGGTTAGGGTTAGGGTTAGGGTTAGGGTTAGGGTTAGGGTTAGGGTTAGGGTTAGGGTTAGGGTTAGGGTTAGGGTTAGGGTTAGGGTTAGGGTTAGGGTTAGGGTTAGGGTTAGGGTTAGGGTTAGGGTTAGGGTTAGGGTTAGGGTTAGGGTTAGGGTTAGGGTTAGGGTTAGGGTTAGGGTTAGGGTTAGGGTTAGGGTTAGGGTTAGGGTTAGGGTTAGGGTTAGGGTTAGGGTTAGGGTTAGGGTTAGGGTTAGGGTTAGGGTTAGGGTTAGGGTTAGGGTTAGGGTTAGGGTTAGGGTTAGGGTTAGGGTTAGGGTTAGGGTTAGGGTTAGGGTTAGGGTTAGGGTTAGGGTTAGGGTTAGGGTTAGGGTTAGGGTTAGGGTTAGGGTTAGGGTTAGGGTTAGGGTTAGGGTTAGGGTTAGGGTTAGGGTTAGGGTTAGGGTTAGGGTTAGGGTTAGGGTTAGGGTTAGGGTTAGGGTTAGGGTTAGGGTTAGGGTTAGGGTTAGGGTTAGGGTTAGGGTTAGGGTTAGGGTTAGGGTTAGGGTTAGGGTTAGGGTTAGGGTTAGGGTTAGGGTTAGGGTTAGGGTTAGGGTTAGGGTTAGGGTTAGGGTTAGGGTTAGGGTTAGGGTTAGGGTTAGGGTTAGGGTTAGGGTTAGGGTTAGGGTTAGGGTTAGGGTTAGGGTTAGGGTTAGGGTTAGGGTTAGGGTTAGGGTTAGGGTTAGGGTTAGGGTTAGGGTTAGGGTTAGGGTTAGGGTTAGGGTTAGGGTTAGGGTTAGGGTTAGGGTTAGGGTTAGGGTTAGGGTTAGGGTTAGGGTTAGGGTTAGGGTTAGGGTTAGGGTTAGGGTTAGGGTTAGGGTTAGGGTTAGGGTTAGGGTTAGGGTTAGGGTTAGGGTTAGGGTTAGGGTTAGGGTTAGGGTTAGGGTTAGGGTTAGGGTTAGGGTTAGGGTTAGGGTTAGGGTTAGGGTTAGGGTTAGGGTTAGGGTTAGGGTTAGGGTTAGGGTTAGGGTTAGGGTTAGGGTTAGGGTTAGGGTTAGGGTTAGGGTTAGGGTTAGGGTTAGGGTTAGGGTTAGGGTTAGGGTTAGGGTTAGGGTTAGGGTTAGGGTTAGGGTTAGGGTTAGGGTTAGGGTTAGGGTTAGGGTTAGGGTTAGGGTTAGGGTTAGGGTTAGGGTTAGGGTTAGGGTTAGGGTTAGGGTTAGGGTTAGGGTTAGGGTTAGGGTTAGGGTTAGGGTTAGGGTTAGGGTTAGGGTTAGGGTTAGGGTTAGGGTTAGGGTTAGGGTTAGGGTTAGGGTTAGGGTTAGGGTTAGGGTTAGGGTTAGGGTTAGGGTTAGGGTTAGGGTTAGGGTTAGGGTTAGGGTTAGGGTT